>JAJJWW010006262.1:0-550348 GCA_023531295.1 Papaver armeniacum | reverse complement strand
AGTATAGATAACTACAGCCTTATACTCTTCCGATAACGAATCAAAACCAAAACCATGACACAAATGCTTGCATGATCCTCCACTCGGAGTTATAAAGGGTAGGGAAAGTTTTTCACTCCGATTCGGGTTAATGACCGTTACTACTCCATTTTCACTAATTACTTTAACACAGGCTAAGCCATTACAGTAACCAACTAGTTCCATTGTTTTTTTGTAACTTATGGTCGATAATATTCTGGAATCAAGCAATTTATCATCAATACCACCGATTTGTACACCAAAAAAAACGGCACGCCCCCAATTGTCTCCGGAAACATTTAGAAGACTAAAGACTAGGTTATATTTATTTTTATTTTGGAGAAAATGTGCCAGAGCAAATCGTGTATCATTGGAAATTAAATTGCACCAAAACTTACTGACGCAGCAGCATACGGCTAGAATCGGAGCTGGTAATTTGGTGAGAATCATTTCGATAATCAATTCCCGAGGAAGATGTGGCGCTTCATCATCATCATCACCTGTTGTTTCTTTTACTATTTTCTTCCCCTCGATTCTGCTCTTCATCGATAATCAAACTCTGAAGATGAAAAAGCTAGCTATAGAAGTAAAGGTTTAAGGTTTATCAAATGGAAACTGAAGTAAAATGGCAAAAGTTATGAAGAGAAATTGAGAATGACTTTCTACAAGTAATAAAGTTCACTTTTTATGAGGTGAATCTTTTTGTATTAACTTTTTAAAGTTCACTGTACTTGTCTCTAATTTGAAGTTCACTGTACTTGTCTCAAATTTGAAAGTTCACGATACATGTATAACAATAATATCTATTGATCAACCTGAACCGGTTAGTTATCTAAGATAAGTTAACAGGAAAAAGTTTCCCCAGAGGTTAGAACAGGAAAGGCTGTCACTGGTTCCTCATATTTAAGGTGAAAGACACTCTTCGCTTAGGCAGACAGTGGTTGTAAAAACCATGATCCAGAACAGGATTCTGAAACTCTGTGGAAATGGAGTTCTCTTAGCCTACATTATTTTGTAAGGGTTAATAACATATTATATTTTACAGTCTTTCAAGATCATCCACAAGTATGCACTGCAAGCTAAAATGTAAGATGTTATTTTCCTGCGTTTTTATAAGAAAAATGCACATTACATTAACCTACTATTAAATCTTGCTGTGGTGCTCAAATTTAAAAGACTTCATAGCCTCTAGCAATCAAGAGTCCACTGATTAAAAAAAAAAAATAATCAAGAGTCCAGTAAAAAGGTTCGTTACCTCATTGAGCTAAGAGAATTACACACATAGCTTTATACAGACCAAAGAGAATAAATAAAAAGGTTCGAACTCTTAGCATAATTAGAAATCTAAACAAGTATGCCACCAATGGCTCTCTAACTGATTATACTCTTAGTTTACTATCCTACCAATCAAACCAACACAATTTATTCTGAATCGGAAGAGTCGTAGTCGGAACCCAAACGTTGTTTACGGTTACGGAAACTTATTGCTTGTAATTCCGCTATACGCAACTTAGTCATCCTCATTGAGAATGGATGCTCCATAGGGTTCATAGCTTTATTTTTCTTGGATTTGAAAGTTGACTGCTTACTTTTCTCCTAAAGCAGCTTCAGCTTCAGCTCATCCTCTTCTTCTGCTTTGACATTCGCAGCTGTGGTCATCTCTGGATTCAAATTCACAGTACATACGCCTGCAACTAGATGCTCCTCAAGAACCTCATAAGCCAGACTTCCAGCTTTCTTTTCGTTTTCCATATCTCTCAGGCCTATGACTTTGTCAAGTTAGATGTAACCATAAAATTAAAATCCAAATAATAACTTCAATTCTTACTCCAATAGAAATTCTCAACGAAACAAGACTTCCAAAAAAAAAGTGAAATCAGCTACAGAACATACTAGCCCTACATAACATAATAGCTTACCGGTATCGGCAGATCTTGATTTAGCGTTCAAAGGGTTGCTGTGTTCTATCTTGGGGTTTCAAGATTAGGGTTAGGGAAAAAAAAGGATCTCTTTTATTGAGAAAGATGGAAGAGACTGAGACTGATAGAAGAGATATCTGTTATATATGCAGGTTTTAACACAAACAAGAGGTAGAATTTTTTTTTTTTTTTTTTTTTTTTTTTTTTTTTTTTTTTTTTGGGAAGTCAGAGAATGACTTTTAAATTTCGAGAAGTAAAAAGGCAGAAACTGAGAATGACTTTCTAGAAGTAATAAAATCAACTCTTTGTGGAGGTAAATTTCTTTTGCACCCAACTTTTTAGGGAAGCATTCCTTTCTCCGTTTATGCTTCTAGTATTTTTCACAATTATGGAAATTAGGCTAAGGCATGGGTAACCCATAATATCAGGCCTTTAATTAAAAGAAGTTTAAATCTAGGCCCCGTATTAAAAGACCTTGATATCTTTATGCATTTTGTCAAGCCCATCATTAAATAAAATTTGAATTTAGGCCAAAAATTATTAAAATATTATGTGATGATATTCCAACCACCTCTAACCACCACAGCCACTGCCAACCACCTCCGACCACCACCACCACTACCAACCACCTCCGACCACCACTGCCAGCCACCTCCGACCACCACCGTCAAGCCACCTCCGACCACCACCACCGTCAAACCACCTCCGACCACCACCACCAGCCACCACCGCCGCCAACCACCGCCGCCACCCGCCGCCTCCAACCACCGCCCGCCACCACTGCCGACCACCACCAACATATGGATGTGTACATATAAGTTACACATGCATATGACATGTGTATCTAGAAGTTACACATTCATATAAAATGTGTAATGCAAAGTTACACTGGTACATAAATGTGTACTCTGTAGTTACACATGTGTATGCAGAAGTTACACATGCATATGGCATGTGTATCTACAAGTTACACATCCATATGCATGTGTAAATTTTTATTACACATGCTATATGTGAGGTTATCTACAAGTTATTCATCATAAAATACATGTATTACTTTAATTTTCTTTTTCAATAATTTGTCCGTTCATCAATTACTACAATTATAGTAAATGGTTGTTTGAACACAATAAAAGAATTAAACCACGAGATATGGAAAGCGAAATCCTAGAACCAATCCACCATATCCTATAATAGGAATTTTTCCTTCCTTTTTTGTCTTTCTCGATTCCAATATATTTGCACATCTGCAAACAAGAATAAACATCCATGAAATTAGGTTGGATGGACAAAAAATAATGAAACAAAATTATAGAATAATTGCAAGGAAAAATTATAGAACAAAAATCACGTAAAATGCACATGATAACTTAATCTCTGAAGCTTAATTAGTGCAAGGAGGAGGAGTTATTTTTATTTTAGCATGTGTAACAAGGAGCTACACAAGCATCTAACTTGTGTAACTTCTAGTTACACATGCATTTGTCTAGTGTAAGGAGAAGTTACACATGCATATAGAAATGTGTAAGGAGAAGTTACACATGCAACTGAGTTATGTAAGGAGAAATTCCTATCATTAAAATCTAAGGTTCCAAACATGATTCCATGACTGACAATGTGAAATACTCATCTTAAGATAACATTATATGGTAGTAGCACCGAATGAAAGCAAGATTAAAGATACCGACGAACTGACATTCAATGCTATTTCATATAAAATTTATATGGAGGACAAACATCTGAAGGTAATTAAAGGAAAATTTACCTGAATCAAATGATGGTTGCGACAAAATGAAAGAACTGAAAAGGCTGAAAAGCTCATTACTCCGTCTGAAGAACATGACCATATAGACCCACAAAATGGAATCTGAAGAATTCATTATCGAGAGACATAATCAATCAGTGAGCAACCGTGAACCTAAATATCGAATAAGAAATGCAGGAACAATACTAGATGATAACTTCAGAAACTAGTAGTTACACATCTAACTAACTAGTAATTCAATTAGAGTGTGTAACTATAAGTTACACATCTAATTAGCATGTGTAACTAGTAGCTACACATCCATTTAGCTTGTGTACCTAGAAGTTACACATCTAATTAGCATGTGTAACTAATCCAAAAAAAGTCAGATAACTTACAAAAGAATCAGTAGCCAACATGATTAAACTCCGACAAGTCCCCAGCTTCTAGAGCTAAACGGCCATGGGTTTCATATACCTGGAACCACAAGAAACATGGAGTGAAAATAGGGAATCATACACACTTTGGAAAGGGCTCTATATCTAAGGAGCTGGTAATTTTGTGAGAATCATTTTGATAATCAATTCCCGAGGAAGATGTGGCGCTTCATCATCATCATCATTTGTTGTTTCTTTTACTATTTTCTTCCTCTCGATTCTTCTCTTCATCGATAATCAAACTCTAAAGATGAAAAAGCTAGCTATAGAAGAAAAGGTTTAAGGTTTATCAAATGGAAACTGAAGTAAAATGGCAAAAGTTTTGAAGAGAAATCGAGAATGACTTTCTAGAAGTAATAAAGTTCACTTTTTATGAGGTGAATCTTTTTGTATTAACTTTTTAAAGTTCACTGTACTTGTCTCTAATTTGAAGTCCATTGTACTTGTCTCAAATTTGAAAGTTCACGATACATGTATAACAATAATATCTATTGATCAACCTAGCCCGGTTAGTTATCTGAGATAAGTTAACAGGAAAAAGTTTCCCCAGAGGTTAGAACAGGAAAGGCTGTCACTGGTTCCTCATATTTAGGGTGAAAGACACTCTTCGCTTAGGCAGACAGTGGTTGTAAAAACCATGATCCAGAGCAGGGTTCTAAAACTCCGTGGAAATGGAGTTCTCTTAGCCCACATTATTTTGTAAGGGTTAATAACATACTATATTTTACAGTCTTTCAAGATCATCCACAAGTATACACTGCAGGCTAAAATGTAAGATGTTATTTTCCTGCGTTTTTATAAGAAAAATGCACATTACATTAACCTACTGTTAAATCTTGCTATGGTGCTCAAATTTAAAAGACTTCATAGCCTCTAGCAATCAAGAGTCCACCGATTAAAAAAAAAAAAAAAACAATCAAGAGTCCAGTAAAAAAGTTCGTTACCTCATTGAGCTAAGAGAATTACACACATAGCTTTATACAAACCAAAGAGAATAAATAAAAAGGTTTGAACTCTTAGCATAATCAGAAATCTAAACAAGTATGCCACCAATGGCTCTCTAACTGATTATACTCTTAGTTTACTATCCTACCAATCAAACCAACACAATTTATTCTGAATCAGAAGAGTCGGAGTCAGAACTCAAACGTTGTTTATAGTTACGGAAACTTATTGCTTGTAATTCCGCTATACGCAACTTAGTCATCCTCATTGAGAATGGATGTTCCATAGGGTTCATAGCTTTATTTTTCTTGGATTTGAAAGTTGACTGCTTACTTTTCTCCTAAAGCAGCTTCAGCTTCAGCTCATCCTCTTCTTCTGCTTTGACATTCGCAGCTGTGGTCATCTCTGGATTCAAATTCACAGTACATACGCCTGCAACTAGATGCTCCTCAAGAACCTCATAAGCCAGACTTCCAGCTTTCTTTTCGTTTGCCATATCTCTCAGGCCTATGACTTTGTCAAGTTAGATGTAACCATAAAATTAAAATCCAAATAATAACTTCAATTCTTACTCCAATAGAAATTCTCAACGAAACAAGACTTCCAAAAAAAAGTGAAATCAGCTACAAAACATACTAGCCCTACATAACATAATAGCTTACCGGATCGGCAGGATCTTGATTTAGCGTTCAAAGGGTTGATGTGTTCTATCTTGGGGTTTCAAGATTAGGGTTAGGGGAAAAAAAAGGATCTCTTTTATTGAGAAAGATGGAAGAGACTGAGACTGAGACTGATAGAATAGATATCTGTTATATATGCAGGTTTTTAACACAAACAAGAGGTAGAATTTTTTTTTTTTTTTTTTTTTTTTTTTGGGAAGTCAGAGAATGACTTTTAAATTTCGAGAAGTAAAAAGGCAGAAACTGAGAATGACTTTCTAGAAGTAATAAAATCAACTCTTTGTGGAGGTAAATTTCTTTTGCACCCAACTTTTTAGGGAAGCATTCCTTTCTCCGTTTATGCTTCTAGTATTTTTCACAATTATGGAAATTAGGCTAAGGCATGGGTAACCCATAATATCAAGCCTTTAATTAAAAGAAATTTAAATCTAGGCCCCATATTAAAAGACCTTGATATCTTTATGCATTTTGTCAAGCCCATAATTAAATAAAATTTGAATTTAGGCCAAAAATTATTAAAATATTATGTGATGATATTCCAACCACCTCTAACCACCACAGCCACTGCCAACCACCTCCGACCACCACCACCACTACCATCCACCTCCGACCACCACTGCCAGCCACCTCCGACCACCACCGTCAAGCCACCTCCGACCACCACCACCGTCAAACCACCTCCGACAGTCAAACCACCTCCGACCACCACCACCAGCCACCACCGCCGCCACCCGCCGCCACCAACCACCGCCCGCCATCACTGCCGACCACCACCAACATATGGATGTGTACATATAAGTTACACATGCATATGACATGTGTATCTAGAAGTTACACATTCATATAAAATGTGTAATGCAAAGTTACACTGGTACATAAATGTGTACTCTGTAGTTACACATGTGTATGCAGAAGTTACACATGCATATGGCATGTGTATCTACAAGTTACACATCCATATGCATGTGTAACTTTTTATTACACATGCTATATGTGACGTTATCTACAAGTTATTCATCATAAAATACATGTATTACTTTAATTTTCTTTTTCAATAATTTGTCCGTTCATCAATTACTACAATTATAGTAAATGGTTGTTTGAACACAATAAAAGAATTAAAACACGAGATATGGAAAGCGAAATCCTAGAACCAATCCACCATATCCTATAATAGGAATTTTTCCTTCCTTTTTTGTCTTTCTCGATTCCAATATATTTGCACATCTGCAAACAAGAATAAACATCCATGAAATTAGGTTGGATGGACAAAAATAATGAAACAAAATTATACAATAATTGCAAGGAAAAATTATAGAACAAAAATCACGTAAAATGCACATGATAACTTAATCTCTGAAGCTTAATTAGTGCAAGGAGGAGGAGTTATTTTTATTTTAGCATGTGTAACAAGGAGCTACACAAGCATCTAACTTGTGTAACTTCTAGTTACACATGCATTTGTCTAGTGTAAGGAGAAGTTACACATGCATATAGAAATGTGTAAGGAGAAGTTACACATGCAACTGAGTTATGTAAGGAGAAATTCCTATCATTAAAATCTAAGGTTCCAAACATGATTCCATGACTGACAATGTGAAAAACTCATCTTAAGATAACATTATATGGTAGTAGCACCGAATGAAAGCAAGATTAAAGATACCGACGAACTGACATTCAATGTTATTTCATATAAAATTTATATGGAGGACAAACATCTGAAGGTAATTAAAGGAAAATTTACCTGAATCAAATGATGGTTGCGACAAAATGAAAGAACTGAAAAGGCTGAAAAGCTCATTACTCCGTCTGAAGAACATGACCATATAGACCCACAAAATGGAATCAAGAATTCATTATCGAGAGACATAATCAATCGTGAGCAACCGTGAACCTAAATATCGAATAAGAAATGCAGGAACAATACTAGATGACAACTTCGGAAACTAGTAGTTACACATCTAACTGACTAGTAATTCAATTAGAATGTGTAACTATAAGTTACACATCTAATTAGCATGTGTAACTAGTAGCTACACATCCATTTAGCTTGTGTACCTAGAAGTTACACATCTAATTAGCATGTGTAACTAATCCAAAAAAAGTCGATAACTTACAAAAGAATCAAGTAGCCAACATGATTAAACTCCGACAAGTCCCCAGCTTCTAGAGCTAAACGGCCATGGGTTTCATATACCTGGAACCACAAGAAACATGGCGTGAAAATAGGGAATCATACACACTTTGGAAAGGGCTCTATATCTAAGGAGCTGGTAATTTGGTGAGAATCATTTTGATAATCAATTCCCGAGGAAGATGTGGCGCTTCATCATCATCATCATATGTTGTTTCTTTTACTATTTTCTTCCTCTCGATTCTGCTCTTCATCGATAATCAAACTCTAAAGATGAAAAAGCTAGCTATAGAAGAAAAGGTTTAAGGTTTATCAAATGGAAACTGAAGTAAAATGGCAAAAGTTTTGAAGAGAAATCGAGAATGACTTTCTAGAAGTAATAAAGTTCACTTTTTATGAGGTGAATCTTTTTGTATTAACTTTTTAAAGTTCACTGTACTTGTCTCTAATTTGAAGTCCATTGTACTTGTCTCAAATTTGAAAGTTCACGATACATGTATAACAATAATATCTATTGATCAACCTAGCCCGGTTAGTTATCTGAGATAAGTTAACAGGAAAAAGTTTCCCCAGAGGTTAGAACAGGAAAGGCTGTCACTGGTTCCTCATATTTAGGGTGAAAGACACTCTTCGCTTAGGCAGACAGTGGTTGTAAAAACCATGATCCAGAGCAGGGTTCTAAAACTCTGTGGAAATGGAGTTCTCTTAGCCCACATTATTTTGTAAGGGTTAATAACATACTATATTTTACAGTCTTTCAAGATCATCCACAAGTATGCACTGCAAGCTAAAATGTAAGATGTTATTTTCCTGCGTTTTTATAAGAAAAATGCACATTACATTAACCTACTGTTAAATCTTGCTATGGTGCTCAAATTTAAAAGACTTCATAGCCTCTAGCAATCAAGAGTCCACCGATTAAAAAAAAAAAAAAAAACAATCAAGAGTCCAGTAAAAAAGTTTGTTACCTCATTGAGCTAAGAGAATTACACACATAGCTTTATACAAACCAAAGAGAATAAATAAAAAGGTTTGAACTCTTAGCATAATCAGAAATCTAAACAAGTATGCCACCAATGGCTCTCTAACTGATTATACTCTTAGTTTACTATCCTACCAATCAAACCAACACAATTTATTCTGAATCAGATGAGTCAGAGTCGGAACCCAAACGTTGTTTACGGTTACGGAAACTTATTGCTTGTAATTCCGCTATACGCAACTTAGTCATCCTCATTGAGAATGGATGTTCCATAGGGTTCATAGCTTTATTTTTCTTGGATTTGAAAGTTGACTGCTTACTTTTCTCCTAAAGCAGCTTCAGCTTCAGCTCATCCTCTTCTTCTGCTTTGACATTCGCAGTTGTGGTCATCTCTGGATTCAAATTCACAGTACATACGCCTGCAACTAGATGCTCCTCAAGAACCTCATAAGCCAGACTTCCATCTTTCTTTTCGTTTGCCATATCTCTCAGGCCTATGACTTTGTCAAGTTAGATGTAACCATAAAATTAAAATCCAAATAATAACTTCAATTCTTACTCCAATAGAAATTCTCAACGAAACAAGACTTCCAAAAAAAAGTGAAATCAGCTACAGAACATACTAGCCCTACATAACATAATAGCTTACCGGTATCGGCAGATCTTGATTTAGCGTTCAAAGGGTTGATGTGTTCTATCTTGGGGTTTCAAGATTAGGGTTAGGGGAAGAAAAAAAAGGATCTCTTTTATTGAGAAAGATGGAAGAGACTGAGACTGATAGAATAGATATCTGTTATATATGCAGGTTTTTAACACAAACAAGAGGTAGAATTTTTTTTTTTTTTTTTTTTTTTATTTTTTTATTTTTTTTTTGGGAAGTCAGAGAATGACTTTTAAATTTCGAGAAGTAAAAAGGCAGAAACTGAGAATGACTTTCTAGAAGTAATAAAATCAACTCTTTGTGGAGGTAAATTTCTTTTGCACCCAACTTTTTAGGGAAGCATTCCTTTCTCCGTTTATGCTTCTAGTATTTTTCACAATTATGGAAATTAGGCTAAGGCATGGGTAACCCATAATATCAAGCCTTTAATTAAAAGAAGTTTAAATCTAGGCCCCATATTAAAAGACCTTGATATCTTTATGCATTTTGTCAAGCCCATAATTAAATAAAATTTGAATTTAGGCCAAAAATTATTAAAATATTATGTGATGATATTCCAACCACCTCTAACCACCACAGCCACTGCCAACCACCTCCGACCACCACCACCACTACCATCCACCTCCGACCACCACTGCCAGCCACCTCCGACCACCACCGTCAAGCCACCTCCGACCACCACCACCGTCAAACCACCTCCGACAGTCAAACCACCTCCGACCACCACCACCATCCACCACGGCCGCCAACCACTGCCGCCACCCGCCGCCACCAACCACCGCCCGCCATCACTGCCGACCACCACCAACATATGGATGTGTACATATAAGTTACACATGCATATGACATGTGTATCTAGAAGTTACACATTCATATAAAATGTGTAATGCAAAGTTACACTGGTACATAAATGTGTACTCTGTAGTTACACATGTGTATGCAGAAGTTACACATGCATATGGCATGTGTATCTACAAGTTACACATCCATATGCATGTGTAACTTTTTATTACACATGCTATATGTGAGGTTATCTACAAGTTATTCATCATAAAATACATGTATTACTTTAATTTTCTTTTTCACTAATTTGTCCGTTCATCAATTACTACAATTATAGTAAATGGTTGTTTGAACACAATAAAAGAATTAAAACACGAGATATGGAAAGCGAAATCCTAGAACCAATCCACCATATCCTATAATAGGAATTTTTCCTTCCTTTTTTGTCTTTCTCGATTCCAATATATTTGCACATCTGCAAACAAGAATAAACATCCATGAAATTAGGTTGGATGGACAAAAAATAAAGAAACAAAATTATAGAATAATTGCAAGGAAAAATTATAGAACAAAAATCACGTAAAATGCACATGATAACTTAATCTCTGAAGCTTAATTAGTGCAAGGAGGAGGAGTTATTTTTATTTTAGCATGTGTAACAAGGAGCTACACAAGCATCTAACTTGTGTAACTTCTAGTTACACATGCATTTGTCTAGTGTAAGGAGAAGTTACACATGCATATAGAAATGTGTAAGGAGAAGTTACACATGCAACTGAGTTATGTAAGGAGAAATTCCTATCATTAAAATCTAAGGTTCCAAACATGATTCCATGACTGACAATGTGAAAAACTCATCTTAAGATAACATTATATGGTAGTAGCACCGAATGAAAGCAAGATTAAAGATACCGACGAACTGACATTCAATGTTATTTCATATAAAATTTATATGGAGGACAAACATCTGAAGGTAATTAAAGGAAAATTGACCTGAATCAAATGATGGTTGCGACAAAATGAAAGAACTGAAAAGGCTGAAAAGCTCATTACTCCGTCTGAAGAACATGACCATATAGACCCACAAAATGGAATCTGAAGAATTCATTATCGAGAGACATAATCAATCAGTGAGCAACCGTGAACCTAAATATCGAATAAGAAATGCAGGAACAATACTAGATGACAACTTCAGAAACTAGTAGTTACACATCTAACTGACTAGTAATTCAATTAGAATGTGTAACTATAAGTTACACATCTAATTAGCATGTGTAACTAGTAGCTACACATCCATTTAGCTTGTGTACCTAGAAGTTACACATCTAATTAGCATGTGTAACTAATCCAAAAAAAGTCGATAACTTACAAAAGAATCGGTAGCCAACATGATTAAACTCCGACAAGTCCCCAGCCTTCTAGAGCTAAACGGCCATGGGTTTCATATACCCGAACCACAAGAAACATGGCGTGAAAATAGGGAATCATACACACTTTGGAAAGGGCTATATATCTAAGGAGCTGTAATTTGGTGAGAATCATTTTGATAATCAATTCCCGAGGAAGATGTGGCGCTTCATCATCATCATCATCATGTTGTTTCTTTTACTATTTTCTTCCTCTCGATTCTCGCTCTTCATCGATAATCAAACTCGAAGATGAAAAAGCTAGCTATAGAAGAAAAGGTTTAAGGTTTATCAAATGGAAACTGAAGTAAAATGGCAAAAGTTTTGAAGAGAAATCGAGAATGACTTTCTAGAAGTAATAAAGTTCACTTTTTATGAGGTGAATCTTTTTGTATTAACTTTTTAAAGTTCACTCGTACTTGTCTCTAATTTGAAGTCCATTGTACTTGTCTCAAATTTGAAAGTTCACGATACATGTATAACAATAATATCTATTGATCAACCTAACCCTAGTTAGTTATCCGAGATAAGTTAACAGGAAAAAGTTTCCCGCAGGTTAGAACAGAAAGGTTGTCACTTTGGTTCCTCATATTTAAGGTGAAAGACACTCTTCGATTAGGCGGAGGCAAAGTGGTTGTAAAAACCATGATCCAGAAGCGGGGTTTTGAAACTCGTGGAAATGGAGTTCTCTTAGCCTACATTATTTTGTAAGGGTTAATAACATACTATATTTTACAGTCTTTCAAGATCATCCACAAGTATGCACTTTGCAAGCTAAAATGTAAGATGTTATTTTCCTGCGTTTTTATAAGAAAAATGCACATTACATTAACCTACTTGTTAAATCTTGCTATGGTGCTCAAATTTAAAAGACTTCATAGCCTCTAGCAATCAAGAGTCCACCGATTAAAAAAAAAAAACAATCAAGAGTCCAAGAGTCCAAAAAGTTTGTTACCTCATTGAGCTAAGAGAATTACACACATAGCTTTATACAAACCAAAGAGAATAAATAAAAAGGTTTGAACTCTTAGCATAATCAGAAATCTAAACAAGTATGCCACCAATGGCTCTCTAACTGATTATACTCTTAGTTTACTATCCTACCAATCAAACCAACACAATTTATTCTGAATCAGAAGAGTCAGAGTCGGAACCCAAACGTTGTTTACGGTTACGGAAACTTATTGCTTGTAATTCCGCTATACGCAACTTAGTCATCCTCATTGAGAATGGATGTTCCATAGGGTTCATAGCTTTATTTTTCTTGGATTTGAAAGTTGACTGCTTACTTTTCTCCTCAAGCAGCTTTAGCTCATCCTCTTCTTTTTCTTTGACATTCGCAGCTGTGGTCATATCTAGATTCAAATTCACAGTACCTACGCCTGCAACTAGATGCTCCTCAAGAACCTCATAAGCCAGACTTCCAGCTTTCTTTTCGTTTGCCATATCTCTCAGGCCTATGACTTTGTCAAGTTAGATGTAACCATAAAATTAAAATCCAAATAATAACTTCAATTCTTACTCCAATAGAAATTCTCAACGAAACAAGACTTCCAAAAAAAGTGAAATCAGCTACAAACATACTAGCCCTACATAACATAATAGCTTACCGGTATCGGCAGATCTTGATTTAGCGTTCAAAGGGTTGTTGTGTTCTATCTTGGGGTTTCAAGATTAGGGTTAGGGGAAAAAAAGGATCTCTTTTATTGAGAAAGATGGAAGAGACTGAGACTGATAGAAGAGATATCTGTTATATATGCAGGTTTTTAACACAAACTAGAGGTAGAATTTTTTTTTTTTTTTTTTTTTTTTTTTGGGGAAGTCAGAGAATGACTTTTAAATTTCGAGAAGTAAAAAGGCAGAAACTGAGAATGACTTTCTAGAAGTAATAAAATCAACTCTTTGTGGAGGTAAATTTCTTTTGCACCCAACTTTTTAGGGAAGCATTCCTTTCTCCGTTTATGCTTCTAGTATTTTTCACAATTATGGAAATTAGGCTAAGGCATGGGTAACCCATAATATCAAGCCTTTAATTAAAAGAAGTTTAAATCTAGGCCCCATATTAAAAGACCTTGATATCTTTATGCATTTTGTCAAGCCCATAATTAAATAAAATTTGAATTTAGGCCAAAAATTATTAAAATATTATGTGATGATATTCCAACCACCTCTAACCACCACAGCCACTGCCAACCACCTCCGACCACCACCACCACTACCATCCACCTCCGACCACCACTGCCAGCCACCTCCGACCACCACCGTCAAGCCACCTCCGACCACCACCACCACCGTCAAACCACCTCCGACCACCACCTCCGACCACCACCACCACCACCACAACCACCGCCGCCACCCGCCGCCTCCAACCACCGCCCGCCATCACTGCCGACCACCACCAACATATGGATGTGTACATATAAGTTACACATGCATATGACATGTGTATCTAGAAGTTACACATTCATATAAAATGTGTAATGCAAAGTTACACTGGTACATAAATGTGTACTCTGTAGTTACACATGTGTATGCAGAAGTTACACATGCATATGGCATGTGTATCTACAAGTTACACATCCATATGCATGTGTAACTTTTTATTACACATGCTATATGTGAGGTTATCTACAAGTTATTCATCATAAAATACATGTATTACTTTAATTTTCTTTTTCAATAATTTGTCCGTTCATCAATTACTATAATTGTAGTAATTGGTTGTTTGAACACAATAAAAGAATTAAAACACGAGATATGGAAAGCGAAATCCTAGAACCAATCCACCATATCCTATAATAGGAATTTTTCCTTCCTTTTTGTCTTTCTCGATTCCAATATATTTGCACATCTGCAAACAAGAATAAACATCCATGAAATTAGGTTGGATGGACAAAAATAAAGAAACAAAATTATAGAATAATTGCAAGGAAAAATTATAGAACAAAAATCACGTAAAATGCACATGATAACTTAATCTCCGAAGCTTAATTAGTGCAAGGAGGAGGAGTTATTTTTATTTTAGCATGTGTAACAAGGAGCTACACAAGCATCTAACTTGTGTAACTTCTAGTTACACATGCATTTGTCTAGTGTAAGGAGAAGTTACACATGCATATAGAAATGTGTAAGGAGAAGTTACACATGCAACCGAGTTATGTAAGGAGAAATTCCTATCATTAAAATCTAAGGTTCCAAACATGATTCCATGACTGACAATATGAAAAACTCATCTTAAGATAACATTATATGGTAGTAGCACCGAAAGAAAGCAAGATTAAAGATACCGACAAATTGATATTTAATGTTATTTCATATAAAATTTATATGGAGGACAAACATCTAAAGGTAATTAAAGGAAAATTTACCTGAAGCAAATGATGGTTGCGACAAAATGAAAGAACTGAAAAGGCTGAAAAGCTCATTACTCCGTCTGAAGAACATGACCATATAGACCCACAAAATGGAATCTGAAGAATTCATTATCGAGAGACATAATCAATCAGTGAGCAACCGTGAACCTAAATATCGAATAAGAAATGCAGGAACAATACTAGATGACAACTTCAGAAACTAGTAGTTACACATCTAACTAACTAGTAATTCAATTAGAATGTGTAACTATAAGTTACACATCTAATTAGCATGTGTAACTAGTAGCTACACATCCATTTAGCTTGTGTACCTAGAAGTTACACATCTAATTAGCATGTGTAACTAATCCAAAAAAAGTCAGATAACTTACAAAAGAATCAGTAGCCAACATGATTAAACTCCGACAAGTCCCCAGCTTCTAGAGCTAAACGGCCATGGGTTTCATATACCTGGAACCACAAGAAACATGGCGTGAAAATAGGGAATCATACACACTTTGGAAAGGGCTCTATATCTAAGGAGCTGGTAATTTGGTGAGAATCATTTCGATAATCAATTCCCGAGGAAGATGTGGCGCTTCATCATCATCATCATCTGTTGTTTCTTTTACTATTTTCTTCCTCTCGATTCTGCTCTTCATCGATAATCAAACTCTGAAGATGAAAAAGCTAGCTATAGAAGAAAAGGTTTAAGGTTTATCAAATGGAAACTGAAGTAAAATGGCAAAAGTTTTGAAGAGAAATCGAGAATGACTTTCTAGAAGTAATAAAGTTCACTTTTTATGAGGTGAATCTTTTTGTATTAACTTTTAAAGTTCACTATACTTGTCTCTAATTTGAAGTCCATTGTACTTGTCTCAAATTTGAAAGTTCACGATACATGTATAACAATAATATCTATTGATCAACCTGAACCCGTTAGTTATCTGAGATAAGTTAACAGAAAAAGTTTCCCGCAGGTTAGAACAGAAAGGTTGTCACTTTGGTTCCTCATATTTAAGGTGAAAGACACTCTTCGATTAGGCGGAGAAAGTGGTTGTAAAAACCATGATCCAGAAAGGGGTTACTGAAACTCTGTGGAAATGGAGTTCTCTTAGCCTACATTATTTTGTAAGGGTTAATAACATACTATATTTTACAGTCTTTCAAGATCATCCACAAGTATGCACTGCAAGCTAAAATGTAAGATGTTATTTTCCTGCGTTTTTATAAGAAAAATGCACATTACATTAACCTACTATTAAATCTTGCTATGGTGCTCAAATTTAAAAGACTTCATAGCCTCTAGCAATCAAGAGTCCACTGATTTAAAAAAAAAAAAAACAAAAAAAACAAGAGTCCAGTAAAGTTTGTTACCTCATTGAGCTAAGAGAATTACACACATAGCTTTATACAGACCAAAGAGAATAAATAAAAAGGTTTGAACTCTTAGCATAATCAGAAATCTAAACAAGTATGCCACCAATGGCTCTCTAACTGATTATACTCTTAGTTTACTATCCTACCAATCAAACCAACACAATTTATTCTGCATCAGAAGAGTCAGAGTCGGAACCCAAACGTTGTTTACGGTTACGGAAACTTATTGCTTGTAATTCCGCTATACGCAACTTAGTCATCCTCATTGAGAATGGATGCTCCATAGGGTTCATAGCTTTATTTTTCTTGGATTTGAAAGTTGACTGCTTACTTTTCTCCTCAAGCAGCTTTAGCTCATCCTCTTATTTTTCTTTGACATTCGCAGCTGTGGTCATCTCTGGATTCAAATTCACAGTACCTACGCCTGCAACTAGATGCTCCTCAAGAACCTCATAAGCCAGACTTCCACCTTTCTTTTGGTTTGCCATATCTCTCAGGCCTATGACTTTGTCAAGTTAGATGTAACCATAAAATTAAAATCCAAATAATAACTTCAATTCTTACTCCAATCGAAATTCTCAACGAAACAAGACTTCCAAAAAAAAGTGAAATCAGCTACAGAACATACTAGCCCTACATAACATAATAGCTTACCGGTATCGGCAGATCTTGATTTAGCGTTCAAAGGGTTGTTGTGTTCTATCTTGGGGTTTCAAGATTAGGGTTAGGGGAAAAAAGGATCTCTTTTATTGAGAAAGATGGAAGAGACTGAGACTGATAGAAGAGATATATGTTATATATGCAGGTTTATAACACAAACTAGAGGTAGAAGTTTTTTTTTTTTTTTTTTTTTTTTTTTTTTTTTTTTTTTTTTGGAAGTCCGAGAATGACTTTTAAATTTCGAGAAGTAAAAAGGCAGAAACTGAGAATGACTTTCTAGAAGTAATAAAATCAACTCTTTGTGGAGGTAAATTTCTTTTGCACCCAACTTTTTAGGGAAGCATTCCTTTCTCCGTTTATGCTTCTAGTATTTTTCACAATTGGGGAAATTAGGCTAAGGCATGGGTAACCCATAATATCAGGCCTTTAATTAAAAGAAGTTTAAATCTAGGCCCCGTATTAAAAGACCTTGATATCTTTATGCATTTTGTCAAGCCCATAATTAAATAAAATTTGAATTTAGGCCCAAAATTATTAAAATATTATGTGATGATATTCCAACCACCTCTAACCACCACAACCACACCCCAACCACCTCCGACCACCACCACCACTACCAACCACCTCCCACCACCACCACCTCCGACCACCACCGTCAAGCCACCTCCACCACCACCACCGTCAAACCACCTCCGACACCAAACCACCTCCGACCACCACCACCATCCACCACCGCCGCCAACCACTGCCGCCACCCGCCGCCACCAACCACCGCCCGCCATCACTGCCGACCACCACCAACATATGGATGTGTACATATAAGTTACACATGCATATGACATGTGTATCTAGAGTTACACATTCATATAAAATGTGTAATGCAAAGTTACACTGGTACATAAATGTGTACTTTGTAGTTACACATGTGTATGCAGAAATTACACATGCATATGGCATGTGTATCTACAAGTTACACATCCATATGCATGTGTAACTTTTTATTACACATGCTATATGTGAGGTTATTTACAAGTTATTCATCATAAAATACATGTATTACTTTAATTTTCTTTTTCAATAATTTGTCCGTTCATCAATTACTACAATTATAGTAATTGGTTGTTTGAACACAATAAACGAATTAAAACACGAGATATGGAAAGCGAAATCCTAGAACCAATCCACCATATCCTATAATAGGAATTTTTCCATCCTTTTTTTTCTTTCTCGATTCCAATATATTTGCACATCTGCAAACAAGAATAAACATCCATGAAATTAGGTTGGATGGACAAAAAATAAAGAAACAAAATTATAGAATAATTGCAAGGAAAAATTATAGAACAAAAATCACGTAAAAGGCACATGATAACTTAATCTCTGAAGCTTAATTATTGCAAGGAGGAGGAGTTATTTTTATTTTAGCATGTGTAACAAGGAGCTACACAAGCATCTAACTAACTTGTGTAACTTCTAGTTACACATGCATTTGTCTAGTGTAAGGAGAAGTTACACATGCATATAGAAATGTGTAAGGAGAAGTTACACATGCAACTGAGTTATGTAAGGAGAAATTCCTATCATTAAAATCTAAGGTTCCAAACATGATTTCATGACTGACAATATGAAAAACTCATCTTAAGATAACATTATATGGTAGTAGCACCGAAAGAAAGCAAGATTAAAGATACCGACGAACTGATATTTAATGTTATTTCATATAAAATTTATATGGAGGACAAACATCTGAAGGTAATTAAAGGAAAATTGACCTGAATCAAATGATGGTTGCGACAAAATGAAAGAACTGAAAAGGCTGAAAAGCTCATTACTCCGTATGAAGAACATGACCATATAGACCCACAAAATGGAATCTGAAGAATTCATTATCGAGAGACATAATCAATCAGTGAGCAACCGTGAACCTAAATATCGAATAAGAAATGCAGGAACAATACTAGATGACAACTTCAGAAACTAGTAGTTACACATCTAACTAACTAGTAATTCAATTAGAATGTGTAACTATAAGTTACACATCTAATTAGCATGTGTAACTAGTAGCTACACATCCATTTAGCTTGTGTACCTAGAAGTTACACATCTAATTAGCATGTGTAACTAATCCAAAAAAAGTCAGATAACTTACAAAAGAATCAGTAGCCAACATGATTAAACTCCGACAAGTCCCCAGCTTCTAGAGCTAAACGGCCATGGGTTTCATATACCTGGAACCACAAGAAACATGGCGTGAAAATAGGGAATCATACACACTTTGGAAAGGCCTCTATATCTAAGGAGCTGGTAATTTGGTGAGAATCATTTCGATAATCAATTCCCGAGGAAGATGTGGCGCTTCATCATCATCATCATCTGTTGTTTCTTTTACTATTTTCTTCCTCTCGATTCTGCTCTTCATCGATAATCAAACTCTGAAGATGAAAAAGCTAGCTATAGAAGAAAAGTTTTAAGGTTTATCAAATGGAAACTGAAGTAAAATGGCAAAAGTTTTGAAGAGAAATCGAGAATGACTTTCTAGAAGTAATAAAGTTCACTTTTTATGAGGTGAATCTTTTTGTATTAACTTTTTAAAGTTCACTGTACTTGTCTCTAATTTGAAGTCCACTGTACTTGTCTCAAATTTAAAAGTTCACGATACATGTATAACAATAATATCTATTGATCAACCTGAACCGGTTAGTTATCTGAGATAAGTTAACAGGAAAAAGTTTCCCCAGAGGTTAGAACAGGAAAGGCTGTCACTGGTTCCTCATATTTAAGGTGAAAGACACTCTTCGCTTAGGCAGACAGTGGTTGTAAAAACCATGATCCAGAGCAGGGTTCTGAAACTCCGTGGAAATGGAGTTCTCTTAGCCTACATTATTTTGTAAGGGTTAATAACATACTATATTTTACAGTCTTTCAAGATCATCCACAAGTATGCACTGCAAGCTAAAATGTAAGATGTTATTTTCCTGCGTTTTTATAAGAAAAATGCACATTACATTAACCTACTATTAAATCTTGCTATGGTGCTCAAATTTAAAAGACTTCATAGCCTCTAGCAATCAAGAGTCCACTTATTAAAAAAAAAAAACAATCAAGAGTCCAGTAAAAAGTTTGTTACCTCATTGAGCTAAGAGAATTACACACATAGCTTTATACAGACCAAAGAGAATAAATAAAAAGGTTTGAACTCTTAGCATAATCAGAAATCTAAACAAGTATGCCACCAATGGCTCTCTAACTGATTATACTCTTAGTTTACTATCCTACCAATCAAACCAACACAATTTATTCTGAATCAGAAGAGTCAGAGTCGGAACCCAAACGTTGTTTACGGTTACGGAAACTTATTGCTTGTAATTCCGCTATACGCAACTTAGTCATCCTCATTGAGAATGGATGCTCCATAGGGTTCATAGCTTTATTTTTCTTGGATTTGAAAGTTGACTGCTTACTTTTCTCCTCAAGCAAACGCGGACTTTAGCTCATCCTCTTCTTTTTCTTTGACATTCGCAGCTGTGGTCATCTCTCGGATTCAAATTCACAAGACCTACGCCTGCAACTAGATGCTCCTCAAGAACCTCATAAGCCATACTTCTAGCTTTCTTTTCGTTTGCCATATCTCTCAGGCCTATGACTTTGTCAAGTTAGATATAACCATAAAATTAAAATCCAAATAATAACTTCAATTCTTACTCCAATAGAAATTCTCAACGAAACAAGACTTAAAAAAAAAAGTGAAATCAGCTACATAACATACTAGCCCTACATAACATAATAGCTTACCGGTATCGGCAGATCTTGATTTAGCGTTCAAAGGGTTGTTGTGTTCTATCTTGGGGTTTCAAGATTAGGGTTAGGGAAAAAAAAGGATCTCTTTTATTGAGAAAGATGGAAGAGACTGAGACTGATAGAAGAGATATTTGTTATATATGCAGGTTTTTAACACAAACTAGAGGTAGAAGTTTTTTTTTTTTTTTTTTTTTTTGTTGGGAAGTCCGAGAATGACTTTTAAATTTCGAGAAGTAAAAAGGCAGAAACTGAGAATGACTTTCTAGAAGTAATAAAATCAACTCTTTGTGGAGGTAAATTTCTTTTGCACCCAACTTTTTAGGGAAGCATTCCTTTCTCCGTTTATGCTTCTAGTATTTTTCACAATTGGGGAAATTAGGCTAAGGCATGGGTAACCCATAATATCAGGCCTTTAATTAAAAGAAGTTTAAATCTAGGCCCCGTATTAAAAGACCTTGATATCTTTATGCATTTTGTAAAGCCCATAATTAAATAAAATTTGAATTTAGGCCCAAAATTATTAAAATATTATGTGATGATATTCCAACCACCTCTAACCACCACAGCCACTGCCAACCACCTCCGACCACCACCACCACTACCAACCACCTCCGACCACCACTGTCAGCCACCTCTGACCACCACCGTCAAGCCACCTCCGACCACCACCACCACCGTCAAACCACCTCCGACAGTCAAACCACCTCCGACCACCACCACCATCCACCACCGCCGCCAACCACTGCCGCCACCCGCCGCCACCAACCACCGCCCGCCATCACTGCCAACCACCACCAACATATGGATGTGTACATATAAGTTACACATGCATATGACATGTGTATCTAGAAGTTACACATTCATATAAAATGTGTAATGCAAAGTTACACTGGTACATAAATGTGTACTTTGTAGTTACACATGTGTATGCGAAGTTACACATGCATATGGCATGTGTATCTACAAGTTACACATCCATATGCATGTGTAACTTTTTATTACACATGTTATATGTGAGGTTATTTACAAGTTATTCATCATAAAATACATGTATTACTTTAATTTTCTTTTTCAATAATTTGTCCGTTCATCAATTACTACAATTATAGTAATTGGTTGTTTGAACACAATAAACGAATTAAAACACGAGATATGGAAAGCGAAATCCTAGAACCAATCCACCATATCCTATAATAGGAATTTTTCCTTCCTTTTTTGTCTTTCTCGATTCCAATATATTTGCACATCTGCAAACAAGAATAAACATCCATGAAATTAGGTTGGATGGACAAAAAAATAAAGAAACAAAATTATAGAATAATTGCAAGGAAAAATTATAGAACAAAAATCACGTAAAAGGCACATGATAACTTAATCTCTGAAGCTTAATTAGTGCAAGGAGGAGGAGTTATTTTTATTTTAGCATGTGTAACAAGGAGCTACACAAGCATCTAACTTGTGTAACTTCTAGTTACACATGCATTTGTCTAGTGTAAGGAGAAGTTACACATGCATATAGAAATGTGTAGAGAAGTTACACATGCAACTGAGTTATGTAAGGAGAAATTCCTATCATTAAAATCTAAGGTTCCAAACATGATTCCATGACTGACAATGTGAAAAACTCATCTTAAGATAACATTATATGGTAGTAGCACCGAATGAAAGCAAGATTAAAGATACCGACGAACTGACATTTAATGCTATTTCATATAAAATTTATATGGAGGACAAACATCTGAAGGTAATTAAAGGAAAATTTACCTGAATCAAATGATGGTTGCGACAAAATAAAAGAACTGAAATGACTGAAAAGCTCATTACTCCGTATGAAGAACATGACCATATAGACCCACAAAATGGAATCTGAAGAATTCATTATCGAGAGACATAATCAATCAGTGAGCAACCGTGAACCTAAATATCGAATAAGAAATGCAGGAACAATACTAGATGACAACTTGAAAACTAGTAGTTACACATCTAACTGACTAGTAATTCAATTAGAATGTGTAACTATAAGTTACACATCTAATTAGCATGTGTAACTAGTAGCTACACATCCATTTAGCTTGTGTACCTAGAAGTTACACATCTAATTAGCATGTGTAACTAATCCAAAAAAAGTCAGATAACTTACAAAAGAATCAGTAGCCAACATGATTAAACTCCGACAAGTCCCCAGCTTCTAGAGCTAAACGGCCATGGGTTTCATATACCTGGAACCACAAGAAACATGGCGTGAAAATAGGGAATCATACACACTTTGGAAAGGGCTATATATCTAAGGAGATGGTAATTTGGTGAGAATCATTTCGATAATCAATTCCCAAGGAAGATGTGGCGCTTCATCATCATCATCATCTGTTGTTTCTTTTACTATTTTCTTCCTCTCGATTCTGCTCTTCATCGATAATCAAACTCTGAAGATGAAAAAGCTAGCTATAGAAGAAAAGTTTTAAGGTTTATCAAATGGAAACTGAAGTAAAATGGCAAAAGTTTTGAAGAGAAATCGAGAATGACTTTCTAGAAGTAATAAAGTTCACTTTTTATGAGGTGAATCTTTTTATATTAACTTTTTAAAGTTCACTGTACTTGTCTCTAATTTGAAGTCCACTGTACTTGTCTCAAATTTGAAAGTTCACGATACATGTATAACAATAATATCTATTGATCAACCTGAACCGGTTAGTTATCTGAGATAAGTTAACAGGAAAAAGTTTCCCCAGAGGTTAGAACAGGAAAGGCTGTCACTGGTTCCTCATATTTAAGGTGAAAGACACTCTTCGCTTAGGCAGACAGTGGTTGTAAAAACCATGATCCAGAGAAGGGTTCTGAAACTCTGTGGAAATGGAGTTCTCTTAGCCTACATTATTTTGTAAGGGTTAATAACATACTATATTATACAGTCTTTCAAGATCATCCACAAGTATGCACTGCAAGATAAAATGTAAGATGTTATTTTCCTGCGTTTTTATAAGAAAAATGCACATTACATTAACCTACTGTTAAATCTTACTGTGGTGCTCAAATTTAAAAGACTTCATAGCCTCTAGCAATCAAGAGTCCACTTATTAAAAAAAAAAAAAAAAAAAATAACAATCAAGAGTCCAGTAAAAAAGTTTGTTACCTCATTGAGCTAAGAGAATTACACACATAGCTTTATACAGACCAAAGAGAATAAATAAAAAGGTTTGAACTCTTAGCATAATTAGAAATCTAAACAAGTATGCCACCAATGGCTCTCTAACTGATTATACTCTTAGTTTACTATCCTACCAATCAAACCAACAAAATTTATTCTGAATCAGAAGAGTCAGAGTCAGAACTCAAACGTTGTTTACAGTTACGGAAACTTATTGCTTGTAATTCCGTTATACGCAACTTAGTCATCCTCATTGAGAATGGATGCTCCATAGGGTTCATAGCTTTATTTTTCTTGGATTTGAAAGTTGACTGCTTACTTTTCTCCTCAAGCAGCTTCAGCTTCAGCTCATCCTCTTCTTCTGCTTTGACATTCGCAGCTGTGGTCATCTCTGGATTCAAATTCACAGTACCTACGCCTGCAACTAGATGCTCCTCAAGAACCTCATAAGCCATACTTCTAGCTTTCTTTTCGTTTGCCATATCTCTCAGGCCTATGACTTTGTCAAGTTAGATGTAACCATAAAATTAAAATCCAAATAATAACTTCAATTCTTACTCCAATAGAAATTCTCAACGAAACAAGACTTCCAAAAAAAAAGTGAAATCAGCTACATAACATACTAGCCCTACATAACATAATAGCTTACCGGTATCGGCAGATCTTGATTTAGCGTTCAAAGGGTTGTTGTGTACTATCTTGGGGTTTCAAGATTAGGGTTAGGGAAAAAAAAGGATCTCTTTTATTGATACAGATGGAAGAGACTGAGACTTATAGAAGAGATATTTGTTATATATGCAGGTTTTTAACACAAACTAGAGGTAGAAGTTTTTTTTTTTTTTTTTTTTTTTTGGGAAGTCCGAGAATGACTTTTAAATTTCGAGAAGTAAAAAGGCAGAAACTGAGAATGACTTTCTAGAAGTAATAAAATCAACTCTTTGTGGAGGTAAATTTCTTTTGCACCCAACTTTTTAGGGAAGCATTCCTTTCTCCGTTTATGCTTCTAGTATTTTTCACAATTGGGGAAATTAGGCTAAGGCATGGGTAACCCATAATATCAGGCCTTTAATTAAAAGAAGTGCCCCGTATTAACAGACCTTGATATCTTTATGCATTTTGTAAAGCCCATAATTAAATAAAATTTGAATTTAGGCCCAAAATTATTAAAATATTATGTGATGATATTCCAACCACCTCTAACCACCACAGCCACTGCCAACCACCTCCGACCACCACCACCACTACCAACCACCTCCGACCACCACTGCCAGCCACCTCCGACCACCACCGTCAAGCCACCTCCGACCACCACCACCGTCAAACCACCTCCGACCACCAAACCACCTCCGACCACCACCACCACCACTGCCGCCACCCGCCGCTTCCAACCACCGCCCGCCAACACTGACGACCACCACCAACATATGGATGTGTACATATAAGTTACACATGCATATGACATGTGTATCTAGAAGTTACACATTCATATAAAATGTGTAATGCAAAGTTACACTGGTACATAAATGTGTACTCTGTAGTTACACATGTGTATGCAGAAGTTACACATGCATATGGCATGTGAATCTACAAGTTACACATCCATATGCATGTGTAACTTTTTATTACACATGTTATATGTGAGGTTATCTACAAGTTATTCATCATAAAATACATGTATTACTTTAATTTTCTTTTTCAATAATTTGTCCGTTCATCAATTACTACAATTATAGTAATTGGTTGTTTGAACACAATAAACGAATTAAAACACGAGATATGGAAAGCGAAATCCTAGAACCAATCCACCATATCCTATAATAGGAATTTTTCCTTCCTTTTTTGTCTTTCTCGATTCCAATATATTTGCACATCTGCAAACAAGAATAAACATCCATGAAATTAGGTTGGATGGACAAAAATAAAGAAACAAAATTATAGAATAATTGCAAGGAAAAATTATAGAACAAAAATCACGTAAAAGGCACATGATAACTTAATCTCTGAAGCTTAATTAGTGCAAGGAGGAGGAGTTATTTTTATTTTAGCATGTGTAACAAGGAGCTACACAAGCATCTAACTTGTGTAACTTCTAGTTACACATGCATTTGTCTAGTGTAAGGAGAAGTTACACATGCATATAGAAATGTGTAAGGAGAAGTTACACATGCAACTGAGTTATGTAAGGAGAAATTCCTATCATTTAAATCTAAGGTTCCAAACGTGATTCCATGACTGACAATTTGAAAAACTCATCTTAAGATAACATTATATGGTAGTAGCACCGAATGAAAGCAAGATTAAAGATACCGACGAACTGACATTCAATGCTATTTCATATAAAATTTATATGGAGGACAAAACATCTAAAGGTGATTAAAGGAAAATTTACCTGAAGCAAATGATGGTTACGACAAAATGAAAGAACTGAAAAGGCTAAAAAGCTCATTACTCCGTCTGAAGAACATGACCATATAGACCCACAAAATGGAATCTGAAGAATTCATTATCGAGAGACATAATCAATCAGTGAGCAACCGTGAACCTAAATATCGAATAAGAAATGCAGGAACAATACTAGATGACAACTTCGAAACTAGTAGTTACACATCTAACTAACTAGTAATTCAATTAGAATGTGTAACTATAAGTTACACATCTAATTAGCATGTGTAACTAGTAGCTACACATCCATTTAGCTTGTGTACCTAGAAGTTACATATATAATTAGCATGTATAACTAATCCAAAAAAAGTCAGATAACTTACAAAAGAATCAGTAGCCAACATGATTAAACTCCGACAAGTCCCCAGCTTCTAGAGCTAAACGGCCATGGGTTTCATATACCTGGAACCACAAGAAACATGGCGTGAAAATAGGGAATCATACACACTTTGGAAAGGGCTATATATCTAAGGAGATGGTAATTTGGTGAGAATCATTTCGATAATCAATTCCCAAGGATGATGTGGCTCTTCATCATCATCATCATCTGTTATTTCTTTTACTATTTTCTTCCTCTCGATTCTGCTCTTCATCGATAATCAAACTCTGAAGATGAAAAAGCTAGCTATTGAAGAAAAGGTTTAAGGTTTATCAAATGGAAACTGAAGTAAAATGGCAAAAGTTTTGAAGAGAAATCGAGAATGACTTTCTAGAAGTAATAAAGTTCACTTTTTATGAGGTGAATCTTTTGTATTAACTTTTAAAGTTCACTGTACTTGTCTCTAATTTGAAGTTCACACCGTACTTGTCTCAAATTTGAAAGTTCACGATACATGTATAACAATAATATATATTGATCAACCTGAACCTAAGTTAGTTATCCGAGATAATTTAACAGAAAAAGTTTCCCAGAGGTTAGAACAGAAAGGCACACACTGTTCCTCATATTTAAGGTGAAAGACACTCTTCGCTAGGCGGGCATAAAGTGGTTGTAAAAACCATGATCCAGAAAGCGTGGTTCCAAACTCCGTGGAAATGGAGTTCTCTTAGCCTACATTATTTTGTAAGGGTTAATAACATACTATATTATACAGTCTTTCAAGATCATCCACAAGTATGCACTGCAAGATAAAATGTAAGATGTTATTTTCCTGCGTTTTTATAAGAAAAATGCACATTACATTAACCTACTGTTAAATCTTGTTGTGGTGCTCAAATTTAAAAGACTTCATAGCCTCTAGCAATCAAGAGTCCACCGATTAAAAAAAAAGAAAACAATCAAGACTCCACTAAAAAAGTTTGTTACCTCATTGAGCTAAGAGAATTACACACATAGCTTTATACAGACCAAAGAGAATAAATAAAAAGGTTTGAACTCTTAGCATAATTAGAAATCTAAACAAGTATGCCACCAATGGCTCTCTAACTGATTATACTCTTAGTTTACTATCCTACCAATCAAACCAACACAATTTATTCTAATCGACTAGTCGAGTCGAACCCAAACGTTGTTTAGGGTTACGGAAACTTATTGATTGTAATTCCGATATACGCAACTTAGTCATCCTCATTGAGAATGGATGCTCCATAGGGTTCATAGCTTTATTTTTCTTGGATTTGAAAGTTGACTGCTTACTTTTCTCCTCAAGCAGCTTCAGCTTCAGCTTCAGCTCATCCTCTTCTTCTGCTTTGACATTCACAATTGTGGTCATCTCTCGGATTCAAATTCACAAGTACCTACGCCCGCAACTAGATGCTCCTCAAGAACCTCATAAGCCATACTTCTAGCTTTCTTTTCGGTTTGCCATATCTCTCGGCCTATGACTTTGTCAAGTTAGATGTAACCATAAAATTAAAATCCAAATAATAACTTCAATTCTTACTCCAATAGAAATTCTCAACGAAACAAGACTTCCAAAAAAAAAGTGAAATCAACTACAGAACATATTAGCCCTACATAACATAATAGCTTACCGGTATCGGCAGATCTTGATTTAGCGTTCAAAGGGTTGTTGTGTACTATCTTGGGGTTTCAAGATTAGGGTTAGGGAAAAAAAAGGATCTCTTTTATTGAGACAGATGGAAGAGACTGAGACTGATAGAAGAGATATATGTTATATATGCAGGTTTATAACACAAACTAGAGGTAGAAGTTTTTTTTTTTTTTTTTTTTTTTTTTGGAAGTCCGAGAATGACTTTTAAATTTCGAGAAGTAAAAAGGCAGAAACTGAGAATGACTTTCTAGAAGTAATAAAATCAACTCTTTGTGGAGGTAAATTTCTTTTGCACCCAACTTTTTAGGGAAGCATTCCTTTCTCCGTTTATGCTTCTAGTATTTTTCACAATTGGGGAAATTAGGCTAAGGCATGGGTAACCCATAATATCAGGCCTTTAATTAAAAGAAGTTTAAATCTAGGCCCCGTATTAAAAGACCTTGATATCTTTATGCATTTTTTCAAGCCCATAGTTAAATAAAATTTGAATTTAGACCCAAAATTATTTAAATATTATGTGATGATATTCCAACCACCTCTAACCACCACAGCCACTGCCAACCACCTCCGACCACCACCACCACTACCAACCACCTCCGACCACCACTGCCAGCCACCTTCGACCACCACCGTCAAGCCACATCCAACCACCACCACCGTCAAACCACCTCCGACCACCACCACCACCACCGCCGCCGCCAACCACTGCTGCCACCCGCCGCTTCCAACCACCGCCCGCCAACACTGCCGACCACCACCAACATATGGATGTGTACATATAAGTTATACATGCATATGACATGTGTGAAGTTACACATTCATATAAAATTGTAATGCAAAGTTACACTGGTACATAAATGTGTACTCTGTAGTTACACATGTGTATGCAGAAGTTACACATCCATATGCATGTGTAACTTTTTATTACACATGTTATATGTGAGGTTATCTACAAGTTATTCATCATAAAATACATGTATTACTTTAATTTTCTTTTTCAATAATTTGTCCGTTCATCAATTACTACAATTATAGTAATTGGTTGTTTGAACACAATAAACGAATTAAAATACGAGATATGGAAAGCGAAATCTTAGAACTAATCCACCATATCCTATAATATGAATTTTTCCTTCCTTTTTTGTCTTTCTCGATTCCAATATATTTGCACATCTGCAAACAAGAATAAACATCCATGAAATTAGGTTGGATGGACAAAAAATAAAGAAACAAAATTATAGAATAATTGCAAGGAAAAATTATAGAACAAAAATCACGTAAAAGGCACATGATAACTTAATCTCTGAAGCTTAATTAGTGGAAGGAGGAGGAGTTATTTTTATTTTAGCATGTGTAACAAGGAGCTACACAAGCATCTAACTTGTGTAACTTCTAGTTACACATGCATTTGTCTAGTGTAAGGAGAAGTTACACATGCATATAGAAATGTGTAAGGAGAAGTTACACATGCAACTGAGTTATGTAAGGAGAAATTCCTATCATTGAAATCTAAGGTTCCAAACGTGATTCCATGACTGACAATGTGAAAAACTCATCTTAAGATAACATTATATGGTAGTAGCACCGAATGAAAGCAAGATTAAAGATACCGACGAACTGACATTCAATGCTATTTCATAAAGAATTTATATGGAGGACAAACACCTAAAGGTAATTAAAGGAAAATTTACCTGAAGCAAATGATGGTTGCGACAAAATGAAAGAACTGAAAAGGCTGAAAAGCTCATTACTCCGTCTGAAGAACATGACCATATAGACCCACAAAATGGAATCTGAAGAATTCATTATCGAGAGACATAATCAATCAGTGAGCAACCGTGAACCTAAATATCGAATAAGAAATGCAGGAACAATACTAGATGACAACTTCAGAAACTAGTAGTTACACATCTAACTAACTAGTAATATTAGAATGTGTAACTATAAGTTACACATCTAATTAGCATGTGTAACTAGTAGCTACACATCCATTTAGCTTGTGTACCTAGAAGTTACATATATAATTAGCATGTATAACTAATCCAAAAAAAGTCAGATAACTTACAAAAGAATCAGTATCCAACATGATTAAACTCCGACAAGTCCCCAGCTTCTAGAGCTAAACGGCCATGGGTTTCATATACCTGGAACCACAAGAAACATGGCGTGAAAATAGGGAATCATACACACTTTGGAAAGGGCTATATATCTAAGGAGATGTAATTTGGTGAGAATCATTTCGATAATAAATTCCCAAGGAAGATGTGGCGCTTCATCATCATCATCATCTCATTGTTTCTTTTAGTATTTTCTTCCTCTCGATTCTGCTCTTCATCGATAATCAAACTCTGAAGATGAAAAAGCTAGCTATTGAAGAAAAGGTTTAAGGTTTATCAAATGGAAACTGAAGTAAAATGGCAAAAGTTTTGAAGAGAAATCGAGAATGACTTTCTAGAAGTAATAAAGTTCACTTTTTATGAGGTGAATCTTTTTGTATTAACTTTTAAAGTTCACCGTACTTGTCTCTAATTTGAAGTTCACCGTACTTGTCTCAAATTTGAAAGTTCACGATACATGTATAACAATAATATATATTGATCAACCTGAACCAGGTTAGTTATCCGAGATAAGTTAACAGAAAAAAGTTTCCCCGAGAGGTTAGAACAGAAAGGTCATCACTTTGGTTCCTCATATTTAAGGTGAAAGACACTCTTCGCTTAGGCGCATAAAGTGGTTGTAAAAACCATGATCCAGAAGGGTTCTCAAACTCGTGGAAATGGAGTTCTCTTAGCCTACATTATTTTGTAAGGGTTAATAACATACTATATTATACAGTCTTTCAAGATCATCCACAAGTATGCACCGCAAGCTAAAATGTAAGATGTTATTTTCCCCGCGTTTTTATAAGAAAAATGCACATTACATTAACCTACTTGTTAAATCTTGCTGTGGTGCTCAAATTTAAAAGACTTCATAGCCTCTAGCAATCAAGAGTCCACTGATTAATAAAAAGAAAACAATCAAGAGTCCAGTAAAAAAGTTTGTTACCTCATTGAGCTAAGAGAATTACACACATAGCTTTATACAGACCAAAGAGAATAAATAAAAAGGTTTGAACTCTTAGCATAATTAGAAATCTAAACAAGTATGCAACCAATGGCTCTCTAACTGATTATACTCTTAGTTTACTATCCTACCAATCAAACCAACACAATTTATTCTGAATCAGACTAGTCAGAGTCAGAACCCAAACGTTGTTTAGGGTTACGGAAACTTATTGATTGTAATTCCGCTATACGCAACTTAGTCATCCTCATTGAGAATGGATGCTCCATAGGGTTCATAGCTTTATTTTTCTTGGATTTGAAAGTTGACTGCTTACTTTTCTCCTCAAGCGCCTTCACTCATCCTCTTCTTCTCTTTTGACATTCGCAATTTGTGGTCATCTCTGGATTCAAATTCACAGTACCTACGCCTGCAACTAGATGCTCCCCAAGAACCTCATAAGCCAGACTTCCAGCTTTCTTTTCGTTTGCCATATCTCTCAGGCCTATGACTTTGTCAAGTTAGATGTAACCATAAAATTAAAATCCAAATAATAACTTCAATTCTTACTCCAATAGAAATTCTCAACGAAACAAGACTTCCAAAAAAAAAAGTGAAATCAACTACAGAACATATTAGCCCTACATAACATAATAGCTTACCGGTATCGGCAGATCTTGATTTAGCGTTCAAAGGGTTGATGTGTACTATCTTGGGGTTTCAAAATTAGGGTTAGGGAAAAAAAAGGATCTCTTTTATTGAGACAGATGGAAGAGACTGAGACTGATAGAAGAGATATATGTTATATATGCAGGTTTATAACACAAACTAGAGGTAGAAGTTTTTTTTTTTTTTTTTTTTTTTTTTTTGGAAGTCCGAGAATGACTCTTAAATTTCGAGAAGTAAAAAGGCAGAAACTGAGAATGACTTTCTAGAAGTAATAAAATCAACTCTTTGTGGAGGTAAATTTCTTTTGCACCCAACTTTTTAGGGAAGCATTCCTTTCTCCGTTTATGCTTCTAGTATTTTTCACAATTGGGGAAATTAGGCTAAGGCATGGGTAACCCATAATATCAGGCCTTTAATTAAAAGAAGTTTAAATCTAGGCCCCGTATTAAAAGACCTTGATATCTTTATGCATTTTGTCAAGCCCATAATTAAATAAAATTTGAATTTAGACCCAAAATTATTTAAATATTATGTGATGATATTCCAACCACCTCTAACCACCACAGCCACTGCCAACCACCTCCGACCACCACCACCACTATCAACCACCTCCGACCACCACTGCCAGCCACCTTCGACCACCACCGTCAAGCCACCTCCGACCACCACCACCGTCAAACCACCTCCGACAGTCAAACCACCTCCGACCACCACCACCACCGCCGCCGCCGCCGCCAACCACTGCCGCCACCCGCCGCTTCCAACCACCGCCCGCCAACACTGACGACCACCACCAACATATGGATGTGTACATATAAGTTACACATGCATATGACATGTGTGAAGTTACACATTCATATAAAATGTGTAATGCAAAGTTACACTGGTACATAAATGTGTACTCTGTAGTTACACATGTGTATGCAGAAGTTACACATGCATATGGCATGTGTATCTACAAGTTACACATCCATATGCATGTGTAACTTTTTATTACACATGTTATATGTGAGGTTATCTACAAGTTATTCATCATAAAATACATGTATTACTTTAATTTTCTTTTTCAATAATTTGTCTGTTCATCAATTACTACAATTATAGTAATTGGTTGTTTGAACACAATAAACGAATTAAAACACGAGATATGGAAAGCGAAATCCTAGAACTAATCCACCATATCCTATAATATGAATTTTCCCTTCCTTTTTTGTCTTTCTCGATTCCAATATATTAGCACATCTGCAAACAAGAATAAACATCCATGAAATTAGGTTGGATGGACAAAAAATAAAGAAACAAAATTATAGAATAATTGCAAGGAAAAATTATAGAACAAAAATCACGTAAAAGGCACATGATAACTTAATCTCTGAAGCTTAATTAGTGGAAGGAGGAGGAGTTATTTTTATTTTAGCATGTGTAACAAGGAGCTACACAAGCATCTAACTTGTGTAACTTCTAGTTACACATGCATTTGTCTAGTGTAAGGAGAAGTTACACATGCATATAGAAATGTGTAAGGAGAAGTTACACATGCAACTGAGTTATGTAAGGAGAAATTCCTATCATTGAAATCTAAGGTTTCAAATGTGATTCCATGACTGACAATGTGAAAAACTCATCTTAAGATAACATTATATGGTAGTAGCACCGAATGAAAGCAAGATTAAAGATACCGACGAACTGACATTCAATGTTATTTCATATCAAATTTATATGGAGGACAAACACCTAAAGGTAATTAAAGGAAAATTTACCTGAAGCAAATGATGGTTGCGACAAAATGAAAGAACTGAAAAGGCTGAAAAGCTCATTACTCCGTCTGAAGAACATGACCATATGATAGGTGTAGAATACACTGTATTTAATATCTAGTATTTATGCTTTCTTTGCGAGTTCTCTTGTAAATTATGTATCTTATGTGTGCTTTTGAGTTTATTAGGTGCTCGGGAGTCGCACGGAGGAAAAGAAGGAGAAACTACTCATTTAGAGTGAAAAGGGCAGAATTGTCTTTTCAGGGGCAAATATTATCGGGAGCCGAGCCAGCGTTAAGGGGTGACCCTCTTTGGAGGAGTGTTAAAGAACAGCCTACTCAGGTTAAGGGGCTGTAAATTGGTTAGCCCCTATCAAGAATGAACTAGTGTCTATATCCAATCCTACTTCTACCCTACCCTAAATCGAGAGATGTTTCTCTCATTCATTCATTGTTTCACCTGAAACTGAGACGAAATGAAGACGGCTGCTGTGAATTCGTGAGAACTCAGGGGGAATCGAGTTCTTCATCATTTCAAGCCATGAGACCCTATGTTTCTTCTTGCTGCCTGCCTGAGATCGAGAAAGAAAGAGATGTTGTTGGTGAGTGGATGAAATCAAGTGAAATCAACAAAGAGGATGATGATTTGATGAGTATGAGGTTGAGATGGAAGACTGGAATCGAGAGGCGATGTTAGTGTCAAGAAGAACTGAGAAGCAGCCATGGTTGCTCTTTGAGATCGAAAGATGGGTCAGTGACTGATAACTCAGAGAAGAAGGAGATTGAAGATGGGTCAGACAAGGCAACAAAATCAAAGAAGATGGAAGAAATCAGGGTTTTGATAATGTCAGAAACTGAATCAAGAAGAACTATATTGTTTACTGAGAATGGGTTTGTGGTGTTACACAGAGAATGAATTGCGATTGCTGTGTGAAGATGTATGTTTGAGTCATGGGTTTGAAGTTACCCAGAGATGGAATTGGAGTTAGATGGTTGCAATTGAAAGATACTGGTGCTGCTATGGGGTTCGATTTGTGGAGGAATTTGTGATTCTGTTGGTTAGAGGACTGAGTTAGAGATCGAAAGTTTTGACTTGGTTTAGGTTGAATAGTGGAGGTTTTGATGGATAATCTGAGTTCGACAGAGAGGAGATTCAGAGAGGAATAGAGAGATATTTCCTGAGTTTGAGAAGAAGTAAGATGGGGATTGCTCGAATTCCTGTTGCGGCAGAAGTCATGGAAGGAAGAATGAAATTGTTCTTGAGACCATTGTTAGCCATGGTTCTCGTGATGTGCGGCTATACAACCGAAAGTTAGCCGGTGTTGGTTCGGGGGAGTAATCTTGAGCAAGACTTGAGTCAAGAAAGCTACAGAGTGAGGCTTAGTTGAGTTTGAAGCTGAAGATGGTGGTGGATTGGCCGAGTTGTGGTTGTTTGGTATTGTAATCTGGAGGAGGTTACTGGTGGCTTGAGCTGGGAATTGCAGGTGGTGTTTCAGATGGAGTGAAGAATGGAGCTGCAGAATGTGTAGCTGCGGATCAGGGAAGAACAAGTGATGAATTGGTTGGGTTGCTGCTACTGAAGTGATTTGAATGGAGTAGCTATTGGAGATAGTGGAGTTGCAGGTTGTGACTGAATGAGCAATGGATTGCAGGGTGAAGAGTCAGGTGATTTGATGGCTATGGCAGTTGAGCTTGTATACCGTGACATGAAATGGGTGGAGCTACAAGGAAGTGAAATAGGTTGAATTGGCAGTGCAAGCCTGAATGGAGGTTAGGCTCTGTGTAGTAGCAGCTCAAGTAGATGGTTGTGTTACAGGAATGGAGATTTGGTAATTGCTGGGCTAAAGCACAGGGCATGGCTTGGAGACAGTGATGATTCAAAGAAGTTGGAGGACCGGAATGGGTTATAGCAGCCAGGGACAGAAGCCAAGGAATGGAATTGGCAGGCGTGAGGTGCTGGCCATTATGGCTGGGATGAAATGACTGATGCACCATCTTGGTGCAACATAGATTTTGGCCTGTGCACAGTGGCCTGGCTAGGACCAGTCAGCCGAGTTAGCTAGCTGACTCGGTTTCGACTCGATGACTTAGACCTTGACCCGGTCAATCGCTAAGGACCGTTAGTCAACCGTTATATATACGAGAATCTAAACGGAATATTCCATGGACCTGAGAAGAATTTTCGGTGGTCGCGGCGATTTTCCTACGGATTCCGCCATAATCCCGATTTTTCCCATGAGCGTTTTTGGGACATAATTTCTACATGGGTTTCTCTCCATGGTGGGCCTGTGAATTTCGAACTAATGGACTTTGAAGACAAAACCTAGTTTTGGAAGGAGAAAAAGACTACAAAAGGGAAGACTTCTACAATTTTTTGGGGACCACGTATTATTATCTCTTCTACTTTATTCTAGGGTTTACACCATGAAGTTTTTTCTCTTTCTTCTTGTGATGAACTCCATGAATATGAGTACCTAAGTTTATTATTGGTTATGGAATAGTTGGATTTCACAAAGCATGATTCTTTGATTCAATATATTAGTTTTGTCTCATATTTATCGTTTGCAATTCTCTGAAAATATTGTTTTATGATTGATTGATTGTTTTGTCAAGTTGCAAATTGGTAGAACTTCTAATCACATCTATTGCTAGTTTAGGGTTTATTATACGCAAAAGTGATATTCCTTGGATACAAGTAGCATAATATGATTATAGTTTGTAGTGATATATTCTTATGATCATATGTGAATCGTAACCTTTGTTAAATTGAATTAGTGCGCTTTCCACGTTCAATTGCTTTGATTGGCCTGATTTCATAGAACTTAATGCATCTAGGGAATTAAACTTGATTAGTGCTTTTACACGTTAGGTTGTTCCTTTAGGTAGAATTCATATTCGCATCTTTATTGTGTTTGTTGATGACATGAGGAGATTTGCGGGATATACTTGCGATCAAGGTATTCTAGGGTCTTTGATAAAAGTTGAGATTAAAATATCAATTCTAGTTATTGTGAAAAGCATGTTAGTGAATGAAAACGAAATCCTTAACCAATATCTCTTCTATCTTATTTGTTTGCTTATTACTTATTTGCTTTTATTTATTTTATTTCATAAAATCACAAAACTAATGGGTGTTATTTATAAGGAACCATAACAATTTGACAACCTAGACCTCTCTGTGGGATCGATCCTTTCTTGCCCTTGCTATATTTATATTTTGAGTAGTAAGAAAGTGTAATTTATATTTGTGTCGCCTACGACCGCGATCAAATTTTGGCGCCTCTTGCGGAGAGGCAGCGGTTGTTAATTGTTTTGGTTTCTTATTTTTGTATTTAGTTTTTTTTTTATTTTTATTTTTGTTATTTTATTGGTTCTAACCTTGGTTTGAGAATCTTATTTCAGGTGCTTGTTTCTCATGGAAGGAGCATATTGGAGCAATGGATATGATTTTCAACCTCCTCAACACTATGAAAATTACCCACCATCTATGGGATGCAATCAAAACCAATTTATTGGCTATGATGCATATCCTAGAGAACCTTATGGTGATTTTCATACATACCAACAACAACCTTGTAGTGGGTATGTAAGTCAAGCACCTAGGTGGGATAATTCTACATCTAATTGGCTTTATTCGAGTTGTATGCAGATTTTGAATGGGTTACAAAACATGCAACAAAGGCTAGACCAACTTGACCGTGATAGAGAGGACGTCGCACAAACCAATTTTTGGAATATTTCTTCTTACCCGAATCCAGATCGTAGTTATGATCATTCACCCATTCAAAGGGATGAGTCATGGGAAAGAGAACATATTGTAGTCAATGGTGGTAAGCGTGTGAACGTCAGGAAACTTGCGCAGAAATTATACAAGTTGGAAGATGATGGAGCCTCGGAAGAGCTAGTCAATGAAATTAGTAGGACCATTCATATGGAACTTAAACGACGTCGTGATAAGGGTTGGGAAACCGACGACGATTCTTATTATGGTGAGTCTGAAGATGAAGACGAAGATGAATGTGTTAAAAAGGACCGACCTTTGGAGATATTTGATGACATTAGTGTAGTTGACTCAACTATTGATCTTTATAATGATCAACTACCTATTCAAAAGGTAATTGAGTATGATGAAACTAGTGTGTTACACAACTTCCTTGCACAAAGGTGTGAGTCCAACAAGGAGGAATATGTTGAGAATGAGACCGTTATAACCAATATTGTGGAAGACCCAATTGAGCTTGCGTATGATTGTAATGATGATGTTTATGTCGAGACTTTGGTTACGGCAGAAACGGATGAAGAATGGTTGCGAGGTTTGATAGAGGACCATGATACACACAAGAGGTGAATAATTCACTTGAGTTTTTCAAGGATGAAGAAGATTTCATGATACAAGAGATTGTGAAAGGTTTATCTAACCCTTTGCCTATTATTTCTTCTCCTTTACCTCTTATTGGTTTGAATGTATGTGCTTCGAAAACATTGTTGAATGACTTTGTTTCTCGTTTTCCACCATTAGAGACACTTGATTCTCATACTATGCAGGTTATGGAACAAGAAACCGTGGAGGTACCCGACTTCTATATTCTTTATACACTTCCAAGTGTGGACAAGAATAAGTGTGGGGGAAGCTTTTATCGGTTCATAGCTTCGTTTCTATTTTACATTACTAATATTTGTGCGAAGCTAGTTTTTGAAAAACAGGTGCTATGGAAGGATCCCCAACTTTTCAGATTATTGGTGTATGGGGAATGAATTTACAAGAAGCTAAGTCGGGTCAGTCGACTTTAAAACAAGCGCTTAGTGGGAGGCAACCCACGGTTTTGTATCTCTTATCCTTTTGCATTTTATTTTTGTTTCGTTTATTTATTTTTTTACTGTTTTTATATCATATTTGCATCCCTATGTTTAATTTCATTGAGTCCGTAATCTATCTTAGAAGAGAATTATGACGAATACCTTTTCGTCAGAAAATTTCAGACTGCGCGTAGTTCAGTCCAGAGACCATAACTGTCAGACCGTTTATCAAAACACTGTGAAATTTTGACACTGTGTAGAAAACACGTAGGTGAACAACTTTTGTGAAATGGAGTTTTTCCAAATTCCTTACCAATTTGCACAGTTTTTGCGTTTTATCTGCTGTTACGTCAGAATTCAGAACTTTCGGTTTTACACATTGAGGACAATGTGAAGTTTAAGTGTGGGGGAGCATTTATATGTTTGTATAGTTTGTTTTTGACACCATTAGTGGATGGAACCATTTTGAATGCAGGAGTTGAGGAACCAATTAACTAAAAGGGAAGAATATAGCTCAGAAATCACAAATTAACATGATAGTTGTTACCATATCTCGGAATATCACCATATCGCATTCTATTTTTATTTTTTTTTCATATTTATCTATTGTTCTCTAAGTGCTTTGGTGGGTCACTAAAAATCGACGTGTTATTACTGCTAGGATGAAATAGAGTGATTGAGTTACTAGAAAATGAAAAAAAAATGAAAAAAAAAAAATACAAAAAAGAAAAAAAAAAGGACCGACCAATTAGACCAAACGGAATAAAAAGACACTTGGGAATAGCAGTATATGTGAAACGTAGTCCCTGTCTCCGTCGCCTAAACAAGCGTGGAATGCAGGATCCAAGGCAACTATCATGTACTTGCTGACAAGAAGCATGCGCTTGGATCCAAAAGATGTAATCATGCCGTCTAAAAAAAAAGAAATTGGATCCAGTTTGATCCAATCATTAAAAAAAAAAAAAAAAAAAAGAAGAAAGTATTGGTTGAATAAAGTCACTTCTGGTTCCCTTGTATATGCCAGTGAGTTGATGTAGAATTCAAACCAAGTAGCTCAATCCAATAGGATTAGGTTCATCTTAGCAGTGACCTTCAGACAGATATGGGAAACATCGAACACTTGTGAATATTCGCCAACATCTACATCTATATCCATCTTCTTAATCTTTTCATTGTGATTGTGGTTTGTTAGTTTCCGAGTATTGTGGCTTGTTCGACTATCTAATTAGAGTTTATTTACTAATAATTGAATTGAATTTGCAAGGTACCTCCTACTGTAGTCATTTTGGATTCATTCATTGATTTGTCACGAATAGACGGAGTTTGAAATATAGGTTTTGTAGGTATATCTCTAGTAAACCTTCACGAGACTATAACTCGTCCACTAGGGACACCTAGGGGTTTAAAGGCTTGTTATTTATGCTAAAATTAACCGTAGCCTCGACGACACGGAGTTGTTGTATTTTACTATTTGTTTGATTTGCTCGAGGACTAGCAAAGTCTAAGTGTGGGGGAATTTGATAGGTGTAGAATACACTGTATTTAATATCTAGTATTTATGCTTTCTTTGCGAGTTCTCTTGTAAATTATGTATCTTATGTGTGCTTTTGAGTTTATTAGGTGCTCGGGAGTCGCACGGAAGAAAAGAAGGAGAAACTACTCATTTAGAGTGAAAAGAAGGTAAATTGTCTTTTCAGGGCAAATATTATCGGGAGCCGAGCCGAGCGTTAAGGGGTGACCCTCTTTGGAGGAGTGTTAAAGAACAGCCTACTCAGGTTAAGGGGCTGTAAATTGGTTAGCCCCTATCAAGAATGAACTAGTGTCTATATCCAATCCTACTTCTACCCTACCCTAAATCGAGAGATGTTTCTCTCATTCATTCATTGTTTCACCTGAAACTGAGACGAAATGAAGACGGCTGCTGTGAATTCGTGAGAACTCAGGGGGAATCGAGTTCTTCATCATTTCAAGCCATGAGACCCTATGTTTCTTCTTGCTGCCTGCCTGAGATCGAGAAAGAAAGAGATGCTGTTGGTGAGTGGATGAAATCAAGTGAAATCAACAAAGAGGATGATGATTTGATGAGTATGAGGTTGAGATGGAAGACTGGAATCGAGAGGCGATGTTAGTGTCAAGAAGAACTGAGAAGCAGCCATGGTTGCTGCTGTAGATCGAAAGATGGGTCAGTGACTGATAACTCAGAGAAGAAGGAGATTGAAGATGGGTCAGACAAGGCAACAGAATCAAAGAAGATGGAAGAAATCAGGGTTTTGATAATGTCAGAAACTGAATCAAGAAGAACTATATTGTTTACTGAGAATGGGTTTGTGGTGTTACACAGAGAATGAATTGCGATTGCTGTGTGAAGATGTATGTTTGAGTCATGGGTTTGAAGTTACCCAGAGATGGAATTGGAGTTAGATGGTTGCAATTGAAAGATACTGGTGCTGCTATGGGGTTCGATTTGTGGAGGAATTTGTGATTCTGTTGGTTAGAGGACTGAGTTAGAGATCGAAAGTTTTGACTTGGTTTAGGTTGAATAGTGGAGGTTTTGATGGATAATCTGAGTTCGACAGAGAGGAGATTCAGAGAGGAATAGAGAGATATTTCCTGAGTTTGAGAAGAAGTAAGATGGGGATTGCTCGAATTCCTGTTGCGGCAGAAGTCATGGAAGGAAGAATGAAATTGTTCTTGAGACTGGTGTTAGCCATGGTTTACAGTGATGTGCAAATATACAACGGAGTTAGGCGGTGTTGGTTCGGGAGTCTTGAGCAAGACTTGAGTCAAGAAAGCTACTGAGTGAGGCTTAGTTGAGTTTGAAGTCAAGATGGTGGTGGATTGGCCGAGTTGTGGTTGTTTGGTATTGTAATCTGGAGGAGGTTACTGGTGGCTTGAGTGGAATTGCGGTGTGGTGTTTCAGATGGAGTGAAGAATGGAGCTGCAGAATGTGTAGCTGCGGATCAGGGAAGAACAAGTGATGAATTGGCTGGGTTGCTGCTACTAAAGTGATTTGAATGGAGTAGCTATTGGAGATAGTGGAGTTGCAGGTTGTGACTGAATGAGCAATGGATTGCAGGGTGAAGAGTCAGGTGATTTGATGGCTATGGCAGTTGAGCTTGTATACCGTGACATGAAATGGGTGGAGCTACAAGGAAGTGAAATAGGTTGAATTGGCAGTGCAAGCCTGAATGGAGGTTAGGCTCTGTGTAGTAGCAGCTCAAGTAGATGGTTGTGTTACAGGAATGGAGATTTGGTAATTGGCTTGGGCTAAAGCACGGTACATGGCTTGGAGACAGTGATGATTCAAAGAAGTTGGAGGACCGGAATGGGTTATAGCAGCCAGGGACAGAAGCCAAGGAATGGAATTGGCAGGCGTGAGGTGCTGGCCATTATGGCTGGGATGAAATGACTGATGCACCATCTTGGTGCAACATAGATTTTGCTGTGCAGTGGCACAGCTGGGACCCGGTCACCGAGTTAGCTAGGCCGACTCGGTTACGACTCGATGACTTAGACCTTGACCCGGTCAACTGTTGGGACCGTTAGTCAACCGTTATATATAACAGAATCTAAACGGAATATTCCATGGACTGAGAAGAATTTTCAGGTGGTCGGCGGCGATTTTCCGGCCGGATTCCGGCCATAATCTGATAGGTGTAGAATACACCGTATTTACTATCTAGAGTTTATGCTTTCTTTGCTATTTTTCGTGTGAATTTTGTATTTTACGCTTGTTTTGAGTTTTGTAGCTACTTTGGAGTCGCACAGAGAAAAGAAGAAGAAATCATCAAAATTGAGCAAAAAGGGCAAACTTGTCATTTTATCAAGGGCGAAGACTATATGGAGCCCAGCTAAGGTTAAGGGGTGACTCAAATTCAAGAAAGGACAATAATAGTTAAGGGAGGTCAAAGAGGTGTCCCTTATCCAAAAGAAGTGAGTGAGAATAGCACTTGGGGTGTACTTAGTGGGTGTTTGAATCCACCCATACCCCGAACTCGACCCATACCCTAACCTAAGCCCATCTACCCATACCCTAACCGTACCGGACCCATACCCTAACCCGGGATCCAAACCCGACTTTCATATCCAACCCTAAACTCGAGAAATCATTTCAATCATTTTTTTCCACCGAAAGAGAGAAAGAAGACAGCCATGGCTGCCGGGCCATTCTAGAGAGAGCTCTGACTGTTCGAGGTATTAATGGCGAGAAACAAGATGGGTTCGATTGTGGTGGTGCTTCACGGGTTCGAATGAGAACTTCGCTTTGAATCAAGAGCTGGAGAGAGTATGAAACAGGGAATGATTGAAGTCGGTAATGATTAAGAGAAATAAGAGATGAAATGGGTTTGCTTGTTGAAGCTCGGGAAACGAAAGTGATGAGATCGATCCGTGATGTTGGTGGTCACCGGTTGAATTGGAAGAAGGGGGGTCTAATGGGTCTATAAAGTTGCGTAAACCTGCAGTGGTTGTGAAATTTTTGGCAGGATGATACTTTGAGGAGTTGCAAACAGTGTTAGAATGGGACTGATTCGGGCTAGGGTGTTGGCTGCTGTGAATGTGGCCCTATTGGTGGTATTTGAGCATTGCAGGCAAGGAGCTGGGATGCTGGTGCTGTTGCTTTGAATAGAAGGGGATCTGTGGTTGGATTCTGCTGATGTATGAGTGAATTTGGTAAGGGTTTCATCTGGATTTTAAGATGGGTTTGCAATTGATTTCAGGATTGGCAGAATGTATTGTTAGTGAGCGGCAGACAAGGATTTGAGGTTGGCTGAATATGAGATGAGAAATTGGAATTGGTGGTCTTTGGCACAGGATTGGAGTTGCAATGGTTTTGCTACAATGGCCGTAGGACTGTAGTGGTGCGTAATGGAGCAACAAGAAGATGATGCAATGATCTTTGCAATGATGAGGTTAACGGGGACCTTGCAAGTAAGAAGTCAGTGAGATGAGAATTGGAAAATGGGTTTTACGAGGCGGAGTTGGAGAATCTGTGAATGGTGTGTGCTGAGAGATTGAGAGCCTGCTGGTGACAGCTGAGAATTGGTAGCGATGATGATCTTTGGTCTAGATATGGCCTTGAGTTCGAGTTGTTAGTCTTTGTTGAGTTTCATGGGGTCAAGTGTGTATTGAGATGGAGGATGTACGCGCGTGAGCCAAGAGTTATGGGATTGCAAATTTGTGTGTTTGTAATGGATGACCGAGCATTACGGGGCTTTGAGTGGCATTTGAGGTTGAAGCTGCAATTGTTAATGGACTGTGTGTGTGTTGGTGCTGTCTTTGGTGGTTATGAGTCGCAGGATGATGATTATGCAAGCTGAGGAATAGTCTTTGGGAAAGGAGCAAGGAAGCATTGCGAGAGATGGCAAGTAAAGGTCATGCATTGATTGAATGGAAGCCGCACTTGGAAATAGTGAGTATGCATGAAGTCGAAGCATCGATGCACCATCTTGGTGCAACACAAGATGGCCCGCAAGTGGTCCGATCTGGACTGAGCTGGATCAACACTCGGTTCGACACCGAGTTACTCGGTGACTCGGTAGACTAAGACCGAGTCGCACCACCACCTCATTGGTGACTCTCTTCTACTTTGACTGTTGACTGACGGTTGACCCGTTTGACCGTTAGTCCTAACGGAGGACCGGACGGAATATTCCGTCGAATATTCTCTCGACGACAAAATTTCCAGGTGGCCGGCGGTGACGTTTTCCGGCCAATTGATAGACACATTTTTGTGTCTGATATAATCTCAATTGCATATATTGTTAGTGCTCGATTTTGTATTTATTTTGGTATTTTATGTCTTTGTAGGTGTTTTTGGAGAAATAAGCTTTTGCGGCGAAATTGGCTCGAAAAGTGGTTTTTGCGCTCGTGGGAGAAAATTACTATTCGGACTCTCAATTTGGATAAGGGGTAACCAAATTACTAAGGGGCACCCTCAGGACACCCCAAGTCATCTGCTATTCGCACCCCTGAAATGGATAAGGGGCACCCATCTTCTCAAATTCAAAAGATGCAATTTGGCGGAAATTATTTCAAATGAAACGAGTTTAGGGTTCGAAATTTGGAATGTGTTTAACGAGATTCAATCGCCAGAATTGTTTGGGATGGACTTGGATTAGCTAAACAGGCCTGGTATGATGTTTTTAATCGAATAACTTGGGCTGGATAACCCGGAGTTCGTTAAACAGGGAAGGATAGTCTCGGTTTGAACAGGGAAGGTTTTGTGTGAGATTAACTCGGGATTTCTCACAGATTTTGGATAGTTTGGGCCTGGTCTGGTTAAACAGGGACGGTATAGGATTTAGATACGCATAAAAACAAGTTTCCATGCATATCTGGGCGAATCAGGGAGTATATCGGGTTTTGATATTTTTTTGGAAAGATACGTGAAGAAGAGGAAAGAATCTCTTCTGTGAGATTTGATTCAATCACAGAGAGAGTTTGGACAGCCTGGATTAACTGAGGAAGACGCGTGAGAATCACCGAGCAGATACATGCGAGAAAATAAAAGAAAATAATCTACGTAAAATGGCAGGGGAGTAAATGAGAATCATTCTGGAGTTAATGGCAAGATATTGTGTTGCAGTTGGGTATAAAAAGGGAGCTGCGGACTCATATAAGGGGACGGAGAGATTGGGAGGTGTTAGAACGCAAGAAGAGCCGAAAATCAAAGTTACAGAGAACCATTCTCTGCTGCTGCTTCCCTGAAGAACACGAAGAACGGACCGCGGAAAGCGGTCGTTCTTCTACGGTGTCTACGACACAAAGCCGAGGGTCGTAATACGGAGGGGGCAGACTTACGAGACAGACGCACTTATTCTCTATCGTAGTTTGTAACTGATGTTTGCAACATCTATAATCATTGCAAACCCGATTTTCATCTTATTCTCCTTTGTTCATCATTTGTAAACCATTTTTGAGCAATAATAATGAATTTTGAGCGTGTTTCCAATATGATGAGCTAGAACCCATCACTGGGACGACGGAGGAAGCTGTTTTGCACCCATGTGGTAATTCTATTTAATTCCTTTATGACTATTTGCACTATTATAATTGATTTATGATTTTTATTGATTATTTGTGAATTCGTTAGATGTCGCATGCTTAGTCTTAGGTACTTTAGATGCGCCATGCTTGTGAGTTACATATAATTCTTTATAAAATCTACCTTGGCAAAGAATTAGAGTCGATATTTGTTACTTTATGAGCCTTAATTGTCCTAATTAATAGATGAACCGCATGAATGTAAGAATTGGTGGAATCCCGAGTCCCAAGTAACTCTCTCCATCTTGTGACATAAATTGTATATATTCTTTATATTTATTATTTTTCTTTATTAAATCCTAGAACCGATTTCATCAAGTCCGAGTGAACGACAACCTTACTACCACTTTCTACAACATTATTGAGTCTCATCACCAAATTCCGGCCACAATCCCAGTTTTCCGGCGAGCAAAATTCCAGAATTTTCTATGGACCTCTCTCATGGGTGTGAAGACTTGGGCTAGGAATTGGATGGAGAATTGGACTCAAATTTGGAAAGAGAAGGTGGAAGAGTTGAGAAAAGCTTGGAATTGGAAATTGAATTGCAAAAGGAAAAGGATTCTAATCCTTGGGAGATTTGGAGAATATTGAAGCCTATAAATAGAGAAGTTTTCTACAACTTCTAGACACACCTCTCTACACACACAACACTTGTGTTTTTGCTTGCTTTTCTAAGATTTTTCTTTTTAATTACTTGTGTGAATTTGAAACTTCTTCTTTTAATTATTATTATTTGTGTGAATTTCAAAAACATGAGTAGCTAAATTTCTTATTGATTGAGGATGAATTCCTAGTTCTTAACATATGATTTGAGTTTTTGTTTTCAAATTCTATCTTGAAGTTTTTCACATAATTATCGCTTGTTTTTACTAATAGGAGTGATCTTAAAGACATTCATGATTGATTGATAGATTGTTTGGGTGGCCAACTAAATTGATTTGTTAATTCGATCTAAAGCTAGTGAAAGTTAGGGGATAAGTAATCGTTCTTTGACTCTTTACATAAGTAGCAAACACGAGACCTTGCTGAGGGATTCCGTGGAGCAATTGTGTGTAGAAACAACGTTAGCAAGTAGACCTTGAGCTAAGAGTCTAACTACTAATATCAACCTAAGAAATTCACAAAACCTAATGCATGAGCCAAGTTACATCTAGGTTGAGCTAATTCTAGGTGGTTTGGTGATTAGAATCCGGTAGGCGAGAACTTCCGTGTCCGGTGATACAAGGGATTTAGGGGTTTAGCACTGAGCTAGCTGCTTTACCTACGGTTGGTGATAATTTGTGACTAATAACAAGTAGAATAGAACATAACTTGATTCATTGTTTCGTAACGAAGAAGGATTCCTTGATCTTCTCTCTCTTATTGCTTTCATCTTTCAACTTTCGATTTTAATTACTTTGTTTATTTTTATTTTTCTTTTTACACCCCCCTTTCGTGACAACTTTTACAACTAAGATCACTTGCTCCTCGTGGGAACGAACTTGACTTCCATTATATTATTTTTAATTGAGTGGAAATATTGAATTAATTTGATCGCACCTACGACACGCATCATAATCCCAGTTTTCCGGCGAGCGGTTTTGGGACATAATTTCTACATGGGTTTCTCTCCATGGTGGGCCGGGTGAATTTCGAACTAATGGACTTTGAAGACAAAACTTAGTTTTGGAAGGAGAAAAAGACTACAAAAGGGAAGACTTCTACAATTTTTTGGGGACCACGTATTATTATCTCTTCTACTTTATTCTAGGGTTTACACCATGAAGTTTTTTCTCTTTCTTCTTGTGATGAACTCCATGAATATGAGTACCTAAGTTTATTATTGGTTATGGAATAGTTGGATTTCACAAAGCATGATTCTTTGATTCAATATATTAGTTTTGTCTCATATTTATCGTTTGCAATTCTCACGAAAATATTGTTTTATGATTGATTGATTGTTTTGTCAAGTTGCAAATTGGTAGAACTTCTAATCACATCTATTGCTAGTTTAGGGTTTATTATACGCAAAAGTGATATTCCTTGGATACAAGTAGCATAATATGATTATAGTTTGTAGTGATATATTCTTATGATCATATGTGAATCGTAACCTTTGTTAAATTGAATTAGTGCGCTTTCCACGTTCAATTGCTTTGATTGGCCTGATTTCATAGAACTTAATGCATCTAGGGAATTAAACTTGATTAGTGCTTTTACACGTTAGGTTGTTCCTTTAGGTAGAATTCATATTCGCATCTTTTAATGTGTTTGTTGATGACATGAGGAGATTTCATGGGATATACTTGCGATCAAGGTATTCTAGGGTCTTTGATAAAAGTTGAGATTAAAATATCAATTCTAGTTATTGTGAAAAGCATGTTAGTGAATGAAAACGAAATCCTTAACCAATATCTCTTCTATCTTATTTGTTTGCTTATTTCTTATTTGCTTTTATTTATTTTATTTCATAAAATCACAAAACTACCGGTGTTATTTATAAGGAACCATAACAATTTGACAACCTAGACCTCTCTGTGGGATCGATCCTTTCTTGCCCTTGCTATATTTATATTTTGAGTAGTAAGAAAGTGTAATTTATATTTGTGTCGCCTACGACCGCGATCACCATATAGACCCACAAAATGGAATCTGAAGAATTCATTATCGAGAGACATAATCAATCAGTGAGCAACTGTGAACCTAAATATCTAATAAGAAATGCAGGAACAATACTAGATGACAACTTCAGAAACTAGTAGTTACACATCTAACTAACTAGTAATATTAGAATGTGTAACTATAAGTTACACATCTAATTAGCATGTGTAACTAGTAGCTACACATCCATTTAGCTTGTGTACCTAGAAGTTACATATATAATTAGCATGTGTAACTAATCCAAAAAAAGTCAGATAACTTACAAAAGAATCAGTATCAACATGATTAAACTCCGACAAGTCCCCAGCTTCTAGAGCTAAACGGCCATGGGTTTCATATACCTGGAACCACAAGAAACATGGCGTGAAAATAGGGAATCATACACACTTTGGAAAGGGCTATATATCTAAGGAGATGTAATTTGGTGAGAATCATTTCGATAATAAATTCCCAAGGAAGATGTGGCGCTTCATCATCATCATCATCTGTTGTTTCTTTTAGTATTTTCTTCCTCTCGATTCTGCTCTTCATCGATAATCAAACTCTGAAGATGAAAAAGCTAGCTATTGAAGAAAAGGTTTAAGGTTTATCAAATGGAAATTGAAGTAAAATGGCAAAAGTTTTGAAGAGAAATCGAGAATGACTTTCTAGAAGTAATAAAGTTCACTTTTTATGAGGTGAATCTTTTTGTATTAACTTTTTAAAGTTCACTGTACTTGTCTCTAATTTGAAGTTCACTGTACTTGACTCAAATTTGAAAGTTCGCGATACATGTATAACAATAATATATATTGATCAACCTGAACCGGTTAGTTATCTGAGATAAGTTAACAGGAAAAAGTTTCCCCAGAGGTTAGAACAGGAAAGGCTGTCACTGGTTCCTCATATTTAAGGTGAAAGACACTCTTCGCTTAGGCAGACAGTGGTTGTAAAACCATGATCCGGAAAGCGAGTGGTTACGAAACTCGTGGAAATGGAGTTCTCTTAGCCTACATTATTTTGTAAGGGTTAATAACATACTATATTATACAGTCTTTCAAGATCATCCACAAGTATGCACTGCAAGCTAAAATGTAAGATGTTATTTTCCTGCGTTTTTATAAGAAAAATGCACATTACATTAACCTACTGTTAAATCTTGCTGTGGTGCTCAAATTTAAAAGACTTCATAGCCTCTAGCAATCAAGAGTCCACTGATTAATAAAAAGAAAACAATCAAGAGTCCAGTAAAAAAGTTTGTTACCTCATTGAGCTAAGAGAATTACACACATAGCTTTATACAGACCAAAGAGAATAAATAAAAAGGTTTGAACTATTAGCATAATTAGAAATCTAAACAAGTATGCCACCAATGGCTCTCTAACTGATTATACTCTTAGTTTACTATCCTACCAATCAAACCAACACAATTTATTCTGAATCAGACTAGTCAGAGTCAGAACCCAAACGTTGTTTAGGGTTACGGAAACTTATTGATTGTAATTCCGCTATACGCAACTTAGTCATCCTCATTGAGAATGGATGCTCCATAGGGTTCATAGCTTTATTTTTCTTGGATTTGAAAGTTGACTGCTTACTTTTCTCCTCAGCAGCTTGACTTCAAATTCGGCTCATCCTCTTCTTCTCGCTTTGACATTCACAGTTGTGGTCATCTCGGGTTTGTAGTAGCAGGATTTCCCACACTACACCCCTTACTCGATTTTGCTTAATCTATCTCTTGAAAGATGTAAGATCAAGAACATTTATTGATTGAATTCATGAAGTGTTTACACAGGAGAATAGATTTACACTTAGAAGTTAAAACACTCTTCAACTTTCTCTCTTAAACTTTCTCTCTCCTAATGACTTACTCCACAATTCCAAAAAGATCTCTCCTCTTACAGACTCATTTAGCCCTTTATATAGGGTAATACATAGTGGATGACAGCTAAGTTCCCCTTTATTTTTCGGGAATGTCTCGCGAAGTGTCGCGAGATGCACAAACATTCACTCTCGCGACACTTCTTAATCCTCGCCGGTCTCACGTCTTCTTTATGTTTTGCACTGTCGTTATTCATTGCGTCGTTTATTTTAGCTCCTGCGACTCCCTCGCGACGCCGTCGTTCATTAATCTCGCGAGCCTTGTGCGTTGCGATATTATGATCCTACATCTTGCCTCTTTTTCCTTGAATATTGCTTGAAGAAGCGATTTGAAGGAAAAATTCATTGTTGTCATATTCCTTGGTTTCAATTGGTGAAGGAACGAGCGAAAGAATACTTTTCTCAAAAAGTACGTACTTGCCTCTATTCTTTTGTGTAGTTAGAAGCTTCTTTGTAATACATATGCGAAGTGCTATTTCTTGTCTCGGGAATTCTGAGAAAATAATCAAAGTATCGCAATTTCTCCTCGCCTATCAAGAAATACCTTTGTATATTTGGATTTTACTAAAGTTCTTTCCGTCGGTTTCCTTGGATTTAGCGGTGACCGCTTACACGTGTCTATATTTACCTCTTTTACCGGTGCATTTAATGTTATCCGGTCATAATATTTTCTCGTCTATTTATAGGAGCATCCCTTGTGAAAAATTTTCCTTTTCCTTTTCATCTTCTTCATCGTGCTGCAAGTGTTCTTCTTCTTCATCGTTCTGCAAGTGTTTGCTTATTGTTGTCTCTTATCGTCTTCTTCACCACCTTAACTATTCCCTACCGGTTGTTACTCTCATGGCGTCCGGGTTTGTTAATTTTGCCACATCGGCTGATTTTGTGGTTGATCAAATTTGAGATTAGCTTTCTTTGTTGAAATCATCTTGGTATGATTAACTTTGTAGTTTTCTTTCTGCCATTGTTGTTTAGCAAGAACCAACCCATAAATAAGTTTACCGTGAAGAATCCTCTTCTTTCTTTGGGCTCGCCATCGAAATCTACTTCGCAACAAGAATCCCCCCATGACAACCAAAGCTCACTTCGCGAGCAAAATCTATGGCTTCAAAAAAATCCTGCGAGTGACAAGGTATTCAAGAAACATTTATTTTTATCAACAATACATTGTTGCCTCTGCTTTTTATTTAATTTGTCATTCGCAGGATGATGAAACTACTTGGTCATGCTCCCAAAAAGCCTCGCTACTCCAAACCTGTTACTCCCGACGTTCCATTTCCTTCATTCACACCTTCATCTCCTGCTGCGAAATCTTCGCAAGATAATTTTGTGCCCCCTTCCCCTGGTGTTACTACCAACGACAATATTTCTATGCCTCAACTCCTCATAGACCAAGTTCCTTATAACTGTCCTACTACAAACGATCTTATACCTTCTCCTGCTATCAATATCCCTACTATTTCTCCAATCACTTCTCTCCCTGAAACCTCCTCTTCTCATGAGGTTCCTTTGACAAAGGACGACTCGTCTTCTTTGTTTGAACAAATTCCTCTAACTGCTGAAAATTTGGAGGGGATAGATGTGGCCTTTAAGGTCCTTTCTGATCTCGTGAATGATGCCAAAAGGCTTCTATTGATCCTGTCAAATCGAATGTCTGCGAGATTTTAAGTAAGCATCTTGGTTACGAGAGGATCTACATGACACCTTTAGTTCAAGAGGTTAATAAGTGAAGGATGATCTCCAAGTTATGGCTGTGAAGTGCAATAATCTCCACCTTGAAAATCAAAATTTCTCAATATCTCACTAGATCGTGATAATCTTCGCAAGAAGAATGAAGAATTAAAAGGTATGCTCTTACCGTCCCCCATTTTTTTTTTTTTTTTTTTTTTTTTTTTTTTTTTTCAAACCCTTGCTCGTCCTCAAAGTATTAAACCGAAACGAATAATGGAGATATATCAAACGGAGTCTATCGCTGAAGAAGTTCGAGTTGAAAGAGATGCTTGGATGGAGCGGTATAATCTCTTAGATAATCTTCATACCTATGCAAAATTTGATCAAATAAATAACTTGTCTAAAGAGAATTTTGATTTATCGCAAGAGCAAGTCTCATTAAGTAATGACTTATCTCGCCTCTCTTATTCTTTGACTAAAACTAATTTGGAGTTGGAAACTTTATCAGATGAGAATCGAACTCTTTCTCAAGAGAAACGTTCTCTGTTGAATAAGATGGCGAGCTACTCGCAGCAAAGATAATGCTTGTCAAAAGTTATGTGAAGAACACAAACAAGCTAATCATACTTTGAAAAGCCAACTTGAAGAAATTACTTTGAGAGAGATAAACTTATTCGGGGTAGAATAACGTTGAGTGTAAAAGCGAAGCAATTCCAAGAACAATGTGTCAAATTAGAAAAATCCAACTCTACTCTGGCGACCGAAAACTCCATACTTGTTTCTAATGAAAAGAATTTGCGATCTCGATTGAAAGGCTTAGTGGGAGATTCATTTGATGATGTCATGGACCGCTTGGGGAATAATTTCGCAGCTTTAATTCAACATCTTACTTCTCAAAAGGAAGGTAGTCAAATTATTTGACTATCTTAATTTATGTATTTATTCCATGAATGCTTTATTACCCTGAAGATGCCAATAATGTTCGATAAGAATTTTCTCTGATCTTGTGTATTTGTTATGCAGACTCTGAGAGAAAGCTTCGCTCCACTATCTCCACCCTCAGGTCTGATTATTCTAGAATTCGCAAGGAAAACGGACTACTCTCCGCGTCTCTTGCTCGTTCTCGCGACCGTGCAGAGCGAAGATTTGATTATATGTCTTATTGTAAGGACATTGATAGTAAGAATCGCCGAGAAGGCATTGCTTCGCCAATTCTCTCCTAAAGCGGAAATTCTTGTGAATAATATTTTGTTGTCCAAGTCTCTTGATCCTATCCACGTCGATCCTTTGGAAGTAAGTGATGATGAAGTTCCCAATGCTCCAGATAGTGATTATGAATATGAAAGTGGCGAAGATCTCTCTGATAAGGAAGTCGTTGATGAAGATAGAAAAATTTCTGATGAAAGTCCAGCAATTGGCGAGAACAAAGGTGAAGAAAACATTTCTGAAGAAAATCCATCAACGGCGGATGTGAAGGCGATAAAGGCGCGAAAAAGCCTCAACCATCCTCTGCAGATGCAGAGAGTTAAATTCTCTTTGTAATTTGTTAGAATTCCTTTTTGTTCGAGTGACTTAACTCTTTTGATTGAGTAATTTCCATATTTCTTTCTTCCTTTCTTAGTTAAGATCACCTTGCGAGCATGTTCGCTCATTGAATCTTTTATTAAGTAAATCCATCCCAATCTGGGATTTGATTTTAATTCTTCTCAACTGCGACAAAGTCGCAGCCGCCTTTACATTTTCATGCAATGGCCCATTGACCTTGCCTTATCATTTTTGTGTGGTCTTCCAAGTCGGACCTCCCTAATTAGAGGTCTTCCCTGCCACCTTTCATTGCGACAAAATCGCGGGACGTCTTTACACTTGCATGTAAAGACCCATTGATCTTGCCTTATCATTTTCCAAGTATTTTTGCCTCTGCGGGATATTTTAGTTGCGACAATATGACAGGCCTATATATCCTTGCGAACACATAGCCCCATGACATTGCCGTCGTGCGGCAAATCGCGGGACGTCCGTACACTTTCATGTAAAGACCCATTGATCTCGCCTTACCCTCGCGTTAGTATTATTGCCTCTGCGGGATCATTGCACAAATATGACGAGCCTAAATTCTCTTGCGAGAACAGAGCCTCATGACATTTGCGTCTGTTTTGACACCCCCTAATGGAGAGCGTCGCCCTTATCATCTCCCCGGTTGCCCCTTCAAGGAGGCGAAACATCGGCCATACAAGACTAGCTCCTCCCATCCGGTCTTAACAACAACCGTTGTTTTCGCAGCCCTCTTATCCCTTATACCTATATGGTTTATGGTTACAAGGCTGCACCCTAAGTGGAGTTTTCTTCGGGCGAGTGCAACATATGCCAAGACTTGCCAAGAATGGCCAGGGTAGGTTCATCCATCCCGGGCACTCTGGCTCAACCGTGTACCTCGGCGCCTTGAGCATACAATGACTCCTAAGAAGAGACCCTCGGTCGCCCAACCAGGGTATAACCTACATATATAGTTGGGAATCCAAGGTACCTCTTCCGGATAGGCTTTCATGGGCCCCAAATTTCCATGACTCAGGCTTCAGGAGCGGTGTAACCTTCCCCCTGAGCCATGTCGAGAGATACCCCCTTATATGACGCACTTTAGGTCTTACATTTGCCTCTTACGAAATGTTATTCGCGAACTAGGGTGTACGCCATAAAGGTTCGTCCCATTCATTCATTCTTTTATTCAATCATTCTTCATCATTTGCTATTTTGTTTGCGAGATATTCGCCAATTCATTCATTTAATCATTCGTTATCTCTTGTTGTTTTGTTAAGTCATTCATGACTTTTTTGTTATTCTTGTCGCGAGATCTTCGCGTATTTTCTCTGCATTTTACTGAATGTCGCAAATATCTTGCGAAGAAGTACTTCATCTTGATTCCTTTTTCCTCTCTCATTTTTACGGGTAATATTTCTTTAGATATAACCTATTCCATGGTCTATCCAACTTTTGTCCCACATCTCTTCCTTCGGGATCCATCAATCTATATGCCCCTGTACCAACTACTTCTTTGATGATATACGGTCCATCCCATTTTCTCGCCAATTTGCCTCCACTTTCTCGTTGATATATTGGAGTTTCTCGCAACACCAAGTCTCCTGGTTGGAATTCACGTATTTTGACACGCTTGTTATATTCTCTAGCCAGTCTTCGCTGATAATTCTCCATGTGTCGCAAGGCCTTTTCTCGTTTTTCTTCCAATTCATCCAACTTGATTAGAATGTTGCCCGCGCTAAGATTTTTCTCCCGGACCTCTTTTTTTTTGGTTGTCGGAATCACGACCTCTGTTGGGAATCTTTGCTTCCACTCCGTAAGTTAAGCAAAAAGGGGACATTCACCGTGGCTTCTCTTCTAGTTGTATTATAAGCCCATACTGCATTGGGTACTTGTTCGCACCATCCCCTATTGTGTCCTTCCAACTTTTTCTTCAATATATCGGCAATTGTTTTGTTTGTTGCCTCCGCTTGACCATTAGCTTGTGGATATAATGGAGTTGATTTTCCACATCTTATCTGAAATGCATTAAGTAGCAACTCTATATTTTGCCCTTCAAACTGCTTCCCATTATCAGATACCAATTGTGCGGGAATCCCAAATCTGCATATAATATTTTCAAATATGAAAGTAAAAATATCCTTATCGCGAATGTGTTTGGACCGCTTTCACCTCGACCATTTTGTGAAGTAATCATTGCGACGATTAAGTATCTTCTCTGTCCTGTTCCCGTAAGAATGGTCCCACAATGTCTAAACCCCATTTTCCAAAAGGCCACACACTTCTTGAAGAATTTAAGCTGTGCTCCCGGTGCATGTATCTTCTTCCCATGTCTTTGACAATCTTCGCAGCGCTTTGGATATTGCTCTCGCGTCTTCATGCATATATGGCCAATAATATCCTTGCGTCTTTGCCTTATATGCCAAAGATCTCCCTTGCCGCTGTGATTTCCCATCCCCACTATGCAGCATCTTCAATATAGTTTCTCCTTCTTTCCTTGATAGACATCGAAGCGAGGGTCCCTCAAAAGAACGTCGATAAAGCACGCCATCTCGTAATTCATAATTTGTTGCCCGCTTTTTAACTTGTGTGCTTCCAATCTATTTCTTGGTACCTCGCCTTTCATTAAGTACGCGTGAAGTTCCACTCTCCAATCTTCCTCGCGACCTTGCATTTCATCTACCACCATCATTATATCTGCTTCTTGTCCCTCCTCTTTATTAATTGATGGCGCCCGATGGCGTCGTATTTTGATATTCCTCGCAGTTGGGTGCTCATCATCATACTTGATATAAAGGCAAAAGCGTCTGCGAGTCTATTATCTCTCCTTGATATGTGCCTCCATTTTATTTTTGGTATCTGTCTTGACAACACTTCTACAAGCTTCTGTATTTACGTAGAGATGGATCATTTGTAGCATACTTCTCGTTATCGACAAATTGCTAATTGCGAGTCACTGGTAATCCTCACATTCTCCAGTTTCATTTCTATTGCGAATCGGAGAGCATGTATTATAGCTTCATACTCCGTTTCATTATTGGTAGACTCAAATTCCAATCTAAAAGCGAAAGCTAACTTATTGCCTTCTGGCGAAATCACAACAATTCCCACTCCTTTGCCTTCTCCATTGGATGATCCATCCACTAATATTTCCCACCTATCTCGGCTCGATTAACAAATCTTTTGGATCTCCATGCTCTTCTTCTACATCCATCATTTCATCCACTGCTTCATCTTCCTCCAAAGGAAATTCTGCCAGAAAATCTGCGACAACCTGTGACTTGGTTGAAGATAATATTTCATATTTGAGTTTATAATGGCTTATTTGAGCATTCCATCTTTCGACTCTCCCTGATCTTTTTGAATTTTTCATTACTGACTCGATTGGTACCTTCGTTACCACTTTAACAGTATGCGCCTGAAAATATATACGAAGTTTAAATGACGCATAGACTAACGCCAGGATTAGTTTTTCAATCTTCGAATAATTTCTTTCTGCAGCATTAAAAGTTTTGCTGATATAATAGATTGGTTTTTCTACTCCTGCGTCCATTCGCAGTAAAACTGCACTTAAGGCATGCGATGTTGTCGCGAGGTATATTAATAATTCCTCTCCTGGTTCTGCCTTCTGCATAATGGATATATCCATTAAGTGCTCTTTGATCCCTTGTAAAGCCTTTTCACATTCGTCCGTCCACTTAAATTTCGATCCTTTTTTCAGAACACTGAAAAAGTGTTTACACTTATCAGATGACCGCGAGATGAATCTTCCTAATGATGCTAATAGCCCATTCGGCTTTTGAACATCCTTTCTTATCGCGGTGTCGGCATATCGCGAACTGCTTTTACTTTCTCCGGATCAACATGTATTCCTTCCTTTGATATAATGTAACCCAAGAACTTCCCTGACGCAACTCCGAAGGTACATTTCTCTGGATTGACTTTGATGTTGAAACGCCTCATTTGTTCAAAAATTTCTTTCAAGTCTCGCACGTGATCTTACGCCCTTTTACTTTTTACCAAAGCATGTCATCTACGTATACCTCTAGTGTTTTATGTATCCATTCTGCGAATACTTTTTCTACCATCCTTTGATACGTTGCTCCGAAGATTTCGCAAACCAAAGGGCATTTTAGTATAGCAGTATAATCCTCTTGGAGCGAAGAAAGCAGTGTGCTCTTGGTCTTCTTCAGCGAGAGGAATTTGATTGTAACCTTTATATCCGTCCAGCGATGATACTCTTTCATTCCCGGCCGCCGATTCGACTAGCTGTGGAATGTCTGGTAATGGAAAACTGTCTTTAGGGCAAGCTTTATTTAAATCAGTGAAATCAATGCAAATCCTTATTCCCTTGTTCTTCTTTGGAACTATAACCATATTCGCTATCCACTCAGGGTACTTTGCTTGTCTAATAATTCCTGCGTCCAACATCTTCTGCAGTTCTTCTTCTATCTGAGAGTGATATCTTTGTTGCTATCTTTCTAATTCTTTGTTTAAACGGCTTCACATTTTTATCAATTTCTAGCTTGTGACGGCGATCGATGGATCTATACCAGGCATTTCATCCATATCCCACGCGAAGATGTCTTTATAATCTGCAACAGATCGGCATTCTTTTCTCTTCATCTGCTTCCATGCTAGTTCCAATCTTTAGTATCTTGGGATTTTCCTTAGTTCCAATATTCACTTCTTTGGTTTGTTACGCGCGACGTAACTGGCCTTCGGTTCTCCCATGGGAGTCGGTCCTTTTGGTTCTTTCGCCAGATCATCTTCTTCTCCCGAGATCTCGCTAGGTATGCCTTTTCCTTCCTTCGCTCTTATCATGTAAACTCTGAATTCTTCTTCTTTCTTAGCCACCTTTGCTAGCTTTCTGCGATACTTTGATATACTCCTTCGCTTGTTTACTTGTTCTTCGCAACACTTTACTTCATTTTGATAGTATGTTTTTCCTTTAGCAGCATCTCCTTTGATCTCGCCGACTCCGGTTGGTGTAGGAAATTTGATACATTGATGAAGCGTCGACGCCACAGCTTTTATTGCATGTACCCATGGTCTTCCTAGTAATATGTTATACGGCGATTCCATATCCACTACACTCAGCGTCACCTGTGTTTCAATTTCCCCTAACGGAATATGTATTTTTATCTCCCCCTTAACTTTTGTTATAGATTTACCAAAACCTTGAATATTGTACGCCGCGAAAATCATATCTTCGTCTTTATATCCCATCTTCTTGTAAGCGTGATAAAACATGATATTCACCAGACTCCCTGTATCAATTAAAACTCCATTCACTACCCATGTTTTTACTGTGTTCTCTAGTTCCTCTCTTTCCGTGTACGCGTTTATTGCGATTACCAGTGGAGATGCGTGATCCAAGTTTTCTTTAGATATTTCCTCAATCGTAAAAGTTATCTCTTGCTTTTCCCAATCCTTCAAAGGTGATGTTATTTCTCTATCTGTAATCTTCTTTCCTTCAAAATCTCGTTTGTGTATTCTTCCTCTGATATTTTCATGAAATTCACTAGTCATCACTCTTGTGTCTGTGCTGCATGTCATATCTTTTTCATTCAATTTAAGATTTTCCTTTCTCATTTTCCTGATTCAAACAACTTTAACCGCAATCTTCCCTCCTTTACAAATGATCGTCCCTGTTTCTAGCGCATATGTAGTTGCAGGATTTCCCACACTACACCCCTTACTCGATTTTGCTTAATCTATCTCTTGAAAGATGTAAGATCAAGAACATTTATTGATTGAATTCATGAAGTGTTTACACAGGAGAATAGATTTACACTTAGAAGTTAAAACACTCTTAAACTTTCTCTCTTTCTCTCTCCTAATGACTTGCTCCACAATTCCAAAAAGATCTCTCCTCTTACTGGACTCATTTAGCCCTTTATATAGGGTAATACATAGTGGATGACAATAAGTTCCCCTTTATTTTTGGGAATGTCTCGCGAAGTGTCGCGAGATGCACAAACATTCACTCTCGCGACACTTCTTAATCCTCGCCAGTCTCACGTCTTCTTTATGTTTTGTCTGTCGTTATTCATTGCGTCGTTTATTTTAGCTCCTGCGACTCCCTCGCGACGCCGTCGTTCATTAATCTCGCGAGCCTTGTACGTTGCGATATTATGATCCTCTGATAGAGGTAGAAGTTTTTTTTTTTTTTTTTTTTTTTTTTTTTTTTTTTTTTTTTTGAAGTCCGAGAATGACTCTTAAATTTCGAGAAATAAAAAGGCAGAAACTGAGAATGACTTTCTAGAAGTAATAAAATCAACTCTTTGTGGAGGTAAATTTCTTTTGCACCCAACTTTTTAGGGAAGCATTCCTTTCTCCGTTTATGCTTCTAGTATTTTTCACAATTGGGGAAATTAGGCTAAGGCATGGGTAACCCATAATATCAGGCCTTTAATTAAAAGAAGTTTAAATCTAGGCCCCGTATTAAAAGACCTTGATATCTTTATGCATTTTGTCAAGCCCATAATTAAATAAAATTTGAATTTAGACCCAAAATTATTTAAATATTATGTGATGATATTCCAACCACCTCTAACCACCACAGCCACTGCCAACCACCTCCGACCACCACCACCACTATCAACCACCTCCGACCACCACTGCCAGCCACCTTCGACCACCACCGTCAAGCCACCTCCGACCACCACCACCGTCAAACCACCTCTGACAGTCAAACCACCTCCGACCACCACTGCCGCCGCCGCCGCCAACCACTGCCGCCACCCGCCGCTTCCAACCACCGCCCGCCAACACTGCCGACCACCACCAACATATGGATGTGTACATATAAGTTACACATGCATATGACATGTGTGAAGTTACACATTCATATAAAATGTGTAATGCAAAGTTACACTGGTACATAAATGTGTACTCTGTAGTTACACATGTGTATGCAGAAGTTACATGTGACGGACCAGAGAATTTTTGCTTCCAGACGATCGGGTTATGACCCGGTCGGCAAGCTCCGACTCTCTGATACGCCACTAAAGTAAAAATTTCGTTTAATCCTGCACACTGTAGAAATCTCGTTAGTCTCAAGGTCGTAATTCTATGAGCATATGTCCCATACCATAATACTCATAAAATTCGACAAGGGTTCAATAAAAAAAAACTGAGAGACGGCCAGTTGCCTAAAATTAAAGTTGGCCGGTTGCCAAGATCAACACAGGCCAATTGCCCAAAAACGGGAGATGGCCAGTTGCCAACTTGGCCAGTTGCCACTACTAATAATTCTCATGGCCAGTTGCCACCACTAAGATTTCCATGGCCAGTTGCCACTACCAATAACTCTCATGGCCGATTCTTAGGTGACAAGGTTGCAATCATCTCCGAATAGGTGGTATGAACTCGCCAAGACAAAGAACCAATCTTTCAGATGATATAAACACCCTTGTAAAGTTGTGCTGAACCGCATAGCGGCTGCCTACGTACCCTCTCCGTTGCTCGAAGGGATCAAGCACGACCGTAGTTCGTCAATTTAGATTAGATAGTATGAACTACTCACAGTAGCAACTATCTGTTATCAACTATCAAATAAACTGATTACATTTGCAGTATAGGTAATGAGTTAGAGTAAAACACCACTCTGAATAAGCCAGGGTCCACAAATACAACCCACATTTTTCCAGAATGCCAATTCATAACTTACAACCATCATTTACACATACTATATTGCTACAACAAAGAATGGGTTGGAACAAACTACAAACTTACCACAAGCATAAAATGGCATTTTAAAGAAATTAGTTGAACTACTAATATTTCAACTTAGGTCGTTATCGGTCCTGAGTTCTAAACAATTACACCTTAAATACGAAAACACAAATTCTATAACAAGCCAACAACTATAAATGCACATCTTGACGAACAATATGTCAGCATACGTTTGTACCTGTACCTGCCAGTGAAGATCAATAACGAACTAGAACGGTGTTGTGTGTCTAGACCGAGCCATACATTCTTATCAATTGCTTAATTACCAAAGTAAATATACTTAACGATATAAACCAATGCAAGCAATTCACTATATTAGACTACGGTGCAAAAGCTACGACGAGTCAAATAAGACTGCACAATAGCCCACAAACGCTAATCATCACTAAACTCGCTATATTTATGATTCATAATAACAAGTTGGATCAAATTACTACTCATGTATACTATAAAATACCCATACGCTATAAATCAGTAGCTAACATCAATCCATTTTTATCTAGACAAACCCTTCTTTCTTTTTAGGACACATTTACTGTGAATTTATTTCAGGGGTTTGGCACGCCCAGACTATATAAAATAGGCCAAACCATTCACACAACTGCATTTATGAACTAGTCCCATAAAAAAAAAGGGGTTTACCTTAACTTGACTACTCCACCTACTGCCATGGTTTGTCTTCGCATATCAAAAGATAGCTCTGTATGTTTACATACCAAAACTTCACATGGCAAGTTCAACCAAGCACAAGAAGCTAAGAAACTTGTATAATGATCAGCACCACTAGACAAGCAACCAACCAAGGTCTATCAACCATAAATCACTAACATTCCAAAACACTATATATACATTGAGTCAAGCATCGTAAATTGCACTAAGTGTTAGTATGATGCGCACTACAAATGAAACTACATAAGTAGTAGAAATCTCATGCTTATACATGCTACCATATAGATCAACCACCAATTGTGGCCTCTATACAACTCAACAGGTCAACTAAAAGGGGCATGGTTACAACCCAATCATCAACGATAACAAATATGATTCAAAACTCATTTCCAAGCAACTAAGTAGTAACCAAGCTCAAAAGTTGAACGATACCACTTATACACGATACCAATGAAAACTACCCATCAATAGGTAGCAATTCAATGATTCACGAGCGAAGAACTTGTAACAGAATATGTTTGTTTAAGGCTACAACTACATGGAATATAATCCTAAAATTTATCAAAAAAAATTTAGTAGAAATAGTTATCCGATCACCTCAAAACTTTTACAGTAGCCCTGCGACTCAAATTTCTACCACATACTAAGAAATGGACCCATTCTAACGGTTCCTTACAAAATTATACACATCATAAGTTGGTTGCTCGCATTACCAACCTGCAGAAGTCAGTCCTGATTCGCCCATGCTTTGGGGTATCTAAAATAATCGGATCTTCGTGAAATTTATACAGAGACTGCATTACAATGTAGTAAACAACATATCCAAATTTCAGCTACAACCAATAACCAGATAATGAGAATCACAGTAATCACTGGAACTGTCCAGGATTTTAGTCTGCAGAATACAATCACGTTTAGCTCACACTTAAGGCTTCCTATATAGATCAGATCTTCTTGAAATTTTTACTGTACCTTTATCGAGGACTGAATTATAACATAATAAAATTTCATCATAATCCAACCATGGGATCTTACGATATCAATAAAATAAAAACAGACATTTTAGGGTATACAAGTTGCATGCAAGATGTTTTAAGCATGAATTAGTTCAGAGAAATTTCAACAAATCAAATCCATATAATGGCAGTGCATAATGAAATTATATACCCAAATTAATAATTCAAGAAAATATCATGAGCTATATCAAAACCCCCAAGGTCCAACCAAGAACCCTAATTGAAGATTAACAAATTTGAACTATTCAACACAAAATTGAAGGTGATTACCAAATACCCATGTAATGATTGATGTAACCAAACCATCAAAACAAATTTGATTAAATCAGTGATCAATTTAATTAGGGCAGAGATATCTTTTAGAATAAAACTATCAAGGAAGGTCCCTTACCTTATTGTCCTTGTGAACAACCCTTGAACACAAAGTAAACAATGAAAATTGATGATTTCATAAAGATATTTGTATGTTTCTTTTGTTGAGAAGAAAAATCAGTCATCACCCATGAAAGAAAGAGAGAAATAAATCTAGAAGAAAGTTAGGAGAGAAGTGAAGTTAACGTCCCCTCCCTTCTTCTCATTTTTGTATTAACATCAAGTAACAAAATTACCAAAATGCCTTGAGGCCTTTCCCACTCAACATGTGTGCAAATGAGGTGTCTTGGTGCATGTGGCTCTATCAAGGCCCCTATTGTTTGGATTAAGGCACCATACACCAAATGAACGTACTTGCATTAAAATATTTACTTATTTTCTAAATTTTTGGCACCAACTAATAGGAAAAAAAATGATTCACCTAATAAATGGGTTGAACTAAACAAGGACAAAACTTTGGGGTCTTACATTACACATGCATATGGCATGTGTATCTACAAGTTACACATCCATATGCATGTGTAACTTTTTATTACACATGTTATATGTGAGGTTATCTACAAGTTATTCATCATAAAATACATGTATTACTTTAATTTTCTTTTTCAATAATTTGTCCGTTCATCAATTACTACAATTATAGTAATTGGTTGTTTGAACACAATAAACGAATTAAAACACGAGATATGGAAAGCGAAATCCTAGAACTAATCCACCATATCCTATAATATGAATTTTTCCTTCCTTTTTTGTCTTTCTCGATTCCAATATATTTGCACATCTGCAAACAAGAATAAACATCCATGAAATTAGGTTGGATGGACAAAAAATAAAGAAACAAAATTATAGAATAATTGCAAGGAAAAATTATAGAACAAAAATCACGTAAAAGGCACCTGATAACTTAATCACTGAAGCTTAATTAGTGGAAGGAGGAGGAGTTATTTTTATTTTAGCATGTGTAACAAGGAGCTACACAAGCATCTAACTTGTGTAACTTCTAGTTACACATGCATTTGTCTAGTGTAAGGAGAAGTTACACATGCATATAGAAATGTGTAAGGAGAAGTTACACATGCAACTGAGTTATGTAAGGAGAAATTCCTATCATTGAAATCTAAGGTTCCAAATGTGATTCCATGACTGACAATGTGAAAAACTCATCTTAAGATAACATTATATGGTAGTAGCACCGAATGAAAGCAAGATTAAAGATACCGACGAACTGACATTCAATGTTATTTCATATAAAATTTATATGGAGGACAAACACCTAAAGGTAATTAAAGGAAAATTTACCTGAAGCAAATGATGGTTGCGACAAAATGAAAGAACTGAAAAGGCTGAAAAGCTCATTACTCCGTCTGAAGAACATGACCATATAGACCCACAAAATGGAATCTGAAGAATTCATTATCGAGAGACATAATCAATCAGTGAGCAACCGTGAACCTAAATATCGAATAAGAAATGCAGGAACAATACTAGATGACAACTTCAGAAACTAGTAGTTACACATCTAACTAACTAGTAATATTAGAATGTGTAACTATAAGTTACACATCTAATTAGCATGTGTAACTAGTAGCTACACATCCATTTAGCATGTGTACCTAGAAGTTACATATATAATTAGCATGTGTAACTAATCCAAAAATAGTCAGATAACTTACAAAAGAATCGGTATCCAACATGATTAAACTCCGACAAGTCCCCAGCTTCTAGAGCTAAACGGCCATGGGTTTCATATACCTGGAACCACAAGAAACATGGCGTGAAAATAGGGAATCATACACACTTTGGAAAGGGCTATATATCTAAGGAGATGGTAATTTGGTGAGAATCATTTCGATAATCAATTCCCAAGGAAGATGTGGCGCTTCATCATCATCATCATCTGTTGTTTCTTTTAGTATTTTCTTCCTCTCGATTCTGCTCTTCATCGATAATCAAACTCTGAAGATGAAAAAGCTAGCTATTGAAGAAAAGGTTTAAGGTTTATCAAATGGAAACTGAAGTAAAATGGCAAAAGTTTTGAAGAGAAATCGAGAATGACTTTCTAGAAGTAATAAAGTTCACTTTTTATGAGGTGAATCTTTTTGTATTAACTTTTTAAAGTTCACTGTACTTGTCTCTAATTTGAAGTTCACTGTACTTGTCTCAAATTTGAAAGTTCACGATACATGTATAACAATAATATATATTGATCAACCTGAACCTAAGTTAGTTATCTGAGATAAGTTAACAGGAAAAAGTTTCCCCAGAGGTTAGAACAGGAAAGGCTGTCACTGGTTCCTCATATTTAAGGTGAAAGACACTCTTCGCTTAGGCAGATAGTGGTTGTAAAAATCATGATCCAGAGCAGGGTTCTGAAACTCTGTGGAAATGGAGTTCTCTTAGCCTACATTATTTTGTAAGGGTTAATAACATACTATATTATACAGTCTTTCAAGATCATCCACAAGTATGCACTGCAAGCTAAAATGTAAGATGTTATTTTCCTGCGTTTTTATAAGAAAAATGCACATTACATTAACCAACTATTAAATCTTGCTGTGGTGCTCAAATTTAAAAGACTTCATAGCCTCTAGCAATCAAGAGTCCACTGATTAAAAAAAAAAACAATCAAGAGTCCAGTAAAAAAGTTTGTTACCTCATTGAGCTAAGAGAATTACACACATAGCTTTATACAGACCAAAGAGAATAAATAAAAAGGTTTGGACTCTTAGCATAATTAGAAATCTAAACAAGTATGCCACCAATGGCTCTCTAACTGATTATACTCTTATTTTACTATCCTACCAATCAAACCAACACAATTTATTCTGAATTAGACTAGTCAGAGTCAGAACACAAACGTTGTTTAGGGTTACCGAAACTTATTGCTTGTAATTTCGCTATACGCAACTTAGTCATCCTCATTGAGAATGGATGCTCCATAGGGTTCATAGCTTTATTTTTCTTGGATTTGAAAGTTGACTGCTTACTTTTCTCCTTAAGCAGCTTCAGCTTCAGCTCATCCTCTTCTTCTGCTTTGACATTCGCAGCTGTGGTCATCTCTGGATTCAAATTCACAGTACCTACGCCGCAACTAGATGCTCCTCAAGAACCTCATAAGCCGGACTTCCAAACTTTCTTTTCGTTTGCCATATCTCTCAGGCCTATGACTTTGTCAAGTTAGATGTAACCATAAAATTAAAATCCAAATAATAACTTCAATTCTTACTCCAATAGAAATTCTCAACGAAACAAGACTTCCAAAAAAAAGTGAAATCAACTACAGAACATACTAGCCCTACATAACATAATAGCTTACCGGTATCGGCAGATCTTGATTTAGCGTTCAAAGGGTTGATGTGTATTATCTTGGGGTTTCAAGATTAGGGTTAGGGAAAACAAAGGATCTCTTTTATTGAGACAGATGGAAGAGACTGAGACTGATAGAAGAGATATATGTTATATATGCAGGTTTATAACACAAACTAGAGGTAGAAGTTTTTTTTTTTTTTTTTTTTTTTTTTTTTTTTTTTTTTGAAGTCCGAGAATGACTTTTAAATTTCGAGAAGTAAAAAGGCAGAAACTGAGAATGACTTTCTAGAAGTAATAAAATCAACTCTTTGTGGAGGTAAATTTCTTTTGCACCCAACTTTTTAGGGAAGCATTCCTTTCTCCGTTTATGCTTCTAGTATTTTTCACAATTGGGGAAATTAGGCTAAGGCATGGGTAACCCATAATATCAGGCCTTTAATTAAAAGAAGTTTAAATCTAGGCCCCGTATTAAAAGACCTTGATATCTTTATGCATTTTGTCAAGCCCATAATTAAATAAAATTTGAATTTAGGCCCAAAATTATTAAAATATTATGTGATGATATTCCAACCACCTCTAACCACCACAGCCACCGCCAACCACCTCCGCCCACTACCACCACTACCAACCACCTCCGACCACCAGCCACCTCCGACCACCACCGTCAAGCCACCTCCGACCACCACCACCGTCAAACCACCTCCGACCACCACCACCAGCCACCACCGCCGCCAACCACTTCCGCCACCCGCCGCCTCCAACCACCGCCCGCCACCACTGCCGACCACCACCAACATATGGATGTGTACATATAAGTTACACATGCATATGACATGTGTATCTAGAAGTTACACATTCATATAAAATGTGTAATGCAAAGTTACACTGGTACATAAATGTGTACTCTGTAGTTACATATGTGTATGCAGAAGTTACACATGCATATGGCATGTGTATCTACAAGTTACACATCCATATGCATGTGTAAATTTTTATTACACATGCTATATGTGAGGTTATCTACAAGTTATTAATCATAAAATACATGTATTACTTTAATTTTCTTTTTCAATAATTTGTCCGTTCATCAATTACTACAATTATAGTAATTGGTTGTTTGAACACAATAAACGAATTAAAACACGAGATATGGAAAGCGAAATCCTAGAACTAATCCACCATATCCTATAATAGGAATTTTTCCTTCCTTTTTTGTCTTTCTCGATTCCAATATATTTGCACATCTGCAAACAAGAATAAACATCCATGAAATTAGGTTGGATGGACAAAAAATAAAGAAACAAAATTATAGAATAATTGCAAGGAAAAATTATAGAACAAAAATCACGTAAAAGGCACATGATAACTTAATCTCTGAAGCTTAATTAGTGCAAGGAGGAGGAGTTATTTTTATTTTAGCATGTGTAACAAGGAGCTACACAAGCATCTAACTTGTGTAACTTCTAGTTACACATGCATTTGTCTAATGTAAGGAGAAGTTACACATGCATATAGAAATGTGTAAGGAGAAGTTACACATGCAACTGAGTTATGTAAGGAGAAATTCCTATCATTAAAATTTAAGGTTCCAAACGTGATTCCATGACTGACATTGTGAAAAACTCATCTTAAGATAACATTATATGGTAGTAGCACCGAATGAAAGCAAGATTAAAGATACCGACGAACTGACATTCAATGCTATTTCATATAAAATTTATATGGAGGACAAACATCTGAAGGTAATTAAAGGAAAATTTACCTGAAGAAAATGATGGTTGCGACAAAATGAAAGAACTGAAAAGGCTGAAAAGCTCATTACTCCGTCTAAAGAACATGACCATATAGACCCACAAAATGGAATCTGAAGAATTCATTATCGAGAGACATAATCAATCAGTGAGCAACCGTGAACCTAAATATCGAATAAGAAATGCAGGAACAATACTAGATGACAACTTCAGAAACTAGTAGTTACACATCTAACTAACTAGTAATTCAATTAGAATGTGTAACTATAAGTTACACATCTAATTAGCATGTGTAACTAGTAGCTACACATCCATTTAGCTTGTGTACCTATAAGTTACACATCTAATTAGCATGTGTAACTAATCCAAAAAAAGTCAGATAACTTACAAAAGAATCAGTAGCCAACATGATTAAACTCCGACAAGTCCCCAGCTTCTAGAGCTAAACGGCCATGGGTTTCATATACCTGGAACCACAAGAAACATGGCGTGAAAATAGGGAATCATACACACTTTGGAAAGGGCTCTATATCTAAGAAATTTGCTATTTGAAACAATTAATGCTGATTATTGCTGGTTTTAAATCATGATAAATTTATGATGCAGAGTATCAGAAATATCAACAGGTGCATGAGAACATAAGCTAGAAGCCAAAAGATTAAATTGGAATTGTCACAGAAATTTGAACTCTTTAGAGTAAGGACGTACCTTGACTGTGAGCTCATTGAAAATCCGTTGAACTGTCAAATCTTGATTGTGAGCTCATTGTTTAACTTCAAAACCCATTACGGAATACCACGCCTACACAGCCATTGAGCTATATCTATAGCAACACATGACCTATGCAAATCGTTGATAATCCGTTACAGATGCTCACAGAATGTTGAGAATTCATAAGACAATCAAAGTTATTGGAGTTTAGTTTTTACCTCCCATAATTGTACTGGAACCTAACAAGCACATAACATCTTTAAAGCACAGAGAAAGCACAACGATTGCGTCATTAAGCATAGCAAACCATTTACTCAAAACCAGAGACTACATTTGTCTGCATTCACCCCAACCACTAAAAGCATGTGCTCCCAAATAGCTGGTCATATACCTGAATAAAACACACGTCAATAATCATATCTAACATAAAAATAAAAAATAAAAGGTCATGCCTAGAATATATGACAGAAAACTTTAACCATTAGTTTTGCACCCCTTACAACACATCAAACGGTGAAACTTGACACCAGAAAGTGATATCCCAACCATGAAAATGTAAAAAGGGACAACAAATGATGCAAAACTCATGTACCAACCTATAAGTTAAAAGTTAAATTTTCAGATAATACACATGCTTTAGACAATATAAAACATAGAGAACTGTAAAAATTAACCCACTCCCTTGCACACCAAGTGGCCATAACACCAATTAGTTTCACATAATCCTTGGAAGATCCATGAAGAATTGTGCCATTCCGAATCTCCACTTCCATCAGTTAGTAAATCCATCTTAGGTATATTACGTTACTACTTATGCCCAATAAATCCAAATTCACAAACCCAGGACACGGAATCTATACACTTGAAACGTAAAAAAAAAATATACTTAGTAGGTACACATGCAATGGCTTGTGTAAACGGTAATTACACATCCATATGGCTTGTGTAAACTGTAGTTACACATCCATATGGCTTGTGTAATAAGAAGTTACATATCCACATGGCTAGTGTAATCTGCAGTTACATATCCATATGACTTGTGTAATAAGTAGTTACACATCCATATGCCTTGTGTACTCAGAGCATATATGTTTTGTTCATTAGTGTTATAAATAGGGACATCACATAGAGCTACTTGCGATTTTATGTTGGTGTACATACTTACACGGCATATTAAGCACTATTCAAATTCATGACTTTGGAGATACATAATTACTAGCATTATTGTTTCCTATTTCCAGGTAAATTTTGAAAGAATTACCCAAACTACTTGTTAAGGTTGTGTGCAATAGCAGTTGCAGCCTTGCCACCTCTATATCTCTTGTTGAAGTCAATCCTTGACACATTCTAGAAATGCATCTGGAACTTGTCTTCCGGCAGATTCGACTGCGACCACGTAATAGGCTACAAAATTCAGAAAACATTAGAAACCAACAAGATTAAAGAGATATATCAATAAAAAAAGTTCAAGAAGATAATGAATTATATGAGTTCATTACACTTCGATATCAATTCACAGATGTATTACGAGAGCTTTTGTTGCTATGAGTGAGTTCAGGTTGCAGTGATCTCAGCTCGTACTTATTGTGAATCGAAAACTTCTTCGTCATTACTAGATACTCGGTAAAAGATTGAACTGACAATGAAATTCAAAGCAGATTTTTTTTCTATTACATACATAGTTCCAATCGTGATACTAAATTTCATTTGTTGTTATAATTTGAACAAATTAAAAAAAAATTAAAAAACAAAAAAAATATTTAACTTTATTAAGAACATAACAAGTTGACATCATTTCCTATGAAATTGAAAATTAAGATTAGATGAAACTCAAATCAAATCGAGGGGTAATAAAGACGACGATTCATTGATATCGAATCTCAAATCAGTTTTTAGATTGTAGCTAGAAATTGAGAGATACTACGATTTAGACGAAGAACAGATCTGAAAATTTTGTTCAAAATTCTTTAAAATATATACATTAAAATGATCAGAGCGAGTAGATGATTATAAATCTAAGATCTGATTTTGACTCAGATAAGTTAATTGAAACGAATTTGAAGATTTAGGTTTTGGAAATCCTAAAATGCTTTTCTGAAATTGCTTTTCTAAATCAATCAACTAAAATCACTTAATCCAAGTACCGTGACAAGAAAAGATGAAATTAACTTACCTTATACTTCGTTTGTTGATGATCCGTGTTGAGGCTGAGGAGATTTGAAGTTCGCCAATGAATTCTGCTAAAACCTAGATTCAAACGAAGAATCAATCAAATCGACTGAGCCTGATTTGTGAAGTAATTGATGATAAGTTGTTAGATCTATAGAATTAAATTGATTCAAATCTACAAAATCATTGGTAGAACAAAAAGAATACTCAGTCAAAAATCGTCATCTCTCAAGATCGAAAGAGGTATAAATCGAATGATTTGATTTTTTTATTCGTATAAAAATTAAAATCAAAAAAAACTAACCCTAGAAATTATTTTCACTGGAGGTGAAAGAGAAAGAGAACGGAAGAGAGAGAAAGAGAAATGAGAAATGATAATATCTTCTGATATTTCTCTTCTTTATATTGAAAATGGTAGATTTGTCAATATTAAAATACATAACATAAAATTATGGGCCAGATCTGAAGAAAATTTGATTTTTTTGGGCGTAGCAATATCATTTTCCTAAAGTATGGAGTTGACAATGAAGGATCCATTTTGTGGGGCTTCTATATGTTGAACCCATATAGAATGGGGATTATAGTATTTTTCACTATTTAAATACTCTTTTATAGAAGGAGAAATGCTACTCGGAGCAAAAAACAAGATTAATTTCTTGTTTCTCTTTATAAATTGTTTGGATACTAGAAGCAGAATTAATTTTACTTCTTTAAAAGCAAAAGTTAAAGTCAAAACCAAAATTGCTTCACAAGAAGTTCACCTTCTTTAACCTTTTTAACTTTTTGAGGTCAATGCTCAGTCTTATTCTCAACCTAACTTCTAACTTAAGTTGTTTCTAGAAATCGAAAAATAGCTTCTTAAGATATACTTAAACACACACTAAAATTATACGGTTTGACTTATAAGTAATTTCTAGAAGTTGTTTCTTTTTTCAAATCCATGCTAATCTTTTGCTTTTAAAAAGTTTAAATATGCCTGATAAAAACTAAAATTTTGATTTTCACAAAAAAAAAAAAAAAAAAAAAAAAAAAAATTGCTTCTAGAAATCATTTTTAAAATTAAATTTTCAATTAAGTCATAAAAACTAGTTACGATCCAAACACCCTCTTAACGATGCATCGAACAAAAATGGAACTCGACATTGCGACATTTGATGCGCCCGTCTTGACACACTAGACATAATGTTCCATGGCTTTGAAATTTAGAAAAAGGAATTTAGTCCCAAACTTTTGCCTTTTTAATACACCTCATGGTTAAGTCATATAACTTTTTAATACAAATTACTAATAATCTTAATTTGTTCTAATGGAGAATTATATTATATTATTTCATATTTGTTGCGCAAATCATAAAAACACGATATATAATCTATTAAGAATTGTCAACAACAAGAAAATGATGATGTATTATGCTTAGATCATTTACACTATGTCACGAAAGGACATGGTGCAACTGGGTTCCATAGACTAATGAGATAATACTTGCTTTTTATTTAGTTAAAATAGGTTTAATTTTTTTCTTCGAAATATATATAAATGACTTGTGGATGCAAATATAAGTAGAATTGAGGTTATAGTTGGATACACACTTAATTTTTTTTGTTGGACCCACTACCGAAGAGGCCTAATCCTCCTGAAAATGATGATTTATGAGCTATTCCTTTTAAATAGGATAATTCTGTAAGAGCATTGCTCGGTCGAACTCGCAAGCGTTGCTATCTCAAGCTTGTTTATCAATGTTAGTGATCAAAACTATAAGTCTTGATTTCTAGTCTACTTATAGATGTCTCGCACTAGGATAAATTGTGTAGTTGAGCATTAGACTTCACGGCGTTCATCAATTGAAGACGAAGAACTACTAAGGAGAGCTTGTGGAACTTCATCAATAAAAGGTATATGGAGACTAAAACTCATCTATCACTTGGAAAGTCTATTTCTACTTTATCTCCTATATTGAGACATAAGTCGTAGTGCTATATAGTTTTCGATTATGCACATTTGATATTTCGAGCTGAGTTTAACTCGATTACATATTTCTCGAAATATGTGTTGGTAAGCTTTCGCTTCGACCAAGTTCATCTTATATTCTTGACGAAAGTCAAAAGATGATTATGTGAAAATCGCCGAGTAACATCTTCCATGGTTAGTGTGATACAATTTGGTGTAGACTTGGAATGTTTCGTTATGATTATTTCAATAATTTGAAAATTGCTATGATGCTAATAGTCTATGAGAACGGATATTGTCATCCTCTAAGAAAGTTTCAATGATTGAAATAAAGTTTAGAACACTTAACCAACATTGGATTATAAACATGTTATGCACTCTTGCATATATGTCATCCATGTCTGGGAATCATAGTATGCATACATGTATGCGTACATGTTGGTTTGAGAAGTCCGGGAACCTAAGTGCATGTACCCGTACGCGTACTGGTGTAAGGTTCAGGTTCGGGAATTTCTGCTGGATTTGGAGCCCGTTCGCATACTGGTGAAAACCAAACTTGGTCCAGCTACTTAAGTATGCGTACACGTTTGCATACTTGAGTGGTTATTATCTAAAATCAGTTGTGACATGAACTAATACATTTATATAATAAGGAATGCATTCTTTGCAAGTTGTGGCTATAATGTTAATGAATTGATTCGAGTTAATCAAACCGATTTTGTTTCAATTGTGCTCTTGTATACTTCTATGAGAATATAGCAATTGAACAACTCTATAACTAGTTTCATTTGAGTCATTTGAACTGGTTATGGTTAAGATGAATAAGGTTGATATGAGAGTGTTCATATAGCTAACTTTGGTTAACTAGTATTGAGCCAACATAGTGTACACGTTTAGGTACGGTTACTCAAACCTAAATGAAGGTACATTCATTTGTGTATAACAAGCTAAGTTTGATCTAACGGTTGAAAGATATTAGCTTGGGTCTAATTAGGTTTTCATCTAACAGTGAATATTGAATGCTTTGTTACCAAAGTAACTTAGATTGTAAACCTAATTTGAAAACTATATAAGGGAGAACTCTAGCAACTGGGAAACCTAATCCCCACACCTTCTGTGTGATACTAGTTGCAACTAGAGTTGATTCTCCTTTAACCTTAGGTTTTTCACAAAGCCTTGTAGGTTAACAACTTGAAGACTTCATTGGAATTGTGAAGCCAGACCCAACTATTTTCTCTGTAGTTGCATGTTCTGATCTTACTTCTACTATCGTGATTGAGTATTATCTTTGCTAAGATTTGCTTGAGATTTATCTCCGATAGGTAAGATTAAAATTGTCACAAACATCTTCGTCTCATCGTTTGTGATTCCAAAATATCTTGTTTCACTACCATACGATTAAGATTATTGTGAGGTGATTGATAATACTAGGGTGTTCTTCTGGAATATAAGTCCGGTTTATTAATTGGTTCCTATGCACCTTGATTTATCAAAAGACGGAGCAAAACTCGTAGGTATTTCTGTGGGAGGCAGATTTATCTATTCCAATAGACTTTTCTATGTGAGACAAATTTTTTTATCAAGTCTTCGACTTTGGGTCGTAGCAACTCTTGGTTGTGGGTGAGATCAGATAAGGGAATCAAGTGCGTAGAATCCTGCTGGGGTTCAGAGACGTAAGGAGCGCAACTGTACCTCTATTAGTGTGAGATTAGTTAGGGCTCAACTACATTCCAGTTCGAAGTTCATTGGTAGTAGTCTAGTGTCTGTAGCGGCTTAATACAATGTGGTGTTCAAAGCTGGACTAGGTCCCGGGGTTTTTCTGCATTTGCGGTTTTCCTCGTTAACAAAATTCCGGTGTCTGTGTTATTTCTTTTCCGCATTATATTTTGTTATATAATAGAAATATTACAGGTAGTGTGTTAAGTTCAATCAGTTCTTGAATCCGACCTTTGGGTGGTTGATTGAATTGATTGAAACTTGGATATTAGTTTGTGATACCGTCCAAGTTATTTCTCTTATTCAATCGGGCTCGCAAATTCCTATTTGTTTGATTGCAAATTGAATTGAGAAATGGAGATATAACTCTTTGATATACTTTTCTATAGATTGAGTCTAACTGTCTAGTTGATTTTCTTGAAAGTATATTGGAGTTTGTTTATTCAGATTGCCGAACAAAATATTGGGTGTGGTTGTTAGACCCCCGCTTTTTTAATTGGTATCAGAGCAGGCAAACACATTTAAGACCTCATAAGTCTGTGTTTGTAGTGATCTGAATATGGACAGAAGCGTTATCTCTAATAATGTACCAATTCATAAATTACCAGATGATTTTCAAAGTTAGGATTCACATGAGAGAACTGTCACATATAGGTCAGTATCTAAACATTCTCTTAATGTAGAACCTGTTGAAGTCTGGAAAACACGCCTAGAAGAACAGTTGGATGAACTTTCTGATGAAGGTGATTCATATTTTGATAGAGATGTTGATGAGTAAGTCTCAGAGTATGTTAAAATATTGGATTCGGTGGAAAACAAGAAGATGAGAACTTCTCATATCACACCTCTTTTGATTCCTCTCTGTCGAGAAAACAATAAATTGAGAAGATGTTACGCAGGTGTTTATGTTTCTAATCGTTCTAACGAATCGATCCTCAAGGATTCTAAGGAAAACCTACGTATGAAGTCACTTGAATGAGATAATCTTTATCAAAAGTACTTTTCGTTGGAAGAGAAACTTGCAGAATCTGAAGCAAGGATTAACTCTCAAAAAATTAGTTTGGATGACAGAGAAAGCGTTTATCTCGCTCGAGAAAAATGCGTTGAGGCTGATTTAGCTCGTACTCTTGATAAAATCAAGATGTTGGAAGATGACTTGAAAAAATTCAAAGCTAGTTCAAGCAAATTAACCACTATGCTAGGAGCAAGTAAAAATCATCGTGATACACGAGGATTGGGCTATAAGGGAATAGATGCTCCAAGTATTAGCAAAGAGGTAAAATTTGTCAAGGCTAGTGATTCTTCTCAACAAAAGGTTTCCACTGATGGAAAAAGTGAAAAACCTTCACCGACGGTTAAGTTTCGAAAGAGCAAAGTATATCAACCTCCAAAGTCAGCACACACGGATCGAGTTAAGAACATTCCTTATGTTTGCCACTATTGCGGAAATAAAGGTCACCTGGAAAGGAGATGTCGTTTCCGTATAAGAAATGAGAAACTTCATGATGTTCTTGTTTGAGAATCACAAGAAGTTGTGAAACCAAGATCATATGTTAAGACTAATCCCCTTAACGCTACAGGTTGTAACTTTCCAACCTTTAGGCAAAGGAATCAGTGCTGTGATAAATCTAGATTTGCTTATAAATGTCATACGAATCCTTTTCACAATCGTAATGGTTATCAAAAGGTTAACTTCGTAAAGACAAAGACAAGATTTGATGCTCCCAATTGGAGAAAGGCTAACTTGCAAAAGAATAGTCAATCCAATTCTCTTCCGATAAATATTGAAGAGAGTAATGGGAAGAAGGTTTCGGTTGTTCCTAAATGCACTCAGAAGTGGGTACCAAAGAAAGCCAATGATGCTTTGAGTGTGAAAAGGAATGATCTTCCAGAAAATTCCATGACTATGGAGAAGGCAGTATCCATGATGTTGGAACTTAACAATTTCTTTCGAAAAATGGATGTGAAAGATTCTAAAAGTGATCTCTTTCATGATAATCCAAAAGTGAAACAGAATAAGCCAAAAACTATATATGGTGAAAAATCCATAGTTACGGAAAAATCTGTTTCAGTCACTTATGGTGAGCAAGACATTGTTCACCTCAACACAACTTGATTGTATTGTAAGTGCATCCTCACCAAGGAATGCCCTGTTATGTATATGGTGAGGGAAGCACGAGAATTGGGGCGCACAGATTATGTTTGCTAAGGCTGTAGAATTCGATTGGATTCCTCTAAAAAGGTATGTCTATAAACTTGAGCAAGATTTGTATTTAGTATTTATAATAATCCATGTACCTTGCTTATCGTTCTTTTCTACCTAACTTGATCTGTGTTTAAGGTTCTTAAATGATTAGGTTTGAAAATAGTAGTTCGGGATGTTTGGAATTCATGGTGCACATACCAAGTATGCATACCATCATTTAAAATCAAAATCCAGGGATTTTAGTATGCAAACACGTTTGCATACTGCTCCTGGTCACGAAAATTCGTTTGCAAACCCGTGTGCATACTGGTCTGTAGACGTCGATGTTGGGTAAACTTGCTTTGGCCGTAACTTCTTCGTCCGAACTCAGAATGACCTCGTTTTTTTTTTTTTTTTTTTGCATTCTCTTCCTCTTTGAATTCTCTTCAAATTGGAGATGAGAATTCTTAAATTTGGATGAGTTAAGATTGATCTTTGTCCCGTGTCTTGTTTTTGAGTGTTTTGCTCCGTTTCATCGCACTTGTTCTACTTCTATTGGACTTGGGCACTTGGATTATTGGAGTAATCCTCTTCTAAGCTCATTTGTAGCTTTTACAAGAATGATGTTGGTGAATCACAAAGAAGGAAGTTCAAGAATGGGCAGTAGTACGCATTGTTATAGAATTCTTGAATGTCCACAATCATCTTATGTGAACTATAGTGCATGGTCGTTAATGACTTTGTATGTTCTTCTTTGTTAAGAAAATCTTTTTATACGCATTTGGTAGCTATTCTTGGTGTAAATCCGTGCGAAAAAGATTGATTCTACCCTATAAGGACAAATCATCTTATATGTGCATTACGAGTTTGTCCTGATGTCTATGAAACTTCTTATGAGAATTTATTCTTGTTTTTGAGAAGGATTACTAGAGTTTGGAATAACAATTATTGTGATTACACATAGCTATTGCCAACGATTTTCATCTTGCAATGTTTTTAGATTTATTTATTTAAATTCTAAAGTTGATTTGGAAGATGATTTTGCACTATTAATCTTTATGGTTTTATATATTGAAACTTTTTATGGGATATGTGTGTTTGCGTCTGTGAACTATGATTGTCCCATACGTGCTCAAAAGTTAATTCTATCATACGTCATTATGCAAATATTGATAAAAGATAGAATGAACTTTTGACTACAAAAGTTAAGCCTATTATGTCATTATGCAAATATTGATGGAAGATAGGATGATCTTTTGGTTACAAATATTAAGTCTATTATATGTCATTGTGCAAATAGTGATGAAAAATAGAATGAATCTTTGATTATTCCGCAGTATTGGTCTTTCCATGATCCACATTTTTGTGTATGTAATGTGTTGCTCCGTGAGTTCTCTTATGTTGATTATGGACAATTGAATTGATCATTTTCCTTGTGGTTAATTCAATTGAGATTTTAGGATACAAATTCATGTTTCATGTGATTTGTTAATGTCCAAAGAAATCCTTTTTTTCTTGTGAAAGAAAGGTCGCTCTTGTTGTTCTTTCGGGAATGACATTTTATGGGGGAGAGTTCTTAATTGAACTTGTGCTTAATTGCCAAATCTTTGTGGGGAGTGCGGATATGGAATATTGTAGGAGTTATCTTGTATCTTTATAAACTCCTTGATGAATACACTAAGTTTCAACTATGTGAAATCATCGAAACAAGTTGGTATGTTGTTCTCTTTTGATCATAAAGTATCTCTATGAAAATTTCATGAGGATCCCACTAGTTTTCGTACCTTTGTCAATTTTATTGACAAAAAGGGAGAGAATTAATATGTAGTTCACACTACAAATACATATGGTTTTCAGATCATTATGTAAGGGGGAGTGGTTTCCATGTGAGATGGAGTATTGACTAAGGGGGAGTGATACATATCACCATAGTATCACAATTGAACTTTGATGTTGTGTAATAATATTATGACATTGTATAACAATGATTGAGAGCAAATTTTTTCTCATTGTTATTGCTACGGATCTTTAACAACTATGATGCTGAGTTGAACACATTTAGAATCATTGGATTACTTGAAAGTGACGAAGATTTCGAGTAATGTTGAAGAACCAAGGAGATCAAGCAATTGGATGAGAAGCTACAAAATTTATTTATTTTGTAATCCATATGTATTGATAGTTTTGACACTAAAATTGACAAAGGGGAGATTGTTAGAGCACTGCTCGGTCGAACTCGCAAGCGTTGCTATATATCTCAAGCTTGTTTGTAAATGTTAGTGATCAAAACTATAATTCTTGATTTCTCGTCTACTTATAGATGTCTCGGACTAGGATAGATTGTGTAGTTGAGCATTAGACTTCACGTCGTTCATCAATCGAAGACGAAGAACTACTAAGGAGAGCTTGTGGAACTTAATCAACAAAAGGTATATGGAGACTAAAACTCATCTATCACTTCGAAAGTCTATTTATACTCTATCTCCTATATTGAGACATAAGTCGTAGTGTTATATAGTTTTCTATTATGCACATTTGATATTTCGAGCTTAGTTTAACTCGCTTACATATTTCTCGAAATATGTGTTGGTAAGCTTTCGCTTCGACCAAGTTCATCTTATATTCTTGACGAAAGTCAAAAGATGATCATGTGAAAATCGTCGAGTAACATCTTACATGGTTTGTGTGATACAATCATTTGGTGTAGACTTGGAATGTTTCGTTATGATTATTTCAATAACTTGAAAATTGCTTTGATGCTACTAATGTGTGAAAACGGCTATTGTCATCCTCTAAGAAAGTTTCAATGATTCAAATAAAGTTTAGAACACTTAACCAACATTGGATTATAAACATGTTATGCACTCTTGCATATATGTAATCCATGTCCGGGAACCATAGTATGCATAACAGTATGCGTACATGTTGGTTTGAGAAGTCTGGGAACCTAAGTACACGTACCCGCATGCGTATTGTCGTAAGGTACAGGTCCGGGAATTTCTGCTGGGTTTGGAGGTATGCGTACATGTTCGCATACTGGCAAAAACCAAACTTGGTCTGGCTACTTAAGTATGCGTACACGTTTGCATACTTGAGTGGTTAAAGTTCTAAAATCGGTTGTGACATGAACTAATACATTTATATATTAAGGAATGCAATCTTTGCGAACCGTGGCTATAATGTTCATGAATTGATTCAAGTGAATCAAACCGATTTTGCTTCAATTGTGTTCTTGTATACTTCTATGAGAATATAGCAATTGAACAACTCTATAACTAGTTTCATATGAGTCATTTGAACTAGTTGTGGTTAAGATGAATAAGGTTGATATGAGAGTGTTCATATATCTAACTTTGGTTAACTACTGTTGAGCCAACATAGTGTAAACATTTAGGCACGGTTACTCAAACCTAAATGAAGGTACATTTCGATTGTGTATAACAAGCTAAGTTCGATCTAACGGTTGAAAGATATTAGCTTGGGTCTAATCTGGTTTTCATCTAACGGTGAATATTTAATGCTTTGTTACCAAGGTAACTTAGATTGCAAACCCTGATTTGAAAACTATATAAGGCAGAACTCTAGCAACTGGGGATTCTAATCTCCACACCTTTTGTGTGATACTAGTTGCGACTAGAGTTGATTCTCCTTTAACCTTAGGTTTTTTACAAAACCTTGTAGGTTAACGACTTGCAGATTTCATTGGGATTGTGAAGCCAAACCCAGTTATTTTCTCTGTAGTTGCGTGTTCTGATCTTACTTCTATTATCGTGATTGAGTATTATCTTTGCTAAGATTTGCTTGAGATTTATCTCTGATAGGTCAGATTAAAAGTAGTCAGAAATATCTCCGTCTCATCATTTGTGATTCCACAATATCTTGTTTCAATACCATACGATTAAGATTATTATGAGTTGATTGATAATACTAGGTTGTTCTTGTGGAATATAAGTCTGGTTTATCAATTGGTTCATGTACACCTTGATTTATCAAAAGACGGAACAAAACTCGTAGGTATTTCTGCCGGAGATAGATTTATCTATTCCAATATACTTTTATGTGTGAGACAGATTTGTTTATCAAGTCTTCGACTTTGGATCATAGAAACTCTTAGTTGTGGGTGAAATCAACTAAGGGAATCAAGTGCGTAGAATCCTACTGGTGTTCAGAGACGTAAAGAGCGCAAATGTACCTTGATCTGTGTGAGATTGATTAGGGCTCAACTACATTCTAGTTCGAAGTTCATTGGTAGCAGGCTAGTGTCTATAGCGGCTTAATACAGTGTGGTGTTCAAAGATGGACTAGGTCCTAGGGTTTTCTGCATTTGCGATTTTTCTCGTTAACAAAATTCTAGTGTCTGTGTTATTTGTTTTTCGCATTATATTTTGCTATATAATAGAAATATCACAGGTTGTGTGTTAAGTTCAATCAGTTATTGAATCTGACCTTTGGGTTGTCGATTGAATTGATTGACAATTGGATATTGGTTTATGATATCGTTCAAGTTATTTCTCTTATTCAATCGGGTTCGCAAATTCCTATTTGTTTGATTGCAAATTGAATTGAGAAATTGAGATATAACTCTTTGATATACTTTTCTATAGATTGAGTCTAACTGTCTAGTTGATTCTCTTGAAAGTATATTGGAGTTTTTCTATTCAGATTGCAGAACGAAATATTGGGTGTGGTTGTTAGACCCCCGTTTTTTCAAATTCATTCAATCAAACTTCTCAGTTACATGGACCAACTTCATTACATAGATTTGTCTCATCAAAAATGGAAAATTCATGTGAGCAACAAGTTAGGTGAACATAACAGATAAGCTTAATTAAACAATCTTTAAGACTCATAATTTTGGTTTTGTAGCAATAAAACATTTCATTAAAATCAACCATTACTATCCTTTCCTTGTAAAGTTTAGATGATTGTTTGGAAAGAACTAACTTCTTACAAAGCAATCACTACACCAAATTCTGGGATTAGAAACAGAACCAGGCCGTTACAAAAACGGGTTGTAACGGCCCTCGCCTGTTGCAAAAGTGGGTGTTACATTTTTTTTGTAACGGCTATGTGGCCGTTACGAATTTTTTTTGTAACGGCCCTCGTAATGAGCTTGAGCCATTACTGAATTTGCCACGTGGTAACGACTCGGGGCCGTTACGAATTTTTTGCAACGAGGATGTTGTAACATTTCGAGACGTTACTCACGAACTTTTTTTTGTAACAAACAAAAAATTACTGCCGATCAACATTGACCTGGTCAAAATTGGTCAATACTGACCAATTTTGACCAGGTCAAGGATGACCGGCAGTTCATTTTCTGCCGGAAATAAGCCGGAATTACAAAAAACAACTTGCATACACCTTTCATTTCATCCTCCGCAATCAACAATATTTTCTTCAATCAAATTCATCTCACATTCAATCAAATTCTTATCACATTCAAATAGCTTAATACAAAAAAGAACTTAAATTCTTCTAAGTATCAAAATTTTTGTTAAGTATGAAATACTAAGGGGATACTAAGTATCAGTTCATAGAAATTCTTATGTTCACAAATTCATCTAACTTAGAAATACATAGAAACTTACAAAACTTGCATCTGCTCTCCAACCTAATGACTGCCTTGTTCTCCAACATTTCTGCTCCAAACTTGCAGCAGAGCATCAATTCAGTGACAGGTACCTCTCCATCAGGTATGGAACTAACTTGTGACATCTCTGCAGCTTCAGCCTGTCATAGGAACCACACTAAAATTAGCAAGAAAGATAAGTGACCGAGAAAGTATGTACACATACACATAACACATGAGTTTACCTGACAAAAGGCAGCAACAAGTTCAGGCCTCAAAACACAAAATCTAGTCCCGGGCCCTGTATAATTTGAATCTCGAGGAATAACTCTCATCAAGTCCAGAAGATAATGTCTAAAAATAACATCTCATGGTATCAGAAAAGAGAAGACATAACAGGTGCAGCACATAAAGATAAAAATAAAAACAAAGTAAAATTTATCAAGCTGTAGTCTCACCTGTCATCAGAACCGACAATACCCTTGGACTCCACGGGTGCAGCAAGTTTGACAGCATTACCAGATGCGTCAAGAACAATATGTTCCGAGAAGATCAAACAATATGGAAACTATTGAGAGCTCTTCGGAGAAATGAAAACATGAATGGAGGAAAAAGCGAATAAAAATAATAAAATGATATGATAACAATGGCCAGTGCTTGATATCACGCTGCACAATGGTGTCATTGAATCTCCTACCAAGAGCCAAACATAATGCAGGAAGATGAAGGAAGCTATTTATACCTGTCCAAGGAGTATTTCACTAAACTCACTTATTGAAGGAGTTCTTTCAACAACACGAACCTGACAACATATTAACATTTTTTTGTCAACCACGACAAAGTATAAATGTAACAAAACTTCTGGACACGTAGAATAAGAAGTCGATATCCATGGAGTACATAAGTTTCATCATGCAGAGGCCACCAACCTCCAGACCCCTCCTGGAAAGCAGAACGATACAAGATCCTTATACTTGAGCGACGGTTGTTTTTCCGGAGGGTATACAAACAAAACCTGAAAACAAAAGTAAGATTATGTTTATATCCAAGAGGTTTTCAAGTTTCAATATTACAAACAGCAAATTGAATCTATTCAATTCTCCAGCAGTAACTATCTAGATTGGAAATAAAATCAGCATCTGTGATTCAAGTTTTTGTAGTGTCTGAACATCAGTGTCTACCTTTGAAAGTCATAATAACAAAAGCAGAAGTGGTTCAGTCACCTGAGTATGAATGTTTCCACATCCATTTTATAGCTTCAATCACTTCCCTACAATGTTCATCTAGTTGCAATACCATCTGCAACTAATTCTGTTATTCCCAATAATTCACAGCTGAACAACCACCATAACTCAGCCATCAGTAACACAAAAATACCACTTTTTGACCTAGCAGGGATTGGAATTCTAAGAAACTACTTAAACTTGACATTTTCTGGTGTGCCATCCATCATCTAAGCATACCAAGAGGGTGACACAACAATTCCATTAACATCACTACCGCTAAAAGATATTTTATGCAATTACTCTAAGATGTATAAAGATAAATTCACATGCACGAACAGACCCAAAAAAGTAACCAAAGGTTGGCTGCACGCGATTCTGTACCCCGGCCCGACAGCGGCCAGATCATCAACAGATAGTGGTGTGGTAAAAGATCTATCCTGATAAAGACAATGAATTTCGATGTTATCATCAAAGAATAAATGAGAATCTAGGAAAATCTTGTTAGACAACACGTATAAGGACAAATGTTAACCATGTGCTGAGTTAACCAAATATCGTACAGACAAAACATAAATGTTGATAAAGCTACATAAGTTTGAAGAAACAAATCCAACAGCGTACACTATGATTCTCTTTGCCACCAATATACTGGAATAGACGGTCCAACAAAGTGTCCATGAAACCAGATGCCTCTTCTCCTCGACCTTTATCAAAAGTTAAACTATATCAGAAGGCATGGCCTACTGGTGCTAAATTCATGTAACTTACTAACTGTGACGAGAATGACGCGTACCCAAAGCTACGAAGCCCAGTGCGAGATCTGCTACAACAAAGATAGCCTTCTCTTTCAAGTACATTATCACCTCCACTTCTACACCCGATTTACCCCTTTCCAAGCGAGTTGAAAAAAACATACCAAAGAGTCGTATAGAAAGAACATGAGCAGCAAAATTCAAGTTATAGCTTATACGAATACAATGATCAGAATTATGAATTAAACTGAAAAGCTATTTGTCTTCAGATGCAGTTATGTCGTTGAGTTCTTTTTTCTTACTCTCTAATGACTAGCTATTATACATTTTTCGTAATATTTAAGAACTAAATGGAAAAAATATAACTATTTCATTAAAACTTTGAACCTAAATATTTTTCGGTGGAAGTACTTAAGGTCGCTACGGACACGTAGAATGAATACCGAGAAGAATTTATAGAGTTTGTGGATGCGTTGATCCTACATAAAGTATTCCAATATCCATGAGTGCTGCTGACTGAGGAAAAAACAATAAGAAGTTTAAAATGATTCAGAAGAGGCAAAACCTATTAGTAAGCTTCTCTGGAAAAAAATTCTCTACACAAATATCATGAAATCAATTGAAATTGTTTTTTTTATCTTCTCTGTAACCTAGGGCACCCCATGATCCTGGTGATAGATGTATACAAGTAAAGAGTGGTGGTAACGCCAAGCATAATATCTTCTTTACCTGCAAGAGTGTTGGCAACTCCAATTCTGGAAAGGTAGATGGATGGCGAGAAGGAATGTGAAAATAAAGAGCTTGCAAGGAGACATTATCATGTTCAGCAAAATATTAACTTGACTTTCACCTTGGAAACATAAAAGACCGCTCTAGAATAAGAACTAGCAAGGATTTCTATAAAAAGAAAAAAAGAAAATACAAGAGGCACAAAAGAAAGTATGATTACTCAAACAGATTCTAACCTGAATGTTCTCCTTGTAATGAGGGTAGACAAAATTAACAGGAGCCTCATGATTCTTATGTAATGTCAGCATCTGGAGGAAAAATATCTCTGTTCAAATGTTCTTCAAGTTCCTCAAATCCTAAAATGAAATCAGATTAACAGATTTAGTAAATGATTGGATAAATATATTCACAGATTAACAAATCGCTTTAGAAAAAAAACCCTAAAATTGATTCACATATGAAACCCTAAAAAACAGACGATGAAAACAAACCCTAAAATCGAATGATAAAACACTTACCCAATACGTTAATCGATCCAGCTGATGTTTGAAACCCTGAAATTTGTTAATCTCTTTATTGATTCAGCTGATGATTCGAGTGTTTGGGGAGAAGAAGATTTTTTCTTCTGAGGAAAGAGAGACTAAAAAATAAATGAAGAAGAGAAGTTCTAATGTTAAATCGATCGAGTATAAAAGAGGATAAGGGGAGAAAAATCCTACAATCGATTTGGTGTGGGGTGGAAAAAAGTGTCGCGTGTGTGATTCGCACGCCCAAAATCTGCAGGTGTTACGACCTAAGTGTGACCAAGCGTGTGAGTGGCACGCCTATTAAAAATTTAGTAACGGCTTGGCCCTGTTACGAATTTTTTAAAATTTAGTAACGGCTAACGCCTATTACGAATTTTTTGTAACGGCCATTTGTAACGGGAAATTTGTAACGGCCCATAAGCCGTTACGAATTCCTTGTTACTAATCCGGGAATTTGGTGTAGTGAATGTCAGGTTAGTTATGATCAAAAAATGATTTATTCATCTTTCAGGGTTTCGCTGGTGTGGTCGTGAACTAATTTTATCTTCCTCACCTATATGTGCACCATTTCTAGTCAAGTAACAAATTAACTGGAAGAATCAAAAAATGGTAAAACCATTAAAGATAAAATCTTGTTGCTATATGGGTTGATAGTTGTTGTTGAGACTATTGTTTCTAATTTTGGAGTTCTTTCTGAGAGAATTGAATCTATATCTGTGATTGTGATTGTTGTTGCTGTTGTCGTTGGAGTTCGTGTGATTTCTGCTTATGTCATCTTTGAAACTAGTGATTTTGTTGTTGTTCCTGTTGTAAGTGATATTGATGAAGATATTATTGAATCCGAAAGAGATGAGTCTGTGAATGAAGCAAAAATTGTATAGATGATGCAAAGAGAACCAAACGATTTCATTTGAAGACAAAGGATACCTATCTTCCCCGTGATTCAAAAGCACTAACAACAGAGGGAAAAAATTAAACAAACCCAAGAAGAAACCTAGCTAAACCTAAACAGAGAAAATAAAAATTGAAAGACTACAAGAATATACCTAAAAAAACTTCAAAAAGACTGCAATTACTTCGATACAGATGCCATAAGGATGGAAAAAGGGATTGGAAAATTTTCCTTTTATCTCAGAGAAAGAGAAAGAGCTCTCTGTATTTTGAAGGAGAATGTTTTTTATTTCTATGACACTGCGCTATTTTTATTGAACCAACTCTGTAATAAAGTTATTATATACATATATATATATTTCTCTTATAAATTTATATAAGCGAAAGAATTGAAAGCTTTTAATAACCAGATCCAATGTGCATTTGATTTTTTTCTTGCATTTTTAATTCACGAACTAGGCATAATTGAAGAATGTGGAACAACAACATCTTTGTGGGACGATGTTTGTAAAGTTTTTAAGTGCTGATACCAAATGCCTAAGTTTGAAACTCGTCATAACTAAATTCTTTATTTATAATTCTTGCTTAATGCCAAAGAAGATTGTTTGTAGGGTTGTAATTTTTAGTAGACTTGATGGCCAATAATAAAAGATATGTCAATCCTCTTTTTATCCGCAAATAGTGTTATCTTCTCATGTGCTTTATGTAAATATTCCTTCAACAATCTATCATTACATTTATTTGCTTCCAAATATCGGTAGATGGTTTTATATTTCGTTCTGCAATCTGAATAGACAAACTCCAATATACTTTCAAGACAGTCAGACTCAATCTATAGAAAAGTATATCAAAGAGTTTTATATCTCTATATCTCTATATCTTAATTCAATCTATAGAAAAGTATTGAACTAGACAGTCAGACTCAATCTATATAAAAGTATATCAAAGAGTTTTATATCTCTATATCTTAATTCAATCTGCAATCAACAAATAGAAATTTGCGAGCCCGATTGAATATAAGAGAAATAACTTGAACGACACCAAAGACCAATGTTCAAGGATCAATCAATCTCAATCAACAACCAAGGGTTAAATTTCCCGATTGATCAATTCAACGCACAACCTGTGATATTTCAATTATATAAAAATATAATGCGGAAAATAAATAACACAGACACCAGAAGTTTTTTTAACGAGAAAACCGCAAATGCAGAAAAATCCCGGGACCTAGTCCAGAATTGAACACCACATTGTATTAAGTCGCTAAAGACACTAGCCTACTTCCAATGAACTTCAGACTGGACTGTAGTTTAACCCTAATCAATCTCGCACTGATTCAAGGTATAGTTGCGCTCCTTACGTCTCTGATCCCAGCAGGATACTACGTACTTGATTCCCTTACCTGATCTCACCCATAACTAAGAGTTTCTATGACCCAAAGTCGAAGACTTGATAAACAAATCTGTCTCACACAGAAAAGTCTATAGGAATAGATAAACCTGTCTCCCACAGAAATACCTACGAGTTTTGTTCTGTCTTTTGATAAATTAAGGTGAACATGAACCAATTGATAAACCGTACTTATATTCCCGAAGAACATCCTAGTATTATCAATCACCTCACAATAATCTTAATCGTATGGTAGCGAAACAAGATGTTGTGGAATCACAAACGATGAGATGAAGATGTTTGTGACTACTTTTTATCTTGCCTATCGGAGAATAAATCTCGAGCCAATCTTAAAGAAGATCGTACCCAAACACGATAGAAGATGCAAGATCAGGTCACACAACTACGGGGAAAATAGTTGGGTTACTTGGGTATGGCTTCACAATCCCAATGAATTCATCAAGTTGTTAACCTACAAGGTTTCGTGAAAAACTTAAGGTTAAAGGAGAATCGACTCTAGCTTATGCAACTAGTATCACAAAGGAGGTGTGGGTATTAGGTTTCCCAGTTACTAGAGTTCTCCTTTATATAGTTTTCAAATCAAGGTTTGCAATCCAAGTTACCTTGGTAACAAAGCATTCAATATTCACCGTTATGAAAACCTGATTAAATTCAAGCTAATATCTTTCAACCGTTAGATCGAACTTAGCTTGTTATACACAAATAAAATGTACCCTCATTTAGGTTTATATAACTGTACCTAAACGTGTACACCATGTTGGCTCAACGTAGTTAACCGAGGTTAGCTATATGAAAACTCTCATATCAACCTTATTCATCTTAACCATAACTAGTTCAAATGACTCAAATGAAACTAGTTAAAGAGTTGTTCAATTGCTATATTCTCATAGAAGTATACAATAACACAATTGAAGCAAAATCGATTTGATTCACTCGAATCAATTCATGAACATTATAGCCACGGTTTGCAAAGAATACATTCCTTAATATATATATATATATGTATTGGTTCATGTCACAACCGATTTTAGAACTTTAACCACTCAAGTATGCAAACGTGTACGCATACTTAAGTAGCCGGACCAAGATTGGTTTTCGCTAGTATGCGAACTGGTACGCACACCTCCAATCCCAGCAGAATTTTCCGGACCTGAACCTTACGCAAGTATGCGTACTTGTACGCATACTTAGGTACTCGGTATTCACAAACCAACAGATACGCATATGGGTATGCACACTATGGTTCCCGGACATGGATTACATATATGCAAGAGTGCATAACATGTTTATAATCCAATGTTGGTTAAGTGTTCTAAACTTTATTTCAATCATTGAAACTTTCTTAGAGGATGACAATAGCTTTTTTCACACACTGTTAGCATCAAAGCAATTTTCAAGTTATTGAAATAATCATAACGTAACATTCCAAATCTACACCAAATGTATCACACAAACCATGTAAAATGTTACTCGGCGATTTTTACATGATCATCTTTTAACTTTCGTCAAGAATATAAGATGAACTTGGTCGAAGCGAAAGCTTGCCAACACATATTCCGAGAAATATGTAAGCGAGTTAAACTCAGCTCGAAATCTCAAATGTGTATAATAGAAAACTATATCGTAACACGACTTATGTATCAATATAGGAGATAGATTAGAAATAAACTTTTCAAGTGATAAATGAGTTTTAGTGTCCACATACCTTTTGTTGATGAAGTTCCACAAGCTCGCCTTAGTAGTTCTTCGTCTTCAATTGATGAACGCCGTGAAGTCTAATGCTCAACTACACAATCTATCTTAGTCCGAGATATCTATAAGTAGACTAGAAATCAAGACTTATAGTTTTGATCACTAAGATTGACAACTAAGCTTGAGATAGCAACACTTGCGAGTTCGACCGAGCAGTGCTCTAACAAAGTGATTTTTTTACTTTTTGACTAAAAATAAGTCAAAGCCAAATGAAAAAAATAAAAATATCACTTTTCCAGAAATGGGGAGTGAAAGATAAAATAAGAAGTTGTTATGGAAAACAAGGATTAAATTATGAAAACGCAGGGGACAAAAGATACACCCAACTTTTTCGTTCGACAACCTATATTGACAAAACTTAATACAATAACAAGTAAACCAACTGAATGATCATTCACAATATGTATAGAGATTTAATATCTCAACATCTACTTAATCAGTACGTATATAGACACAAGGTCCGTGAACCTGATTGTTAAGCATTGGACGATCTCAAAAATCAATCTAGTCGTATCCAAACAATTTAATCGGAATTCTGCCAAGTGATTAAACTTGTTATTTATCTTCCAAGATACGATTTCTATAAGAAATTAGTCTCGTAATCGGTTACAATTAAGCGGACGTATCTACTTAGATTGAATACGTACAAACCCTGTGTAAACCCAATTAAAAAGATAAATAATATGATACGAAAAAGGAAAAACAATCGGAAATTTTGTTAATGAGGAAACCGCAATAGCGGAAAAACCACGGGACCTCGTCCAGATTTAACACCACACTGTATTAAGCCGTTCTAGACACTATCCTACTATAAGACTTCGGACTGGAATGTAGTTAACACTGAATCCACCCTCCAAGCGATTCAGTTATAGTCGCAATCCTTACGTATCTTGAACCTCGCAGGGTCTGCGCACTTGATTCCCTTAGTTGATGTCCTTTACAGCCTAAGAGTTGCTTCAGCCGATGTAAAGACTTTTGATACCAATATTCCTTTAACAGATAATAAGCCTATTTGATTTCCATTTAGATCAAAGATCAAGGTGTAGAAATATGTTTCCAATAGACAAAGATAGCGAACCTCAAAAATCCGGAACTTATGACTCCCGAAGTGCAGTCTAGATTCTTAACCACCTCTCTTTAGATATTCATCTTGAGGAATCACAAAGTCTGGGACGAATAGAACTTTGCGATTACTATCTATCTTGCCTGAAAGAGATTACCAGAACCTCAATAACAGAAAAGCAAGATCAGGATTCACGAACTATCAAGGTAAAGATAGTCGGACCTAGTTTTACGAATCCCCAAAGTGAAGTCCTTTAGTCCTAGACCTAATAACGTTTCATAGAGGAATCCTAGGTCAATAGAGGACGACTCTAGAATCAACTAAGACACAAAGTGCCAGGGATTAATTTTCTCAGTTGACAGAGATGCTTTATTTATAATTTTCAAAGACCAGGGTTATCTTAGAATTCAATCTATGATAACTTGAGAATCAAGCAACCACTTTAGGTATTCAAAATAGAATAAGATTATACATATAGGTTCGGTTACGGAACCGTGTATAATGACAGTTCGGTTCAGCAAGTTAGCCAAAGAATTGAAAGCTATTTGATGTTCATTAAAACACCTAAGAAAATAATCATAATTCACACACATAAGTGTTTAAGTGATCAATGAAGTCTTAGAAGTTTTTAAGAGAGTTCTGATTGGTGCTTAATTTACATGTTTAGAGTATCAATTCCATACTTGTTTTAGCTATAATTCTTGCATATTAATTGTTATTATGATTATTTTCTAGTTTATGTATCATATCAGGTGAATCATCCAAAAAAATGAGCTACAAAGTGCTTAAATGAACAAGGAAGTGGAGTCTATCAATGAAGAAGGAACCAAGAGACAAATCCAACTCATTCAAATCTAGGAGTTCTTAATACCATCTTGAAGAGAACGAGAATACGAAAAGAACGCAAAATGAATGAGGTCATTCCGAGTTCGGACGAAGAAGTTATAGGAGAAACAAGGTTGAAATACTTGAAGTTACAGAGAAAGGTTCGGATGATAACTTCAACAGCTCGAGTCAGCCAAACCTGGAGCTTAAAAATTAATATTTTCGAAGAGTATACAGGAGAGTGTTCGGCTCAAAAGCAATTTAATCAAGTGAGCCGAACCTGGTGATCGCCTAGAGTAATTTTCACTTGTCAGGTTCGTCCGGGAAAGGTTGGAATGTTATGAGCCGAACCTGACTACTTCCTGAGACATATTTGGACGTGAAATTGACTTCTAACTCAAGGAAACACGGTCCCGGAAGGATTCTAAAGCCTAACTTTTGGAGTTATATATAAGAAGATATCCATAGCCTTAAGAATATATCAAATCTCATATTATACTTTCATTCTTCATTAAAAACCTACGGTTTACCCCTTTGAGGGAAACCAGGTAATTATGTAATCATGAGTTGCTAAACCTTTGTTGATTAAGGATGAATTCAATGTTCTAGACGTGAAGTCTAATTTGTTAATACAAGTTTGTTTGAAGTTTTAATTATCATCGACTGTCTTTTCTATATCTAGGGTTTATGATTGATTCTTAGATTGGTTTGGGTGCACAACTAGATTAGTCTATTGATCATTCTATTGCTAGTAGAAGTTATGAGATGTGTAATCGTCGATTGACTCTCTACACAAGTAGAAATCGTGAGACCTTGTAGAGGGATTCCGTGGAGCAATTACGAGTGAAGACAACATCAGCAAGTAGACCTTGATCTAAGAGTTCAACTATTAGGATCAACCTAAATTCACAAATCTTAAAGCGTTCGATTGGATTACACCTTGAGTGATCTACTACTTGGTTATTCTTTGAATATAATCTGGTAGTCGAGAACTTCCGTATCCAGTGATAGAAGGAGTTTTGGGGATAACACTGATCTAGTTGTTATTCTACGGATGGTGATGAATGATTCTGACGAAAGATAGATAAGTATACTGATCCGATTAACGCTCGGTAACGACGAAGGATTCATTGATCATCTTTTTCATCTTATTCTCGTTTTATTCTTTTTATTTACTTTAAACCAAAAACCCTTTATGTTTTCCTTTTTTTTTGCTAATATAAATAACCTATCAATTACACAGCTCTCTGTGGGAACGATTTCTTACTACCACTATATGACCAGTTAATTAGTGGGAAATATCTTGATTAATTTGTTGTGGTTACGATACGCATCAAATTTTGGCACCGCTACCGGGGAGCAGTTGCTAATTGATTTGTTATTTGTTTAGCTTGTTTTTTTTGTTTTTGTTTTTAGATTTTTTTGTTTTGATTTTCTCTATCTTGTGAGTCTTCATGTTTCCTTGCGGAAATAACATGTACGGAGCACAAGATCAGACATATGAAAGTGGTAATCAATATGGTTTTCAATCTCATTCATATGAAAACTACCAACCATCCTATGGGTATAATCAAAACCAATCTTTTGGCTATGATAAATATCCCACGAAACCTTATGGATATTCTCATACATGTCAACAACTTTATGAAGGGCATGTAAGTGAACAATCACAAGGATGGGAGGATACTGATGCTTCTAACAAGTTTTCTAGTCTCATTGATATGACGCAACAATATATAGATAAAATGGACCAGCATATTCAAAAGATGGATGAGCGCGACCAGGCTAGGGAAACTTCAAGGAGTCAAATTGCTCAACTCGATAAGAATTTGGCCTTATAAGGAAGAAGAATGGTAAAGTTATTCCAAAACCAAACCAATTCTGAAATTTCTAAGAACGACAAAGAATACTTTGAAGATGAGCAACTTCTAGAAAGTTCGTGCAATAATGGTAAAGTTATTCCAACTACGGATCGTAATAATAATCACTCGCCTATTCAAAAGGAGGAGAATGGATATGACATAACCGTTGTTATAAATGGTGTAACGTACTCAAACAATGATTTTAAAATTTGCACCAATGAACTAGACTTCCTAGGAGAGGATTCCGATTCCGATGATGAGATTGTTGAAGAGATTGAGATTTAGAATGAAAACAAATTGATTGAAGTTGTGGAAGACCCAATTGAGCTTGTCAAGGAATATAATGATGCTGAGATTTTGGTTGAAGCAGAAATTAAGAGTTCGATAGAGGACCACGATATACTTGAGGTAAATAATTCACTAGAGATAAAATATGAGGATCCAGAACAAGGTATGTTTAATCCTTTACATAATTTCATATCTATTGATCCTTTCCATCCAATTGAAGTACATTCTCAACGAGTTGTTAACCCGACTTTTAGGAAAATACCTCACTTCGGATTGGAGTTGTGTGCTTCCAAAATTTTAACGGATTATTTTTCTTCTAAGTATCCACCACTTGATGTGTTTGATTCGAGCATTGTGCAGGTTCATCAAGCTGAAAAACCTTTTGAAGTACCCATGTTTTATGTTCTCTATCCACTTCCGAGTGTAGAAAGGACTAAGTGTGGGGGAAACTTCAATAAAGTGACAACTTTAATATTTATATCTTATGCTAATGTTTTCATGAAATTGTTACTAGAATTGCAGATTGTTTTCTGGGCAGACTACCAAATTTTCAGATTATTGGTGTATGGCCGATAACGAGAAGGTCAGGATGAGGACTTTAAACTAAGCGCTGAATGGGAGTTAACCCATAGGTTTTGTATTTCTATCCTTTTGTTTTTAGTTTTCTTCTTTTACATATCATATTAGGATTTCCCACCTTGACCTTACTTAATACGAGTCAATCACATTGAGGACAATGTAAAGTTTAAGTGTGGGGGAGTGTTTGGATATTTTTGCATATAAAATTTTTAGCCGTTTTGAGTCGATTTTTCAAAATTTTTGCATAAAAACCTCCAACTTGTAGAGATTTTAGAGTCACTAGCATACTTCTAGGTATGTTTACATAGAGAATTCTGACCGACATAACTGAATTTGGAAGTGTTAGTTAACTACGTTCGGATCTCTTGCTTGTTAGAGTGTTAAATAATGGATTTAATCATGCCGGTGATGCAAATTAGAAGTAGGGAGAAACGCATTATTAGAGTTGTTGACCAATCATTAGTGGAGACTACCTATTTTCATATCAACTGAGGCACCAGACCAAATTTTCTTAGTAGCTGACTAAAGAGCTTTCTTTTGAGTGTGTGTCACCGTACATTAATTCCGGGTAGAATGGTGAGCTACCCAACCTCCCACCAATAGAAGCACTACTTTTTGATCTCTTGAGTGCTAATTTTGTCAATCATGAGGGTGACGTCTATAGATGAAAGCCACCTTCTTGTAGTTTGATTTGCAGTTAGCACCATTCTCTCTCTCGACAACAACAGATCCATAGAAACACCATCATCATCAACAAGTGGAGCGACATCAAAATCTACAAGAAAAGTTGAAGACGTTTGAGGTTTACAAGCAACAATACGAGTAAGAGCAAATTTCATATCCAAGTAAAGAAACATACAATGAGCAGATTTATATATATATGTTGAAGACTTACATATGAGAAGCGGAATTCTCTATCGAAGTGGAAGACTAAGTACAAGAGCGAAGAAAATCAAAAGATGAAAGTTATTGAAGTTTGTGATATGAGACAATACAAGTTGTGAAGAATCAAGCGGTAAAGCACTTCACCATGGCCATTTTCATTGTTATTTTGTATTATTTTTCTTGGTTAAAAAAAATAATCGAAAAAGAGTTATTTAGCCATGCACGGGATTATTTATCCATACCAATTAGTGGGCTTAACCAATGCCTCGGGCCTAAACAGTTCAGAGCTGTCCTTTGTTACCGCCTTGGTATCCCATTGTTTGTTAAGAATAGTTTATGCTCAAGTTATAACAAATCTATGGATATCTTTGGGGATCACGCGCTCCATTGTGCTAAGAATGTTGGGAGTAAGTTTGGACATGACTTTGTTCGCGACATCATTGCCGACATTTGTTACAAAGTTGGTGTGCCTGCCCGTAAGGAAGTTTCTCTTGGGGTTTCTTTCTGATGATGACAAAGGATTAACTGGGAAAATGGTCAAGATGTGTGCATGGATGTTACAGGTGTCTCCCCTTTTACGGGTGAATGTACTCGCTCTTTTGTTCCATACAAAGCTATCTCTAGTGTTGTTTCGCGAAAACGTAATAATTACTTTGACAAATGTGTCGCACATGGATATGGTCTGGGTGTTTTAGATTTCTCTACTTTAGGGGAACTCGGCGAACATACTTTATGTTTTTTCAAGCGTTTGAAGAATTATTTAGTTAGCAACGATGCCAGTGGTAGGCTAGGATATGTGTTTATATTTAATGTCTACTTGTGATAACCGCAAGTGCACGGCGTCTATCGGAGACGTGGAAAGAACGGGTCGAACCACAGAGACTTGTGGTGCTCTGATTGATCTAAAGGCTTACTACTTACTGATTTCAGGTGACGGTAACACAATTATGGTTTGTTGTCGAAGCGACTGAGATGAAATGAAGTGACTCTAAACTAAGGTATAAGATAGTGACAGTGGGGATACTAGGGTCTTCAAATCCACCACTAACTCTTATTATGAGTTCAACTCAACAGCTTTCTTGTCCCGTGACTGATAAGGGCAGGGTGTCAATTCCACCACCTATCTAAGGGGTTTCTCCATGTAAAGCTTCAAATAACAGCTAAAGTACTAACCCAGAGTATTAGTTGTCTAATTAAGCACAACTAATCAAGGGAATTAGCAATTGTATCTAAGGTTTGAGCTGCAATACACTCAACACAAAGTGATCTAACTACAATGGATACAAGGCATCCATTGTGAGAGAAAAGCATTGGGCATTTATAATTGAAGATGTCCGATAATTTAAGCACTCAAAAACATCTCAAACAAGATTGAAATCAAAACAGGAATTAGGTTTCAAAGAAACCCTAGCACTCTAAATTAAAACATCAAAAACACAATTAAACTACAATTAAACCTAATTGGTGCTCTGGCTAGCCCAGGCATACCTTCAAACATCCACAGTTCCTTCTATTTATGCATGCAAGAATACCCAAAACCCTAATTCTCTATAAAATTGAAATGAAACAGAAATTAAATGAAACACTCTCACCCATACTCTCTGAATCAATGTCTGCTCTGATTAATCGGCCCTGAGCTTTCATTGCTTCGATTTTCCTCTCACTGTGTCGAAACCATAACCCTAATTTTCTCTATCTCGACCTTAGATTCTAGGGTAGAAGCTACGAAAGAGGTAGAGAAGCATTAGGGGGTGGTACAACGTTTGCTGGCGTTGTTGCAGTGGTTGTTGGTGGCTGAGACGGCGAAGGTGGCGCTGCAGAGCTCGGTCGGGTGAGGGAAGAAGAGCAGAGCTCTGCTCTGTCGGGAGAAGGGGGAAGAAAGAGGAGAAGAGAATATGGTTAGGTTTTGGTTGATAGGAATATATAGGTGTTGTGGTGTTGAGCGGGTGTATCAAAGATCGATGAGGAAGGCGCAGCGATCGTTGGATCTCGGAAGTGGAAGATCTCACGGCCCAAGAATAGGCGGTTTTGGTGTGGAGCGGGATCAGCGACGAACGATGCACAAGGTGGAGCGACCGTAGGATCTAGGGGAGATCGAATCTAACAGCTCGGAAGGGATGGGCTCGGATACGGGCCAGGTCTTGGATAGCTCGGGCCCATGTCTTGTAAGTGGGTTGCTCCTTGTTGGGTTGCAACCGCTGCGCTTGCGGCTTTGGCTTTCTCGCTCCATAGACGCTTGACTCCATTTTCTCGCTTTTTTTGCTCCTCGATTCTCCGAACTTTATTTATTACCTAAAAACACAAAATTAATTAATACAAATATTTATTCTTGAAAACAAAGAAAATACGAATGCGGGATAATATCTCGATTTACGAGCACAAAAGATGAGTAAAATGCCAATAAATAGATGTATAAATATACACTATTTGGCACTCATCAAATACCCCCAAACCTGAATTTTACTTGTCCTCAAGTGAAACAAATGAAGAAATCCTAACTATACCCCGTCGCAGTCTCTCGAATGCATTTAGCGTATGCACTAAGCCTTTAAACCCCTAGGTGTCCCTAGTGGACGAGTTATAGTCTCGTGAGGGTTTACAAGAGGTGTACCCACAAAACCTTCTCCAACTTCGGAGTGTAAAAGAGTCTCAAGCATCCAAGAAGCTATGAGTATATAGAGTTTCGCATGCTAGTAACGAGAAGTTAGAACTACCAAAGAACGCATTCTCATCCTTAAGTGCCGAGCGAGAAGTAACCATACCATATGAAAGAATTCGGATTCGATTGTGATCATAAGCCTCGACTTCGCCTCACTATTAGGGTTTTATGATAATTGCACTCAAAAAGATCGTTTTTTTAGTCTCTCATGTGTGCAGTGAATAAAGATAGAAATCCCGCACACGTTGTAGGTAAGAAGGATAACCTTCCGAAATAAATTCTGGAGACTCCACAAAAGTGTGGACAAAAAGAATCTTTTCTGGTGATCTCTAAGAAAGGAAATCAACCATTAGCAAGGATGGGAGTACTCACTTACCTTCTCACCCGATCGGCAATTAATATCACTCTCTCATAAGACCATAGAAACGTCTTCAATCTTCGGTCTTCAACTGTAGATGACAAACTTCTGAACTTTACAAAAACTTGACAATTTTTTTTTTTTTTTTTTTTTTTTTTTTTAAGTACATGAATTGAAAATAATAATACAACACATAATTTTTTTTTTTTTTTTATAATTTTTTTTTGTATTAACATAAATAATAAAACAATAAAACTCTATTTTTCACAAACTTCATTAATTCTCATCCTATTTTCTTTTCTTTTCTTTGTTGCTTGTAAACCTTGGACTATATCAACTTTTCTTCCAATATTCTGATGACGCTCCGTTTGCCGTGATGATGTGTTTCTATGGGTCTGTTGATTGAGAGAGAGTGATGCTAACTGCAAATCGATATTTAGAAGGAGTTTTCTTCTTTAAACGTCACCCTCATGATTGACAAAAACTAGCACTCAAGAGATCAAAAGTAGTGCTGAAATTGGTGCGAAGTTGGGTAGCTCACCATTCCTACTCGGAATTGACGTACGGTGACACACACTCTAACAGCTTTTCTAGAAAGTTGCAAAAATTGAAGGTTGGTGCCTCACTTGATGTAAAATGGGTAGTCTCCACTATGGGTGATCACAATTCTACTACCGAATATCTAAACAACACCTAATTCGCTCTCCGGTATGGTTAAATCCAACTTTAACGCTCTAATCAACTAAGAAACCCGATTGCGTTTTCTAGTACTTCCAATTTCTGTTATTTCGGTCAGACTCTCTATGTAAACATAGCTAGAAGCATGCTAGTGACTCTAAAATCTCTAAAAGTTGGAGGTTTTTATTTGCAAAAAGTTTTGAATTTTTTTTTTTTTTTTTTGGAATAAAAGATTAAAAAGACTAAAAACTAAATCAAACATTGTCCTCAATGTGTCAACATATAGGAAAAATTTAAACAGTCACATACCATGAGAACTATGCTGAAAAGAGAAAAGGGAAGAGATTACCGGATGTCGGCGGGAGCAAGGTTAGAGCTTCATTCGTTAAGGCTAGAATCCAACATTCTCAGCGGAGATCATATCGGATTAGCACAATATATGCGCAAGAAGACTCAACCGATGCAAGAAAGAAAAATTTAACAAGTCCTACTGGATTATATACAATGAAAATTTACCATACACTAACAATCTAAAGAGTTGAGGATCAACCCAATAGAAAATATATACAAACATCAACAGCCTTACACAAATATAAAATGAGAGTGCAAGTAAGGTCTGTATATGGGAATGAGTTTCCCCAAACCTAAACTTGTCAACAGTGCGGTTTTGAGCACAAAATCTTGCAAATTTAAAGGTACATCATGCACAAGGTCTAACTCCAAATGAGTTTTGCTAATAACAAAGACATACACATTCCAACCGTGGTTCCTTAAAAGTGTTATACTTTGATGCAAAATAGTCCAAGAGGACTTGGGAAGCACAAAGCTCTAAGCCTAAATTAGGCATTTTCTTTAAAAGTTGGTTTTGCAATTTTGTTACAAACTACACTTAGGTTTGGTGGAGGAATTTCAATTTGTGACTTAGGAGAGAGGTTAGGTACATCTAAGTTGTTTTCATGAAAAAGATCATTTGCACCATCACATACTTTCCTAAAGACGGACACAGGTAAATCATGCTCACCAGCATAGAACAATTCATCAATCTCCATGTCATAATCATCATCAGTCTCACGCACAAAATAACCAGGAGAGATATCATGTCAGAACCTAGGCATGGAATCGCACATGCATTGAATCATCTCGTGTCAACGGACAATTCAGCTATTCCTAGGTCACAAACAGGTGGTATAGCATGCTCATTTTCACAGACAATTCCACAGTTCCAAATCAAAGATCACATGTATGAATATTAGAAGAAGCATCATTTATAGGGTTCACAGAAGAGACGCCTAACGTCTCTGAACCAAAAGATTCTACTACATTTTCAAAATATGCATGCTCTTCATATTCATCATCATCATCATAACAAAAATTCATCTCCCCATTCAAAATTTGAGTTCCAGTATACTCATCTACCTCTAGATTAGGTTCAATAGAAGGAGAATTTTCACTAGTGGGTATGCATGTTTCATATGAATGATCATTACATGGGTGTGCACATGGTTCACTAGAGAAGGGAAATTCAGACATGTTGCTATATGGATGGTCGTGTATTGCATTCAGTTCAAGCCTAGCATTTTGCTCCATGAGCGTTTCCATTACTGATTGCAAACACGGAGTTGGGTGAGTATAACATTGTTCAACTTCCCATGATGATGGATGATGCATGTGTGCATGGTCATAGTCACTTCTAGACAATTCGTACATTTGATTATCATGGCTTTCCCTAGATCGCCTAAACTCATGTAAAATGTAGCGATTCTCAAAGGTGGTCTAAGCTACCACATAAGGTACAAGTATACATTGCATAGTGCCTAGGGGGATTAGATTTGACAAATTGCTCATGTAATTGCCTTTCTAAAGCGAAACTTGAGCTTCTAATTGATCTAGAAGTGATGACTGGGTATGAGGAAAGTGTTCATTCTCAACCTTGTGGTGGATGATACATGTGCTCATAATGATTAGGGTATGTGAGGTCGGGGCCCGAGAAGGCTCATAATAATTCCTAAAATCACTATGGCATGTGGGGAGTTCATACTGTGAAGCATGCCCGTAAGCAAGCTCTCTAATGGATTTGTTCGTATCCCCAGTTGCAGACCAAAATCCCGACATGATTTATCACTCAAATTGAACTCAAAACCCAGTTGTAGTGGGCTCAGTTTGGTTTATTGGGCTTCATTTGGTTTATGTGGGCTTTGGTGTAAGTGGGATTTGGTTTGTTTGAAATGTACAGCCCAGAGGTTATGCAAAGCCTAGTGCACAAATGGGCTTGATTTGGTTTAAATGGGTTTATGTTTGGTTTTGTGGGCTGGTTTGGTTTGTTTGGAATGTACGCCCGGTGGAACTGTGGGCTCGGTTATGTTGCGAGCCCGGGTTGTGTAAAAATGCAAAGTTCGGTGGCTCAGAAGCCCGGTTTATGTGGAGGTTGGGCTTGGCGATTCGAGAATGCTAAGCCCAAGAAGTGTGCTTCACTTATGCAGCCCAAATTTGCTCAGTTTGGTTCATTATGGGCTGGTTTGGTTTATTGTGGGCTGGCTTGGGTACAGAGCCCAGTTGTTGTGGGAAGGATAACAGCCCAGTTTGAGTTCTTGTGGGCTCAGTTTGGTGTAAGCCCAAGCTATGCAAAACTCAGTGGTTTGCACAGATGCACAGCCCCTCAAAGACAAACTTGTGCGGGGCGAGGTTTAAGTTCAAAGACAGTCGGCAGGTAATGTGTAGCTAAGGTTGATTGCAAAGCCTAGGGTGTGTGCAGAGGTTGGTTCTATGCACAGGTTGTGTGCAGGCTTCAGCTTATAGTGCAACACAAACTCACAAGATTGACACAGCTCAACAGCTCACACAAGGTCAAGTATGCAAACTTGGAAACCTCAGTTGTAGCTCAAACTCACAGCTTCAGGGGGATGGAGTTGAGCACAGGGTAATGCAAGATAAGGCTTAACAGCACATATAGGCATAGAATAGCAATACACAGGGTCTCACACAAGGCACAGGGCAGAGCTCAGGGTATGCTCAGGTGAGTTATGCAATAAAAGTAACTCGGGGTGTGCTCAAGGTTATGCAAGGTTCATCTGGTCGAAGAAATTCAACAAAGTGCAAACAAAGTATAGCACAGGTTGGGAAACACCTGTGTCCGCACAGTGCACAGCTTTGATGTTGACAGGGTTTCAATGGGCTTGCAGGCTTAATCGATCAAGATGGGCAAAGGTTTAGTGCAACCTTCCCGATTGATGTCACTATGGCTAAAGGCTAACTTGGTTAGCTAGGTTGCAAATGAGGCTCGACAAAAGGGGATGGAGCTCACTTAGAGCGGATAGAAGCTAATGGTCACAGATATCACAAACCAAGATGGTTTATCATGCATTCATGTGAGTAATGACTCAAAGGTGCACCAAGTAAGTCAAGCTCAAAGACAAATTCGAGCATGCATAGGTCAAAGACAGATTAGTTAACCTCAACTTCACAAATTTCTCATACACAAGGATCCAAAATCTCAAAGCAAGCATACAATCAATTCTCGCAATTCAGGTTTGTGAAGCATACACATGGAGCTAATAATCTCAGCAGGTAGAAAGCTATAACTCGGATGTCACAGTCATTCAACAGGCTCGGACAGGCGGATGTCAACCGGTCGCTTGATATCAACTTCCTCGATTGACTTCACTAGGGTTTGCAGGTATCTTTGCTAACCAATGTTCACAGGGCAATACAGTGTTTTGTAGGCTTACCTCAAGTTCTGGGTTTTTCCTTGGTTTCCTTGGGTTGGCTCAGCTGCTCAGCAGCACAGCAACACAGGTACCTCCAAATCGCAGCTCAGGCGCATCTGTGATGATAAAGGGCGGTTGCAGCCGCATGGCTATGTTGATCCTTGTCTTCCCTTCCTTTGGCCTTTGTAGCATGCACCTGTGAGCTCAACAGATCAAACTCAGTTCTCAATGTTATACAATAAGCAACAGAGCTATAGTGCTACAATGACAGAGCTCAGGGCTATGCTCAAGGTAAGAATCAAGCTACAGGATATGCACTGAGAGTATCTTGGACTGATTGGGACTAAGATTTACAAGTAGCACTAATATGAAAGGCAATGATACTTATGAAGTTATAGCTAAAAACTACAAGGCTAAGATGAAGTTTATATGATCAGATGGGCTGGCTAAGCTACAGATTATAGATGCAATCTACTTTAAAGTAAAGATGCAGGGATGTACAGGGGTGATAAAGGGTTACAACTAAGATGCAGGTTACTATAATGCAAGCTAATGCAAGTGAACAAGAATTCAAAAGTATGGCTATAGCTAAATATGAGACTACAAGCTGGAGATAACACTAGCTACACTGAGTTACACTACAGGCGATGATGCGAATCATTAACAATAAAGAGTGCGAAATGAAGAAAAATTATGGCTAAGTTACGCTAAGACAGGGAAGGAATGAAACTAATATGCAATGAACAAGATGTAATAGAAGATGCGAATGCAAAAATGCGAAAAAATGACAAGTTAAGTTATATTAATACAAAGCTAAAAACAACTATATATAGCAAATATATAGAAGGTTAAGTTAGCATTCAGTGAAGCAAGGCCAATAATCAGCAGGGCACACGCCAAGTCCCCGGCAGCGGCGCCAAAAACTTGGTAGGCTAGGATATGTGTTTATATTTAATGCCTACTTGTGATAACCGCAAGTGCACGGCGTCTATCGGAGACGTGGCAAGAACGGGTCGAACCACAGAGACTTGTGGTGCTCTGATTGATCTAAAGGCTTACTACTTACCGATTTCAGTGTGACTAACACAATTATGGTTTGTTGTCGAAGCGACTGAGATGAAATGAAGTGACTCTAAACTAAGGTATAAGATAGTGACAGTGGGGATACTAGGGTCTTCAAATCCACCACTAACTCCTATTATGAGTTCAACTCGGTTGAGCTTTCTTGTCCTGTGACTCGATAAGGGCAGGTGTCAATTCCACCACCTATCTAAGGGGTTTCTCCATGTAAAGCTTCAAATAACAAACTAAAGTACTAACCCGAGTATTAGTTGTCTAATTAAGCACAACTAATCAAGGGAATTAGCAATTGTATCTAAGGTTTGAGCTGCAATACACTCAACACAAATTGTGATCTAACTACAATGGATACAAGGCATCCATTGTGAGAGAAAAGCATTGGGCATTTATAATTGAAGATGTCCGATAATTTAAGCACTCAAAAACATCTCAAACAAGATTGAAATCAAAACAGGGAATTAGGGTTTCAGTGAAACCCTAGCACTCTAAATTAAAACATCAAAAACACAATTAAACTACAATTAAACCTAATTGGTGCTCTGGCTAGCCCAGGCATACCTTCAAACATCCACAGTTCCTTCTATTTATACATGCAAGAATACCCAAAACCCTAATTCTCTATAAAATTGAAATGAAACAGAAATTAAATGAAACACTTTCACCCATACTCTCTGAATCAATGTCTGCTCTGATTAATCGGCTCTGAGCTTTCCTTGATTCGATTTTCCTCTCACTGTGTCGAAACCATAACCCTAATTTTCTCTATCTCGACCTTAGATTCTAGGGTAGAAGCTACGAAAGAGGTAGAGAAGCATTAGGGGGTGGTACAACGTTTGCTGGCGTTGTTGCAGTGGTTGTTGGTGGCTGAGACGGCGAAGGTGGCGCTGCAGAGCTCGGTCGGGTGAGGGAAGAAGAGCAGAGCTCTGCTCTGTCGGGAGAAGGGGGAAGAAAGAGGAGAAGAGAATAGGGTTAGGTTTTGGTTGATAGGAATATATAGGTGTTGTGGTGTTGAGCGGGTGTATCAAAGATCGATGAGGAAGGAGCAGCGATCGTTGGATCTCGGAAGTGGAAGATCTCACGGCCCAAGAATAGGCGGTTTTGGTGTGGAGCGGGATCAGCGACGAACGATGCACAAGGTGGAGCGACCGTAGGATCTAGGGGAGATCGAATCTAACAGCTCGGAAGGGATGGGCTCGGATACGGGCCAGGTCTTGGATAGCTCGGGCCCATGTCTTGTAAGTGGGTTGCTCCTTGTTGGGTTGCAACTGTTGCGCGCGCGGGCTTTGGCTTTCTGCTCCATAGACGCTTGACTCCATTTTCTGCTCTTTTTGCTCCTCAGATTCTCCGAACTTTATTTATTACCTAAAAACACAAAATTAATTAATACAAATATTTATTCTTGAAAACAAAGAAAATACAGAATCTGGGATAATATCTGATTTCTGAGCACAAAAGATGAGTAAAATGCCAATAAATAGATGTATAAATATGCACTATTTGGCACTCATCAGCCAGTAGTAGTTTTGGTAGTTTTATTTTTCATAGGTTAGGTATTGCTATTCAAAAAGGGGTTGGCACCCAGCTTGTTGATAGGTTTCCAAACTAAGCTTTGTAATAGAACTATATTACCTTGAGATAAAGTAATTTGATTAACCAAAAAAAATTAAAAAATATAAAATTAAATTAAAAAAAAAAAAGACAAGAAAAATTTGTTATTTTGTTTTTATTTAATAAGCCATGGGGAAGAAAAATATATAAAGAAGTTTCAAGCAACAAGAAATTTGAGGAAAAGAGTTACAAATTTTCAAAGTTTTATGAAGTTCAAGAGTTTATCATCAACAGTTGAAGACCGAAGACGAAGACCAAGAAGATGAGGAAGACGAGCCGAAGGAAGACGTTTCTGTTGGATGCTGTGAGAGTGGTGCTTTCATCATTGCAATCGGATTTGAAGGTGGTAAGTACTCTCATCCGCGCAATAATGGTTGATTTCCTTTCTTAGAGATCATCAGAAAAATATCTTTATTTTTCACGATTTTGTGGAGTCTCCAGAAATTATTTCGGAAGGTTTTCTTCCCACCATTCAATATGTGTAGGATTTCTCTCTTCATTCCTACCTGCACACATGTGAGACCCATAAAAAAATCCGTCTTATTGAGTGAAATTATCATAAAATCCTTATAAGTGAGGATGAAGTCGAGGCGAAATGTTTATTGATCGCTCTCAAACACGCGTTCTCTGATTATGGTGTGGTTATTTCTCACTCTACATTTAAGAATGAGAATATGTTCTTTGGTATTTCTAACTTCTTATTACTAGCATGCAGAAACTCTATGTCCTCATAGCTCTTTGGATGCTTGGGAAGCTGGAACGCTTTGAAGTTGGAGCAGGTTTTGTGGGTATATATCTTGTAAGCCCTCACGAGACTATAACTCGTCCACTAGGGACACCTAGGGGTTTAAAGGCATGTTGCATTAGCTAAGTGCATCTGTATCCTCGACGACATGGAGTTGTTGTATTTTATGTTAAGTAGTTTGCTCGAGGACTAGCAAAAGCTAAGTGTGGTAGAATTTGATAGGTGCCTAATTTACATGTTTAGAGTATCAATTCCATACTTGTTTTAGCTATAATTCTTTCATATTACTTGTTATTATGATTATTTTCTAGTTTATGTGTCATATCAGGTGAATCATCCAAAAAAAGAGCTACAAGGTGCTTAAATGAACAAGGAAGTGGAGTCTATCAATGAAGAAGGAACCAAGAGACAAATTCAACTCATTCAAATCTAGGAGTTCGTAATACCATCTTTAAGAGAACGAGAATACGAAAAGAACACAAAAAGAATGAGGTCATTCCGAGTTCGGACGAAGAAGTTATATGAGAAACAAGGTTGAAATACTTGAAGTTACAGAGAGGTTCGGCTGATAACTTCATCAGCTCGAGTCAGCCGAACCTGGAGCTTAAAAATCAATATTTTTGAAGAGTATACAGGAGAGTGTTCGGCTCTAAAGCAATTTAATCAAGTGATCCAAACCTGGTGATCGCCTGGAGTAATTTTCACTTGTCAGGTTCGTCCGGGAAAGGTCGGAATGTTATGAGTCGAACCTGACTACTACCTGGTACATATTTGGACGCGAATTTGACTTCTAACTCAAGGAAACACGGTCCCGGAAGGATTCTAAAGCCTAACTTTTGTAGTTATATATAAGAAGACATCCAGAGCCTTAAGAATATATCACATCTCATTTTATACTTTCGTTCTTCATTAAAAACCTATGGTTTACCCCTTTGAGGGAAACCGGGTAATTGTGTAATCATGAGTTGCTAAACCTTTGTTGATTAAGGATGAATTCAATGTTCTAGATACAAGTTTGTTTGAAGTTTTAATTATCATTGATTGTCTTTTCTATATCTATGGTTTATGATTGATTCTTAGATTGGTTTGGGTGCGCAACTAGATTAGTCTATTGATAATTCTATTGCTAGTAGAAGTTATGAGATAAGTAATCGTCGATTGACTCTCTACACAAGTAGAAATCATGAGTCCTTGCAGAGGGATTCCGTGGAGCAATTGCGAGTGAAGACAACATCAGCAAGTGGACCTTGATCTAAGAGTTCAACTACTAGGATCAACCTAAATTAACAAATCTTAAAGCGTTCGATTGGATTACACCTTGAGTGATCTACTACTTGGTGGTTCGTTGAATAGAATCTGGTAGTCGAGAACTTCCGTATCCAGTGATAGAAGGAGTTTTGGGGATAACACCGATCTAGTTGTTATTCTACGGATGGTGATGAATGATTCTGACGAAAGATAGATAAGTATACTGATCCGATTAACGCTTGGTAACGACGAAGGATTCCTTGATCATCGTTTTCATCTTATTCTCGTTTTATTCTTTTTATTTACTTTAAAACAAAATCCCTTTATGTTTTCCTTTTGTTTTGCTAATATAAATAACCTATCAATTACACAGCTCTCGGTGGGAACGATCTCTTACTACAGCTATATTACCAGGTAATTAGTGGGAAATATCTTGATTAATTTGTTGTGGTTACGACACGCATCAAGTTCTAGTAAATCTAAACATATTAAAATAATAAGTCTTTAAGCATCTGCTAAACATTGTCGGGGCAGTTGGTACAACGGTTCGCCAACCGTATGGCTTGATCACAAGTCAAGGTGCAACGATTCGTGAACCGGGTTGGCCAACCCTTCTAGACTACCGAACTCAGTTGACAGCGGTTCGTGAACGGGGTTCGCCAACTGCTAGCCTATTTATCCAACTTATAAAATTCAGTTCACCGTGGTTCGCCAACCGGGTTCATGAATTGTTCTCAAATGAACTTGCGGTTTACGAACTGGTTCGCCAACCTTCCTGTATTTCTATATCTCAGATATCTATGGTTTGCGAACTGGTTCGCCAACCTACCCTGAGTAGAAGTATCAATAAGTTCATATTTCTGTCTTATGATGTTTGAAACATTCCCAAGTGATATGATCATTTGTATGGGAAATTTTCAATTGATCCACAAATTAATTCATAAAACTAATATTGTTGAGGACCTTTGAACATCTAATTGCTAAATCATATTTCGACATTTTTCACAAGACAAGCTTGACTCAAAACTTCTTCTTTGTAATCATACTATAAGTCATACGACATAGTCTTGATAGATAGAATGATGGTATAGTGAGTAAAATAGAATGGTTCAGTCTTCACGCTTAGTCGATCTTCAGTCTTCAAGGGTGATCTCTAATACTCAACTACAATTCTAACCTAGTCTGAGACTTGACTTAGTAGACTAGAAATCAAGATATAGTTTTGATCACCTAACATTGACAACAAGATTGAGATGGCAAAACTTGTGGGTTCAACCGAGAAAAGTTTTTAACAAACTCATATGAGTTGCACTGAAATGGAAGCATTAGTTGGGCTTCTGGACTTGAAACATCTTGATCTCCATTTCAATTTTCCATATTTTTAGCTTTACAGATATGATCTTGATTGCTACTTGAGAAATTTCAGCAAGCCATTCACCTTTGTTCTTCAGAGAGCCACAGTCTCGTCAACAAAATTGTTGCATACCTTTCGCTCCCGACATGACATATCAGCTGATATCACTGCCATTCCTACCAACTCTCGCAAATGGTTCTTGAAATATAGACGACAAAAAATGGAAGAAAATGTGATTTTTAGTTGAAATTATATAGTATTTTTAAACATACAACAAAAGAATAAACACACTTGCATATTTACAAAAACATGAAGTAAAAGAAGAACAGAAAGCGTTCCATTTTCCCCTCATTTGAAAGGTAAGTGAAATTTCAAATGAGATGAACATATTCTTATTCTTGGAGGCATTGAACTATGCTTGCGTTGAGTTATCATCAGCCGTAGACAACAAACACCATGCATTGTGCTAGTTTAGTACTTGCAGAAGTTACATTCTTTCCAGCAGTTTAGCTATCCGATTGTGAACAGATCGAAACAGTTAAGGAAACAAGAACTTCTCATTACTCCCAACTTGCTCAACTCTTTACAAATATAGTGCATTTTTGGCCTATCATCATTTTTATAGCTTGCACACTGTAGTCCGAGCTTAATAGCTCTTCTTGCATTCTTCACAGTACAACCACTTGTAAGTAAATTCTTTCGAAGGACACTCTTGACGTTTCTGACCTTTCCTTTAACCAAAGCTTCTCCTTTGACCCAATCCAGTAATTTCCTCCGGTCTCTGAACACCTTCTTTGCAAGCAATTCAAGGATCAATATCCCAATGCTGTATATATCACACAGCGGTGTTGCTGATCCTGCAAGATATCACAAAGAAAACGGTGTTAATTGTCCATGTAAAGAACTGTGAGTTTCTGGAAATTCTTCATGAAACTGCGCGCATAGATACCTATTCAAGTCTTACCGTAAATGGCAGTAACATCTGATGAACCTTCTGTACCTCCACATTTTAACCCTTCTTTTCCTCTCTTAGCTAGTCCGAAATCGCTTAACTTGGGATCGAAGTTCTGACAATTTATGAGATTGAATGTGAGTGAAAAATAAACTTTCAGAATTTGTATATCTCAAGATATAGAAGAATTAAGAATAGACGTGTTTCCTGACCTCATCCATCAAGATATTTTCAGATTTAAGGTCTCTAAAAATGATTGGTGGGTCTTGTTGATGCAAATGACATATCACTGATGCCATGTCTCGCAGTATTTGCAAGGTTTTAGGCCAACACAAATCTGTTACAAATTGAAAAGTGATATCAAGTACAACCACAGTGCTTTGTGTTGTAGGTAGCCTAGCAAACAAGTTCTATAATATAGGTAGACTTACCTGAAATGTTGATTTTCAGAGTTCCTCTTCTCATATATTCATACACCAAACAAAGTCTGTTGTTGTCATCGGCAAACCCGACTAGCTTTATAATGTTGGGGTGCTCGATTGATTCGAGAATGCATCTTTCCATCTAAAGATCAAATTTTGTACACAATAAGTTTTACATTGGCTAGTGCATTATTATGTGACCAGAATTTAGTCAGATACAAAGGCTTAAAATTACTTACATTGAATTCAATTGTTTTCTTTGTTCCTGTGTTCACTTTTATGGCAATTTCCTGTGCCGGAATCTCCCATATGTTGTTTTCAGGAATTGACCCTTTAAACACCACTCCGAATGATCCTTGCCCCAATATCTCTCGCGGTCGGTTCTCAAGTTCATCTAGTTCGCTAGACAGAAAATTAACTGTAGAGAACAGTTAGATAACATTGCAATTTGAATGTGAAACAAGATTGAGATGAGAACAAAAACAAGAAGCAGTTCATTATGTGCATGCACATACCTGGAGGTCTTCGACCTGATTGTTCCATTTCTACGCTTGTCATTTGCTTGTATCCAATAGCCATATAAGGTTTTATCTACTCTAAGTTTCAAATGTATGGAGCTAGACAGCAATAGAGATTATATCGTTTGGATGGAATTCATAGACATAATGGAAATTTGAGAATTTGCACACCAAATATCAAAACAGATATTCAAGTGACAATATCCCGAAGCTCATCAAAATCGAACTTTATAGATATTCAAGTGAATACAATCCATTACTACACATACCTGCAAAGATTATGTAGGGGAAAAGATGATTGTCCTAATGGGAATGAAAAGATGAATATAACGGTGAATCCACATGGAACTTTCGCCTGTAATAATAAAGATGATAAGAGCAATTATATCATACGAACTAGAGAACATTAAATAACAGAAACAGAACATCATAAACAAAACACTGATACCGAATAATTTGACAATTTTGAAATCAAAACGTACCTCCAAACATAAACATAGAAATGAGCAAATGTGCTGGATGAGAATCAAATCAAAGACGAAAAATCAAAAAGTTTGAGATTCTAAAGTATTGTTTCTTTTATATGATTCTCTCTCGCTAAAACATGAACACTCTTCTTCTAGTAATGTTAAAGTCTCTGCACTGCAACTGTTTTCCTCTTTCACTTGTAAGCTAAGAAAGCTTTGAGGGCGACATTTTTTCTTTATAGTGAAATTCATCATGTACAATTTGAAATAAAATATTACCAGAATTTGATTTTTTCAATCTTTGCATGCTTTTTTAATCCTCATATAAAATTGATAAAATTTAAGCTTTTTCTTTAACTCATTTGATTCAAAGAATATGGGGAGGGTACCACCTAAACAGGTCGAAACTACAAAGTACAAAGATAAAAATTGCTCCCTCACGAGGACTACCTAGTAACTTAACACTCTAGCATGTTTCGTGGAGAACACATTATCTATAGTCGTCTTAGTATTTCATACAATAAACATATCCTTGTTCCTTTCACAGTCAGTCAAGTGATTCTGGGAATCTGGGAGTCCTAGTTTTTTCATGGAAATTTCTGTACTTTCACTTCATTTTCTATGCACCATTATTCTCTAGGCCTTACATGTGTCTGTTGCTGACCTATATCTCCACGCCGAACACAGAATGTCTTCCGGAAGGTCATGTTGCAATTCTCGAGAATAAAATGTGCTCTGCATCTCTTATGGCAAGAGTCATTTTCACAATAGTTCACAGCACTAAAGACTTTTAACTCTAATTATATGTTGACTAAAACCTTTTTTATTCCTAATCAAAGTTTAAAAGGAACTAATCTAGCAATAATTTAACTAAGTGGAGCCAGAAAAAGAGAGAAGGAATACTAGAATTCTTGAAGCCAACCAATGCCCACCCAATTCAAAGCTGTTCTCAACCCAAGTTTCTGTTGATGAATTATATAATAAGCGCTAAGCAAGCTTGAGGGTCATACAAACTAGAAAATGTTGCATTAACAAGAACCTTATAATTACATTTCATCTTTAGAGTCACATTCACAGAACCTGGTCGACTTCATCGCCAGACAGGTCAAGACACTTTGTTTCTTGCGAGATATGATCAACCAAATCAGAGGCCTACAGCGATCCATTCCGCATCATACATCTATAGAGAGGATATCTAAATTAGTTTGAACTTTGAAGAGAATTGCCTAACGCACTGAATTCTAATGTTCTTCTTGCATAAAAGTGAACAGAAGTAAAAAGCACTGCCTATATAAGAAAGAAAAACAAACAGCTGTAGGCTTAGTCTATAAGACTGCTCTGGGTCCAGCAGTAAAACGGCCATTTGCTTTACCAGTGATTGGCCCTCGGGAAGTTGTTGATATGTTTTCAGCATCACCTACGCTGGTAATATCATGGATGCTTGATCGCCTTCTATCTTTGTTCATCGAATTGCTCAGACGAATGAAATATTTCTGGGCATGGCTGGCTACTTGGGTAGGCGTTCTTGTCACCACATAGTTACGGGATATACTACGCCAGTCACCTTTTCCATATTTCTCCAATCCAAGAAGAAATAACCTATTTGTTTAAACAATGTGTTAGAAGATCACACCAAATAAGAAATTCAGCAAAAGCAGATAAATAAAGGCCTAGCTAAATAAACATCTCTGCTGAAAAATAGTTTTTACTCAAACTACAAGAGGATAACCGAGAGATATTTCATTTACTATTCTTGGACAGCTAAACTAGAACACAATTTCCCTCAAAATAAGAGCATCTCCAATGGTGCATGGATATTTATCCCATGTGGAGACCTAAAAAAGAGGTATTTAACAACATAGAATCAAATAATTTTTTTTGGTTTTCATAAGCATCTCCAATGGTAGTAGTTGTATCCATACCTATTTTGAAACACTTGTCACTTATTTGTAGAAAGTTAATCCACAAAATCTAACAAAATAAATAAAATAAAAACAAATAGTGATGACGTAGGTATGGATGAGAGTCTCTAAAAACCCATACTCTCTTCCAAACTCAAACTTCCACGTCAGATTAAATTTTTAATATCCAACCACCACTGGAGAGGTTTTTTTTATTTAGAGTCTCTAAAATCCTAGGTGGCTTCAATATTTTTAGGGACCCATATTCCATTGGAGATGCTCTAAGGAGAATCTCTCCAAGCTCATACCAAGTTACTGCAACAGCAACTTAAACGTTCAAATTCCTCTAGATTAACCTTTACTAGTAAAAATACTAAAAAATATTGCTAAGGTTTCTTATATTCGTCCTTATTAGACACACTAATGTTGCAGACAATATTATCCAAACTACAGAGCAAGCTGATCTAAACACAGTTAGGTCAACCAACAAAGAGGATAATTTGTTCTTAAGATGACAACTTACTTTAAAGGCACAAAACAATACTATTTAAGTGGTAACATTGTTGCCTATAGTTTTCATAAACTGAATCACTTAATCTGCTGGGTTTCTGTCTACGTAGACCCAACACAACCTTCTGAAACAAAGATACGAACAGACTAGTAAACTATCAGACCATAAAACATCATAACTCTAACAATCAAAGCAAATACAAACAAAAAAAAAACCACAGATTCCCAACAGAATGTAAATATTAAACACAGAAGTATTGAAGTGCAGATTCAAATTTCTACGTTTAACACTTCTACACGCAGTGTCCAATTACCAAGGCAACCTTTGTTTCAAAAAGCTAATGTATGCGAAGCATTCAATATATAGACACACTGACGAATAATGTAAAAAAGTACAACTGCAGCCTATCTCCACTAATAGCCATGTTTCACATATCTATGGATGTGCTGTTGGAAAATAAAAAGAAGCATTTTTTTGTATGAACATACCTGTGTTCCTCCTCTGTCCATGCTATTCCCTTACGGCGTTCTTGATCCAACCTTGATGCCTTTCCTTTATGATTTGAATTACCCTGAGGATTTTCATCTTTTCTACTGGCACCACCCTCACCTACATGTTCCGCTGAACCCTCGGGAGAAGAAACATAGCAAGGCACAGGCACAAGTCCAGCCTCAATCCCATTGATATCTTCAACTAAGATATTGTAGTGACTTTTTACGTCCTCCAAGGTTTTTCCGGTTACTTCCACAGCAATTTTCTCCCATCTATTCTCCGTACCTTCTGAGTGGATAGCCAGCGCATTCTCAAAGGCTTTATCCTGCTCCCTACTCCATGTGGAGCTCTCACTGGTTTCATCCGCGGTCATCTAGCTTTTAATAAATTTAGTCGGAAGTTTTCATCCAAAAGAAAGAAGATTTTGTTGACGGAATTCAAAAGGGAAAAATTGAAAGATAATATGAAAGCCTAAAAGTGTCTTCAAATTAGAGCACAACCGTGAATACACGAAATCGGAGACACATACTGGTTAAGAAACGATGCAAAAGAGGGGGATTTTTCTAGAATATGTGCTAGATAATTTTCTTCTACAGCAGAATCAAAATTGCTTATCAGAGTGTACAATATACTGAGTTTCTTCGCAAAGACGAAAGGTTGAAGTCAGATTTATCAGATCAGCGAGGAGGGAAGTTACAAATATCAAAACAACCAACAGCCACGAACCTGCATCAACCTCACTACCAAAATATTACAGGAACAAAGAACTATCCAATTGGGCTTCCAGTAAATGCTGACCTATTCATGACAAAAGAAGTAACAAACTTCCGTTAGATCCTGAAAAATTGAGTTGTTTCAGAAAGAACCAAAAAGAAAATGAAGTAATTCAAGTAAGAATAGGAAAACCAAGAACGATGAAGAATTCTAGGAGAAAACTAGGGTGTTGGCCAACAAAATGCAATAAGAAGACAAATGCACCAGACAAAAATGAAAAACAAACTAATTGTCTTTAATGATTAAAATTGGGAACTCAAAGTTACCTTTGAGATTACAAACAAAATAACCCACATGCGAAGTACCTTTCTTTTTTCTTTTGAATTCAAATGCCCACTTGAAATGTATTTCTAAAACTTGTTTTTAACTCTAAATTTCACCCAAAATGACTAGTAATTCCCGACACCACAAAAGGGATACACTTCATTTAGCCCTCCATAAGCAAAATTCACCTCAAATGTACATGAACCACTATATAACAGTCAAAAAAACACTTGTTTTCTTCACTGAATTTTATTTCAAAATGACCATCATTCTATAACCTTGTTTCTTCGCTGAATTTTAACTCAAAGTTAAAACCCGAAAGAACAAAAATCAATCATCAAAAAGACTAAAGCAGTTAAAGCAGTTGTCCACTATTCCAGAATGGAAATTCATACCCTACCGTATGACAACACTAAATGATACTAGCTCATTCACTAGTCCGCTTAGAGTAGAAACATCACTCAAAAATCTACCCATGATCGCAACATCCATTTCAAGTATACAATTTCCAGACAATGCAAACCACCATAACAGCTTACAATTTGAAAAACTACTAACAAATACAGTCAAAATCTTAGAATTAAAAGCAAACCTACCCTTCAAAAAGTAAGTCCTTCCCCATTTGTACTTCCTAATAGGCTTTAACAGTAAGAAGATAAAGCTAGTTCCACTCTATAATAACCCTGAACTAAGCTTAAATCTTCAAAACCCAGTAACTTAGTGTCAAAAACGAAACTCACAGCTACTAATTTGAACACAATTTTGAAAACCCACATCAAAGATTGAACCTTTAACCCAAAATGAGAATTAAATCTGACAAAAACAAAGATTACCAAGAAAACCCCAAATACAGAAATATAAGAACCCTAAAATGCTCAAAATTGAAAATTACACACCTTACAAAATCTGAAGATGGCCTTTCAAACCCTGAAAGGAACATAGAACAATAAGAACCCTTGGAATTTGATGGTTTTTACAAGAGGGGTGGGCTTAAATGATGTTGATAGGCAATCTTGAGAAAATCTTTGTAAGTTGCAAAATAATTGTTTTCTTAACAAATTAAATAGTAGAATAAAGAGTTATCAAGATGATTGAAATGTTCTCTAGTTGGGGTTAAGTGGGGACTATTTTGAAAGGAATCAACAACCACTTTAAAATATCTGTGAGAGAAGACTGAACTGAAGAGAGAAATTTAAGAGAGAGGAGGGAGGAGCATGAAAGTGTCTACCTTTTTTAGGTCTTTTCTTTTATCAGTAGGAGACAAAAATGGGGCTCATAATTTTATACTACCCCCTCTGGTCATTTAATTTTCAATTATTTTCTTATTTAAGTCAAGTTTCTTATTTAAATCGTGAAAGGAAAAGAAGGATAGATTTGATAATTTTAATTGAAAAAATTAAATTATTTTGTTTTTGAGTGAGGATACCTTCACAGTTTTGTTCTCACACTGTCTCACATTTTAGGCCTTTTTTTTTTTTTTTTTGCGAATTAAACCAAATGGTATCGGTTTTGAAGCTAATATTTCGGGGATATGTTTCTCTTGCAAAACTCTACACCCCTATAAAAAAAACAAGCCTGTTATAGGGACGGCATGGTTTATTAGAGGGGCGGCAGTGTGATAGTAATGTCCCTCTAGTTGGTCAGGGGATGTCCTATAGGGGGTGTAAATTGACTAGATTACCTTCCCCATTTTTTAACCTAACTCAAAGCTAAATTGAAAATTTGTTTTCTTTCTTCTTCTCTTCTCCTCCTCCCATCAACCACCGTAACCTCCATTAAAACTCAAAATTTCATCGTCTTCGATTAATCGACGATTCGAAAATTAATCAAGTGTAGTGTAATAACTTATACGAGATATGTTTTGAAAACCCAGTTACGATTTGGTTTATTTTGTTCGATTTAAGTTTAATTTCTATCAAAAATTAGGATTTTAGATGAAAATTAAAATTAAAATTTCTGGGTTTATGTGAGTTACGATTGATTTTAACTCAATTACGAACCGTAACTGGAGATTTTGATGTTGTGACGGTTGGTAATAGTTCAATTACCAACCTTATGTTCTTATATCTGAGAATTTTCTTCAGTTACGGTTGGTAACCATTTTAGTTTACGAATCGTAACTCAGTTACGGTTGGTATCGTGCATTTGGTTTCCAGCCGTAACTGAGTTACGGTTCGTATCGAGCATTTAGTTACCAACCGTAATTGGTTTTACGATTGGGTTTTCTTCAAATTTAACCAGATTCTGATTGGTAGTTCATCTTTTACTGAACCGTAACTCGATTTACTGATTGGTTATGAGAAAAATTCCAACCGTAATTAGCTCTGAATGTAAAAAAAATTGAATTTTTTACGTACTTTAGATAACTTTGAGAAACAAAAGCTAGTTGGGACTAATTTAGAAGTATACCCGGTCATTTTCAGGTCCTGGTTCTTCATTTTGTTGGTTAATTTCTTCAATTAATTGAGATTGACCTTCTCCTCTAAAAAAATTTTAACTCTAAAAATCTGATTTTGGTTTTGATTTTGAGTTAATATAAGTGAAATTAATCATTAACACTAAACTTGATTATCATGACTAAACTAGGTTATCAATTATGAGGGTTAATTTGTCATTTCCAGTTTTTTTTTTTTTTTTGGATAAGGGACACTTGAATTATCATGTAATGACCCTTTTTGTCCTATTACAATGCCGCCCCTCTAATAAACCATGTCGCCCTATAACAGGCTTGAAAAAAAATGAGTGCATTCCGAGACGTATAACACCACCATCTACGGCTTTGAAAATGAGTCGTTGAAAGCAAATGGATTTTTAACCGTTGAAATTAAGATTGGTAGATAGTGAGGTTTGGTATTCCGGAATACGCTCATTTTTCGCAGGAACGTAGAGCTTCGTAAGAGGAACATATCCCAGGGTATTAGTTTTAAACTGTTATTGTTTAAATTTTATTCACAAAAATAACGTATAATGTGTCAAATAGTGTGAAAATAGCAATGTAAGGGGATCCTTCCTCTTTTTTCTTTAGCTGCGGTATGTTTTTGAGATTTTTGATAGACCTTCCATTAGGTTTTGTAAACAATATGCAGTCATCTGCAAACAAAAGATGAGAAACTGCTTTGCTGGTATGACAGGTTTAATGAGCTTTTCATGAACTGCATTTTTTACTAATACAACCGCTGCCACGGTGGGAGGGATGGCCGAAAAACTTGACGAAATGACACCACTACGTGATTGCAAGGATTCAGATTTGTAAAGGAAAAAAAAAATTGTTCAGACAAATTTTATCATAATTCTAATTTGTAAAACAATTTTACCAATTTTTTTGTTTTTTGACCTCTTAAACCTGATATCTACAATGGCAACAATCAGGTAATATTCACAAACTAAGCTTGCACCGATACTACAATACTTCTACTGAACCACTACAATACCACAACTGAACTAAGCTTGCACTGATACTACAATACTTCAACTGAACTACGTACTACCTGATATTGATTTGGTTGTGACCGAAACCCAATGTATCTATCATGCAATTAAGGCGTAAAGGTATTTCTTACCAATTGTTTTGAAGATTTCAATTAGGACGTGAAATTCCGTCGACTTCTTCTTCAATTTCGATGTTTGGTGAACAAATTAGTTCAACAATATTGAAATTGAAGGAAAAATCACATCAATGAGTAGGACAGTTAGGGCAGTTGCACATCAACGAACAAAGAAATTAGGGTACTGAATTTCTAGAGAAATTAGGTCACTGAAATTAACTTGAAAGAGGAATAAAAAACCTAAATCTTCTGATGATGGTAAAAACGATGGACGTGATGATGGTGGTGGAGAATCTGGCACCGCTGTGGATGGTAATGTTGGTGGAGATGATGTTGGTGGACTAAAATTTCTAAGAAGAATATGAGAGCAGTTGAGATGATGAACTTGTTTGGAGGAAAAAAAATCGAAGGAAAAAAAAACTAAATTTTGGAGGTTGCGGGATTCGGTCCCGCAACCTTTATGTCACTTTGACAAAAATGCCTTCAACAAATCAATTTTATGACCCGGGTTTTCTTCTTTATCATTTGACACATCTACCCTTCCTGTTTGGTTTATTTACGAAAATATCTTAAGGAAAAAAGAAAATTTTGATTCAGATGGGCGTTTTTGGTTTTTCGGCGCGGACCATTTCCAATCTTTTTGTGTCAATTAAGCACTTACATTTTACAAAAAAAGTGATCATATAGAAGGTCCTCCATCCCTCGCTTCGCTAGGTCGGTCGGCCCAAACATTTTGTTGAAACCCTCAATACAATGAATGAAAAGATATACTGATATAGAATCCTCTTGCCCGAGCCCTCTAGTGGGGGTGGGGTGTGTGTGTGTGTGGGGGGGGGGGGGGGGGGGGTGGGGTGGGGGGGGGGGAGAAATAAATTGGGGTGTCATTCACTATAATAGAAATCTTACATGTTCTTATGCAAATATTAATCGGTTGACATCATTTTTAAGAAAATCCTAAATGGATCATAATTTGATGCAGAACATCCCATTTCATTCTATCGAAAGCTTTTCCCATGCCTAGATTCAATACTACTACGCTTTGAAAATCTTCTGTGTGCTTCATATAATGCATCATTTATTGAGTTATGATTACATTATCTTGGATATGCCTATCGGGTACATATGATGACCGCCAATGAGATATTATTTGGTTAAAAAAGGTTTCAGTCTAGAGGCTAGAATTTTGGTGATGAGTTTGTAAATGATTGCATAAGCTCATTGGTCTTAGATCACTAGGTTTAATAACAACCTCTTTTTTGGAATCAAGACTTGAGAAGTTTCATCGATTTGTGGAGGAAAGTAACTTGTGCTGAAGAAAGTTTGCACTAACAAAATAACTTCCCTGCCAACAATGTCCCAAGTCTGCTGAAAGAAACCTTCCTGATACCCATCGGGACCCGGTGAAGCCCAAGAATTAATACTGAAAATTGCATCCTTGGTTTCTCCTGTTGAAGGAATTTTAATCATATTTTGATTTTCTTTCTCAGTAATGCAAGGAGTTATCAGGTCCATTATATTGAGAAGTCAAGTGTATTCTTCAGCAAGAATCTTAGTAAGGAGGCTTGTGAGGATATATCTAATATGCTTAGGGCTGCACAACGGGTAGGGTAGGTAGGATATGACCCATTTCGCCACCCTACCCGCTTACTGGCGGGTAAGAAAATTTTTACCCGCTACCCTACCCGCCATTAAACGGGTAAGATCCTACCCGACCCATTAATTGGCGGGTCGGGTAGGATAGGGTGGCGGGTATAACCGTTTTTTTTTTTTTCTATGTACTGAATAAAAAAAAAAAGTTGGACTTCGCAAAAAAAAAAAAAGAATAAAAAAAAAAACTTGTTATCTACTAGTTTACTGTTTACTCTTAACAGCTTTATGTACAACTTCAAAACGAATATGAAAACTACTGCACAAAACGGAGATACTATGCACAGGCAGAATTTGTATAACACAAAAAGAAATGGCAATGAAAATTTTCACTTTCGAAAGAAATAGCCATCAGAGTTGAAACAAGCGCAACTTCACCGACTAAGAGCATGTTTGAAAGTTATGTGAACCAGGGTACAATTCATCCACTTCGCATGTCTATAGTATTACAAACGTTACAGGCATTGTTATGTTGTGTTTACATTGAACTACGCAAAAAAACGACATTTGGATTCCACAATTTGTCCATCAAGTGATGCTGAGATATTAAGAACCAAACATGCTCCCTAGTACCACGAGAAAACTCTATTTGACGTAAATAAGTCCTCATAAACAGAATAAGATTACTACAGACCAACGGTTACAATCATAAATGAAGTCAGCAAGCCACTACTTGAAAACAATTTAACCCAGCTTTGATAGGAAAACTGGTGACACCTCGAACAAGGTCTGGTGGGGAGCTTCAAAATTCGTATGTAACAAAAGATGATGACGAACTATATAAAGCGCAATTAAGCTTAAAGATGCAGGCATAATTCGACATATAATAAATGTACAAGTATCCTAGAAATAAAAGATCAAAGAAGTTTCATTTAATGGAGGTCATACAAGTTTGTTTCGATATGTGAAAGTTGTTTTATTGGGAAAAAAACAGCTAGTTCCTATGGAAATTCAAATACTCTGAAGGAAGCTTTAACAATGTGGAACAGATAGAAACATTATTCAAATCTTTAGGTTTCACAAGGGCTGAAATAAATCAATAACAGGAAATCATTGTAATTAACACATAGGTTAGCCCAGATGTTCTAGCCACATCATAGCTAACTGCCATGTACAAACCTTTTTTTCTTCTCTTATCATAAAAGATATAGGTACCGGGCCTACCGGCGTAACCGCACAAGTAAAGAGTAGGTCCAGCTCAAATACATCATTTTGGCAATGCAAGACTTTAACCCCTTAAAGAATTTATCCAACAATGCTGGATCTTATTAAATTAGAAAAGCCACATCACGAGATGCCTGATCACATGTTTCTCTGCATACACTTGTGAGATTTTTCCAGCCAGATTCCTGATTATTTTTCGATACAATAAGAAAGATATATATTTCAATGCTGCAGATTTCTAACTTCCAGAACCCACTACCCAGTCTAGACAACATTATTTGCTGCAATTAGCAATATATACTATCTCAACTAGAATGGCCTCTAAATAAAAGCAAGCCCTATAACTTCACCTACTGTAATAACTACAATTTCATGGTTCTCCCTTTATTAAAGTTCAAATTGTGTCTGCAAAAACAAAGACCCAACTGTCATGATTTCACCTACCTGCTGTCTTCCGACGGACACAGCGAATGCGAAAATAGAAAGTATGCCGGCTACGTATTTCTGCAGTTAAAGAGAATAAGAGAAATAGGTATAAGCTGATAAACAATTCGGACAAGTAAACCTAAAAAAGATAAAAGGGCAAGTTGAACATTCAGCTCCTAATCTTCCATGTTACAGAAGTCTTTAAAGTTACGTACCCGTGCGCGGAGAAACTTATTAAGTGGTTTCAGAAGTCATTGAACTAGTCGAGCCTGTCGTTCCTGCCTTACATGAAAAAAGAGGAAGTTCATTGATTTTCAAATTGGACAATTATTAGACATGATAGTGAAACGCCATATCAAATGTGGAATCAGTCTTCAACATCTTTTTAGATTTTTTCCAAAGTCTTTGAAATAAAATCTACTTAATAAACCAGGAATATGTAGTAAGAGAGCAAAAGTCTAACAAAGAATAGACACCAGAGATCAATGTCAGTCACAATGATTTTAGGAATTAGGGTTTGATTTCATAGTACAAAGAGTAAAATCATGAGAATGAGTTAATGATTTAGAATAGTATGTCTTTCCTTTCGAAAATCAAACATGCAGATTATGAAATTAGTATATAAATAAATCAAAATTCTCAAGTTCACAACAAAATCAAACCTCAATTTACCTGTTACAATTCCTCGTTAGATGGAGATGGAGCTGAGTTTTAAGACGAGTTTAGATGAAGATGGTATTGACAGAAGAAAGGGTTTCGTTGAAAATTTCAATTGAGCGATTCTCCTGCTAGATTTGGAGCAGAGTTTGATTTGGGAATAGGGAGAAAGGGTTTCGACTTTTCTTCGAAGAAAAGAGATATGGAAGTGAAAAAGCCAACTTCACTTTTTACCCCTGATATGTTTCAATATTACGAAACAAATAGGAAGGAGAAGAAAACAATGCGAGGGTTATTCAATCATTTGAGTATACTCACGAGTAGGTGGGTAGTGTAGGAAAATTTCGAGTTTCACCCGTTACCCTACCCATTTAACAGCGGGTAAAAAAATCTCTTACCGTCACCCTACCCGTCAGATGACGGGTAGGGTAGGGTAGGATTGGCGGGTATGGGTAGGGTATATATGTGCACCCTAAATATGCTACAGATGAAACCAATGGAGAAAAATGAAAAATATTTGGGTACTCAGTTGCCGACTCCAAGAAGCAAAGATAGCAATGTGAAGAATATGGAACACAAACTTCAGAATTGACATGGTCAACTTACTTCTCAAGCAGGCAGAACTACCTTAATCCAAGCATCTTTAAGTACCACAACTAATTATCAAATGGGTATTTTTGAGGCTCCTGATATTACTCATGCAATAAAAAACTGGATTCTAAGAAACTACTTTTGGTGCAAGAAAAATAGTGAAAGAGCTAATCCTATAACTTGGTCTAAAGTTTGTAACCCAAAGAGACTTGGAGGTCTTGGGATTAAAGATTCAAAATTGTTCAATATTTCTCTTTTTACTAAACTGACTTGGAGATTGATTAATGAACCTAACTCTAAGAGGGCTCAAATTCTGGAAACAAGGTATTTCAAAGGGAAAGATCTTTTAATTGATGATACTTATAAGAAAAAATCTACTTGAGTTTGGCGGAGTATACAAACAGGTCTTCAAGTAATCAAGAATCATTATATATGGGAAGTTGGAGATGGTAATATTATTAAAGCTCACAAGCACAGATGGTTTAAAGGCTCAGATGATTCAAGTTCAAGAAACTGCAACTCTCAAGTCAATATAAATGAAAATTCAAGGGTTTCAGAATTTATTGATAACAAAAACAAAGTCTGGGATTTTCAAAATCTTAACAGCAGTTTCAGTCATTCTCAAGTGCAAAAAACCTCAACCATAAGAATTTCAAAGAGTGTAAAAGACAAGTTAAGATGGTCCTTAACTAAGTGTGGAAACTTTACAACCAGTTCCTCTTACAAAGAGCTAGTAAGGCATCAAAATCACAACAATAACTCCAATCAAATTCAAGAGACTAATTGGTTAAAATTGTGGCATATGAAAATTCCATATAAAGTGCAACAGTTTTTATGTAAATGTTGTTTTTAGATTCTTCCTGTTAACCAAAGAATCAGCAGATACAAGAAAGATATAAATAATTTATGTCCTTTCTGCAATCAAAAAGAAGAGTCAAGCACACATTTGTTCATCAAATGTCACTTCACATATATGATATGGTTTGGGTTATCAACTATCATCAAATGTTTCCACACATTTTAATCTACAACATTCAAATTCAAGACAATTATCTCTGAAGGATTGGATCATTTCTTGGCTATCCGGCAAAGACTCTCTTAAAGCTACCAACAAGCATCTGGTAAATATTGCATCTTGCACACTGTGGCAAATATAGAATGTCAGATGTGAAAGAGTATTTGAAAACAAAAAACATTATCCTAGTAGCATTGTGCATAAAATTAGGAATTACTTAAACTTCATGCATATTTAGGATTTTCACCCAGTCATGCATTGGATTAATCATGTTGGAAAATGGAAAAAAATCGCCTGTTAACTGGATTAAAATAAACATTGATGCTTCTTTTATTTATGAAACGACTAATGCTGGCTTTTCTTTGATTGTTCGCGATTGGACAGGGAGATTCTAGGCAGCAATGGCATTCTCAGCTAGATCCAGAGATTTAATCAAGATGAATAGTTGTTTCTTCTTAAAGCTTTAAACTGGATCAAGGATCTGAACCAAAGCCAAGTTTTTTTTTGAAGGATATAATAGGTCTGTAGTCGAGTGTTGTAATGGCTTTGTTGAAGGTTTTAAATTGGAAGATCAGAATATTTTACTTGAATGCCAGGAAACCCTCAAAAGTCTTATGGCATGTAATGTGTCTTGTAATGTTATTTCCAAAAAAGATCATGTAGTCTTTCAATATAAGCTTGTTGTTTGTGGGTGAAAACCGTTTCTGCTGATTTTGGTAATGTTGGGTGTGTGTGGGTGAGAAACGAATCTAAACCCTAAACAATGTACTGCACGGGAGTACTTTTGATTCGAGAGATCAATCTGTACAATCCTGGCATAAACCAAGAAATGGCCGTTCCAGGCTTGCTTCGGTCACAAAGTGAAGGAGAAGGGTTGGTCTTAGGGAGGGAAGCAAAGAAAGTGTTGAGACCAGAATAGTTGATTCTGGAAGTTTGGGCGTTTTGTGACTTGTATCAGAAAGTTGAACTGGCTAGCTGGATGAAAAAGATATTATATGATTTCTGGATGTTGTATTGTTCTCCTGACCAAAACTTGTCGTTTGGTGGAAATAGGTGAGACCTATTTATACAAGTCATAGTGAAACGTACCCTGGTCCAGTAGGAAGTGGAAACGATTGAGTGGTGGAAGAAAAGAGTAACGCGTAACTGTTAGACGTTATGCTTCTGTAGGATCAGAATATCGCGACATCAATACCTCGCGAGATCAATAAACGACATCATTGCGAAGGTATCGCAGATGAGTAATATAAATGACGCAATGAATGACGACAGCCAAAACACGAAAAAGATGTGAAGACCTAGCGAGATCTAGGGGAGTTGCGAGATTATATATTTGTACACTTGCGATATTTCGCAAGTTATTCCCGAAAATAAAGGACAGCTTAGCTGTCATCCATTATGTAATACCCTATATAAGGAGTCGATCAGGCCTATTGTAAGGGATATTTTTTCGAGTGTTGGGCAAGTCATTAAGAGAGAGAAAGTTTAGAGTGATTGTAATTCTTTAATTGATTTCCATTTCATCTTGCAAACATTTTGAGAGTTTAATCAATAAAAATTACAATTGTTCATTCTAAAAATGATTTGATTGTATAGATTCTTGTGAGGGGTGTAGTGTAGGATTTCCTGCAACTACATATTGGCGCTAGAAACAGGGAGAGAGTAAGGATTGACATCGTGATTTGAAAGAATTTGGAGTAATAGGGAAGGAATTTCATATAATTTTCAACAATTTATTGAAATTGAGAAATGGCTAGAAGAAGACATGCATCAGAACAACCAACAACAGTTAGAAGAAGTAGGATACTTGCTGGAGAAGGGAGAAATGAAATGGGGGAATCCTCAAGAATGAACACAAGAGGTAATGAAGAAAATCAAATTCCATCACCAGTTCAACCAAGATCTTGAATAGAACGTGGATTATGATAGAGTAAGCGTGCATACTTGGAGATCGACTACGGGACGAAAGGGGAGAAGAACAACAATTGGTAAACAATGGACAAGGGTAGAGAGACCGAGAAGGGATTGGAGAAATAATTCATGGAAATGAAGAGATCGCAGCATTAGAGGAATTGAGACAAACAATACATGAAGAAAGGCGATTAGAGGCAGAGGAACGTGCAAATTTGACAAGACAAAATCATGAGTTGAGGATGGAAAATATGAGACTACAAAACAGAAGGTCGAGAAGTACTACAAGGTCAAGCTCAAGATCAGTTAGAGAGGAAATAAGAAGAACTTTACCTATAGAAAATGCTGATGAATAAAATCGAGAGGAAGCGCAACATCCAAGCGTAGAACATTGCGAGAGGAGAGAAATGATGGAAGATCGTTATATCCCACGTCCCGAGGCTCTTCAAAATGGGCGAAATGATGGAAATCAAGGAAATAGGCAGCGACAGGGGCGGAATAATCCAAATGACGAAGAAAATCAGGAAGAAGGGAGTAGAATATTGCATGGGAGAGAAGTACAGAGGAAGCAAAAAGAGATTGAAGATGAAACTGAAAGACACTATGCTGAACAAGCACGTCTAGCTTGCGAGAGAGAGAAAGATTAAGAACAGAAATGGAAGAACAGGAATTGGAAGAAGCAATTCGCCAGAATAATCATGATAATCGAGAAAGAATGCGAGAACAAAATCGCAACAATGGTAATATCAATGAAGAATATGAAAGAGTACAAAGGAGAACCGATAGGCAGCAAAGAAGAGAAAATGATAGATATAACGGTGTGCGAATTCGTGAAAGAGATGAAGGAGAAGATCGCATAGAAAGACGAGAAGGGAATGATGAACAAGAAAGTCAAAGCAGACATGAACGCAGGAGAAGAGAGGCGGAACTAAAAAGACCTGTGGATCCAAATTCTAATGAACAAATCCTGAGAGAATTGGCAGAAATGAGAGGAATGCTGAACAGTAAAAGGGGAGGAGGAAAGAGACAATTGGATGAGGCCATCGAAGAAGCTGCGAAAACTCCATTTACACAAGAAGTGCAACTAGGAGGAATACCCCCAAAGTGTAATTTACCTGCGTTAACCAGCATTTTTGATGGAACAACTTGTGCAATACAACACATCAAAGCTTATGTGAGATGTATGTTACAATGGGAAAATCATGATGCTATATTGTTCAAGTATTTTGCATCAAGTTTGACAGGAGAAGCATTGAAGTGGTTTGAAGGTTTACCAAGAAACACAATCACATCATTCAACCATTTACAAGCTATATTTTTAGGGGCGTACATATGTAATAATTCCTTGCGACCGGGTATTGAAGATGTATTTGGGTTAAAACAAAGGGTTGGCGAAAGTTTGAAACATATGACCGTGAGGTGGAAGACAATGTGTAGCGATATGGCTGGTCGTGTGGATGAGAGATATCTCATTTTATCATTCATTAATGCTATGTTCGCAACTAATCTGTTATACATTCAGGTTTTTAGAATTAAGAATACAATCACAATGACTGAGTTGCGAGAACTTCAGGAGGAGTACATTACTCTAGAGGAAAAGCAAAACGAGATGGAATCATACCCTGTTTCGAATGCAAGTTTGTTACCTAAATTGATAAATACAGTGGTGAGCACCTCGCAGGGTCAACAAGAAATGATAACGAATGATGGTCAGCAAAAATTAGTAGCCATGGGAAGTCGCGATCATGAAGAATTTGAAAGAGAGGGAAACTTCTATAACCGTGGCGGAAATAACAAAATTCAAAGACTTGATCAGCCGCAAGAGACTTACGTAGTCAGAGGCAGAATTATCATAGAGGGCAGCGAGGTCATAGGGTAGTATGGGAGGAAATCAAGATGCCCCCACTGAATGCTAGTGTAGAGAAAATATGGGAAGCTATAATCCTGACGCAAAATATACCTGCACCCTGGAACATGGGGAATGAACCGCCTCCGGGTGATAGAAGTCATGAATTCTGTTCCTATCACCATTTTCATGGACACCTAACAAATGATTGCAGAAACATAAAAAGAATCATCCTCAGAATGATAGACCAAAGGAAGCTAAATTATTTCTTAAAATGTGAAGAAAAGACTTAACCATTACCACCACGACCAGAAATCCACAGAGTAAACACAACAAAAGGGAAATAAACATTTCTAGTAGAAGTTGGAGCGAAAGCCAAAAACTTGTTCTGCAACTCTATCGTACATTCGTACAGGACAATTGAAGATTTTCATGATAGTGTTCTCGTAGGGTTTTCGCAAGAGATGCTGACAATAGAGAAGTAATGAACATCGCGAAGACATCGCCACTAAAGGAATGGCAAACGCAGATTATTTCTTTTACCGCAAAAGAGGTACCTGAGGGCGGAGAGATGCATGACAGTCCATTAGTGGTAAGATTGGAGATTAACCCAAAACCTGTTGATGATGAAGATGATGAGGCAGAAAATTCATGGGCAATCAATAGAATCTTAATTGATACCGGAAGCTCAGAAACATCCTTTTTACCATACTTACAAGACTATGGGAGGGAAAGACGAAAATCTGATACCTTCAACTTATAACTTTATGGTTTTAATGGTACTGCCAATAAACCTAAAGGAGAAGCTCATATGCGAATACCACTGAAAGGATTATCAACTGAAATTTTGTTTTGCGTAGTCGATGTGGAGTCCCCCTATAATGCATTAATTGGGCGACCTTGGTTACATGAGATTTTGGGTGTAGCATCGACTTACCACCAGTGTATAAAATTTCCTCATCCCAGTGGTGTTGGAGTTATAAAAGGAGATTGGGCTGAGGGACAAAAGTGCTATGAATTTGATGTCGAATCTTGCGAGGAAAGGGCTGCTCAAAAGAAGAACTGGAAGCAGAACATCAAAGAAGAACAAAGAAGAGAAAGACTGATGGTGGACGCAATAGAAGTGAGAGATGAAGATACATTGCGAAACCAATGCCCGAAGACAGTTGGAAATTGCGATGGTTTCGCAAATGGGAAGGAAATATCAGGAAATTTAAATGAAGAAGCAGATAGTAACATAAATAAGAAGTGTAAGAAATGAATAATTGATTTTATATTTGTGTAAAAAAAAAATTGAGTGAAAAAGACATGTCAAAAGTACAAAGAATATGACGATCGAAGAAGGAGTACGCGAAAGTCTCGCGAGACAGAATATATGAAAATCTAGTTATTACAGCGAGATCACAGCAAACAAAGCAAGACTATGCGATAATTTCGCAAAGATAATAAGAAGAAATAATCAAAAATCAATGATATATACGAATGGGACGAACCTTTATGGCGTACACCCTAGTTCGCGAATGATATTTCGCAAGAGGCAAATGTAAGACCTAAAGTGCGTCATATAAGGGGGGATCTCTTGACATGGCTCAGGGAAAAGGTTACACCTCCCCTGGAACCTGAGTCATGGAGATTTGGGGTCCATAAAGCCCATACGGGAGAGATACCTTGGATTTCCAACTATATGAGGTTATACCCTGGTTGGACGACCGAGGTCTCTTCCAAGGAGTCAGTGTATGACCAAGGCGCCGAGGTACACGGTTGAGCCAAGAGTGCCTGGGGCATTTGAAGTGTCTCGGCCATTCTTGGCAAGTCTTGGCACATGCTGCACTCGTCCCGAAGAAAACTCCACTTAGGGTGCAGTCTTGTAACCATAAGCCCTATAGGTATAAGGGATAAGAGGCTCATGAAAACAACTGGTTGTTGTTAAGACCGGATGGGAGGAGCTAGTCTTGTATGGCCGATGTACGCCTCCTTGAAGGGGCAACCAGGGAGATGATAAGGGCGACACCCTCCATTAGGGAGCTGATAAGTGTTTTAAGACGCAAATGTCATGGGGCTTTATTTTCGCAAGAAAATTTAGGCTTGTCATATTTGTGCGATGATCCTGAAGAGGCAATAATACTAACGCGGGGATAAGACGAGATCAATGGGTCTTTATATGAAAATGTAAAGACGTCCTGCGATTTTGTCGCAAGACGGCAATGTCATGGGGCTTTATTTTCGCAAGAAAATTTAGGCCTATCATATTGTCGCAATAAAATTATCCTGCAGAGGCAACAATACTAAAGACATGATAAGGCAAGATCAATGGGTCATTACATGAAAATGTAAAGACGTCCTGTGATTTTGTCGCAATGATAAGGGGTGGCGCAATAAGACCTTTAACTAGGAAGGCAAAATAAGACCACACAAGAAAATGAGTAAGCAAATAAGCTTGCGAAAATGATTATATGCAAACAAATAAGTTTGCGAGTATACACATGGAAACAATCAGGAAAAATTTTCTTGTGAAGACTAAGCATCAACAGTTATGAAACTGAGGCATATTATTACTTAAAGGTTCTCGACTAAAATCTCTCATTTGAAAACAAATAACAGAGGCAAATATGGGAATGAATAGAATATAAACTTGTTATTTATTTTCATATGATAGATTTACGTACTCATAATATTGATTAACCGATTGCAAGAAAGAATTGTTCTTTTAACATGTGCGGAAAAAGACAACAAAGTAGAACTTATATTTGAAGATCCAAGAGATTTACAGTAAGAAGTTACAAAAATGGAAGACTAAAAGTATAAATGTACAGATATTACAAGAAAAGAAAGAAGAAAATGGAGCTATTTCTTAGTTCATTCTTCTTTTCATCGACTCTTCATCGGATTCCTCTTCTTCGCTAGCATCACTATCGAGACATCCAAGGAAGGCATATTTTCAGAATCTCATCAAGAAGACAAGGATATGATGAAAGAGGAATATTGTGGTCATCACAGATCTTTGTCCTAATAGATTGATTGCGAAAGCGGACATCGTCATTCTCGAAATTCGCTACGTAGTTTGCGCTGCTTCTTCAAATTGGAATACTTGTCATTGCGAAGAGAAAGTCCTTTGCAAGTTGTGCTTTCTCGATTCAAGTTCTTTAATTCTTGTCCTAAACCTCTTCTCAGCTCTGCGAACATATGACAATGAATTAGTAACTTAATAGCAATTTCACAAAAAAGAAGCGGTAAAGTAAAGAAGAACAGTTAACAACCTTCTCTCGTCGAAATCATATCTTTAACCAAGGCAGTATGCTCAGCGTGAAGGCTAATGTTAACACCTAAGTTATTTCTGGCATTATTTAGAACTTTCGCAGCCCAATCGAATTCATCGTCACTATTTATGAGAAGAAGGGAACGAATTTGATTCTCTCTCTCGTTAAGTAAGGCATTTTGGCGAAGAGATTCATCCCGTTCAACTTGGACTTCAAGAAGAGTTTTTTGAAATCTCGCTAATGCTTGGGCACTTGATTAGCAATGCGATCTTTGTCATCTATAAGGTTACTAATTTTCTTCCTTAAAATATTAGTTTTCTCATGGGAACTAAGGTATAGACGTTTAAATCGGTTGGCTAAACCTAAACTAGATCTATGATCAATTTCTAAGAGGTGAAATTTGGTTTGAAGTTCGTTTAGTGGAAGAGATCTAATATTGTTATTCAAAGAAATGTTTAAAGATTCGTTGAGATGAGTAAGAAGAGCATCACTATCCATAGGCTCGGGAAATGAGTGAAGAAGGATGGCTTCATCAGAAAGATTATAAATATCTGCGAAAATGATATGTCAGATAAAGAAAAATAAATAAATGACAGAGTAAAAACAAGGAAAAAAAAAGAATCTTATACTATAGAGTTGCTGATTAGCACTTTGAAGGCTAGATATTTTATTCTTCTGTGTGGAAGATTCAGTTTCCAGTTGTTGAATCCTTTCGCGAAGAACCGCAACTGCACTTTCTAACTCTTCATTCTTCTTACTAAGTTGAAGATTTTTCTTGTGAAGAGTGTTACGCCTTTTTTCAAGATCTGAGGCAACAACAAAGGAAGCTCTCCCGTACTACAAAGAAAGAAAAAGAAATTATCAAGATATGATTTAAAATCAAAATTATGAAGAAATAAAGAAATACGAGATGTACCAAGGCACCAAGTGCATTTAAGAAGCTGGGAGTCACTGATCTGGAAACCCCCTGGAGAGAATTGTTATCCTCTAGCAAGGAAGCGTCACAGATACTTGCGAGAGCTTCGCATGTACTAGAGAGGCGATCATCTCCAATTCCTTGCATGGAATCTGAGAAGATATTAGACAGTAACGCCATAGGGGATTCGGTTAGATGATCCTCCTTCGCAAAAGAAATATCAACTTCGTCATCATCCTCATCATAACTCTCGCTTGATAGAGGACTTGAGCGATAAGAAGAGTGAATTTTCCGTTTTTTTAGAAGGTGGAGCAGTGGATTTCCCCTTGCGAAGAGGACCTTTACCCTTTCCTTTGGCCTTCGCAGCTTCAGAAGTTTCTTCTCCGGCAACTTCAACACCAATCTTTACACACGAATGAAGATAAGAAACAGAGGCAACAATATTGTTAAAAATAGCAAAAGAAAGTATTTCTTACTTCATCCGTGATTGAACGGAGTATCGCCAGGGTACTCGCCTTTGGATTCCTTTCCTAACTACTTCTCAATTTGGTGATCTAAAAAGTTCGCAAGATTAGATATAAGAGGAAGTGAAGATTGCAAAGTAAGTGAAAGTTAGGAAATGTACCTCTTTTGCTTTCCCGGGCCAATTAAATACCCAAGGATGATAGTTCGCGAGATTCGCAGGGAGTACACTGGGACCTGAAATGTAAGGTCCGTTCAAAAATAGCGGAAAGACGCACCACTTGTCGTCTTTGGAATGGAGAGGAACATTGTTCTTGCCGGAGTGCCAATCGATATCTTGCATGAGTATCTTGTCGCTGGGAATGTTCTCTTTTCTTTTCAACCGTGCACCCCAAAATGAGACCTATCGTTCTTCATATTTATCACTTCATAATTTTCAAAAAGTTTTCTACTCAATACTTTTCAAAGAATTATCTCTAAGTTTGCGAATTTAGGATCTCTGACTTCATCAGGATATAGAGATCCCTTACCAGCGCCGCGATTGGCGAATTCAAGCATTAAACGGATGCAATCCCCACTTAATTGATAGATAGCTCGCGAGAACTTCTCATGAGAAAGAATTTCATAGAACAAGGGCAATTCGGGATTGTAGAGAGGAATGGGAAGACCTGCGAGGAGCTGACCTAGCGAAATTATGATTTTCTGATCATCACAATGATGATCAGTAAACAATTTTGCAGACAGAATAGATGAAGATTTTTGATTGGGAATGGTGGTTAAGGTGAAACCCTTCTCTTGTAAATTCTTTTGAGTCTCACCCAAAAGGGTTTCGTATCTACGACCAGGTGGAGCCATTCTCAGAATATGGGAATGAATAGAGAATTGAAGATCAAGATAAAGAAGAAAAAAGAAGATTTTTACAGTAGCAGAAACGTAAATTTCGGAGGAGGAGAATTGAAGAAAAACTGCAGAGAGAAAGTAAAAAAGAAGAAGAGGAGGGTGAGAAAACTATATATAGAGAAGAGTCCTCGAGAAGATAAATGCATTTAATGCGAGAAGAGACGTGAATGGTCAAGAATAAACGGTTGAAAGAGACGTGTCAAGAAATGATCGGAAGGAGAAACATGTGTAATAAATTCTGTGTAAAAGTACGGTCATGTCAAAAATAGATAAAGATGAACAAATATGATTTCAAAATACTAGTTCTCATGACATTCTCTTCTTCGCAGAGAAGACATGAGAAGAGGCAAGATGTAGGATCAGAATATCGCGACATCAATACCTCGCGAGATCAATAAACGACAACATTACGAAGGTATCGCAGATGAGTAATATAAATGACGCAATGAATGACGACAGCCAAAACACGAGAAAGATGTGAAGACCTAGCGAGATCTAGGGGAGTTGTGAGATTATATATTTGTACACTTGCGATATTTCGCAAGTTATTCCCGAAAATATAGGACAGCTTAGCTGTCATCCATTATGTAATACCCTATATAAGGAGTCGAGCAGGCCTATTGTAAGGGATCTTTTTTCGAGTGTTGGGCAAGTCATTAAGAGAGAAAAAGTTTAGAGTGATTGTAATTCTTTAACTGATTTCCATTTCATCTTGTAAACATTTTGAGACTTTAATCAATAAAAATTACAATTGTTCATTTTAAAAATGATTTGATTGTATAGATTCTTGTGAGGGGTGTAGTGTAGGATTTCCTGCAACTACAGCTTCCATGATGAGGGAAGTGAATTCGTGTAACCGCCAGTCATTATGCTTCCATGATGAAGGAAACAAATTGTTTACATCGTTACTTTTCACCACCACTAATTATCCCACTTCATGACACTTTCTTGTAACGGGCGCATTGCACGCCGCACGACGTAAACCGCCAGACCAATACCCTGATGAGCATCCCCCAGTTTATGACATATTTTGATGTCTCGAGTGTTTTCGTGGAAAACATGTAGCACTTTGCTACGTGTGGCAAGTTAAAATCGAGAGGCTTGTCGCAAGTAAATAGCATGTGATTCTAGGCTCGTTTCGGCTAGTCGCCTAAAACTTGTCGCGAGCTTACCGGTTTGGTGGCGAACTTCGATGGCCGAGATCGCATCTTATGAATAAGGGTAGTTGTTGATTGTAGCTACCTTGTGTTGGCGTCTGAAAATGGCGCAGTAGCATTGCGGCATGACTTGTGCATGCCAGTGGCACGATGGTGCAAGCGGCGCCTGGCGTATCCATGGTTGTTGGGTTTAGGCGGTTGGTCGCCTAAGAGTTGCCACAAGTCCATCAGTTCGGTAGCGAACTTGGATGGCTGAGATTGCATCTCATGAAGAAGGATGGCCATTGATTATGGCCACATCTTGTTGTATAGTGAAGTGGCGTCAGCCACATGCTAATGGCATGCCAGTGGCGTAGCCACGACATAGCCGCATGCCAATGGTGTAGCCGTGGCATAGCGGTATGCCGGTGATGTTGCGGTATGGCCAAAGCTAAAAATTGGCTCCGTGGCCAAAGTTAGGGTTTGGCGCCGTGGAAGAATTCGTCGTGGAAGAATTAGCCGTGGAAGAATTAGGGCTTGGCGTGGCCAAGGTAGCATAGAAGAATTAGGGCTTGGCGTGGCCAAGGTGCCGTGGAAGAATTAGGGTTTGGCGTGGCCAAGGTGCCATGGAATAATTAGGGCTTGGCGTTGCCAAGTCTTGAATTTGGCGCCATGGAGTCGGACCCACATGTGGCGGGACAACATTGGCACTGTTGCCACGCCAATCCCATTCCTCCGGGAAATGTTATTTGGCTTTGGTAGAAATTTGCCCGAATTAGGGTTTGGCATGTCGAAACCCTAATTAGTGCACGTGGCATGCGCCTGCGCCATGGCGCTACTTTTGTGCAAACGGTGCCATGGCTATGACAAAGGAACTATAGCAAGGCCATAGTGTGGAAACGGCCATAGGAGTAGGAATTGCAGTGGGTGGCTATTTATGGCAGGTTGCCACGAAGTGGCATGTTTGCGAGGTAGCATGTTGTGAAGTTGGCATGTTGCAAAGTTGCCGCGGTAGAGTGGCATGTTGGCATGTTACCGCGGTAGAGTGGCATGTTGGCATGCCGACCAATATGTTTTGTGGTAGGGCGCTTTTGGCTTGTCAGGTTAGCAAGGTGACGCGGCAGGTTGTGTTTGGCCTTTAACGTATGGTGGCAAGTTTAGAGCAACTTGATTGGCCACAAAAGGGGATGGCCAAACACAATGCGCGAGCACACTTCCGATGAGAGTGTGGCAGCTTTGGCGCGTTTTGCTTGGTCGATTAGAAGTGGGGCCGGCAAGCATGGGCCCATCCGCAACTTGTGTGCATGTGACGAGTTTAAAGCGACCTGATTGGTCAAGAGAAATAGGTTCGGGGCGTGGCTAATGGCGCTAGCTGGCCTAAGGCATAGCCACACCTCTCTTTGCTGCTGCGACTCCCTGTTTTCTTATTCTGGGTGAGGTTCTGCACCTGCTAATCCATGGCGGATTAATTACTTGGGCTTAATTTTGACAAGCAGGGTCTGGTACATTGCGCGAGGCGCGAAACCCTAACTTCTGTAAATTAGTCAGGATGATTTATTGAGTTCTATGTGTTGTCACAAAGTTCTTTTAAGTTCATTACCAGAGAGCAGCATGCTTTTCTGATTCGAATACCTTATGCAAAGACCTTATCCTTGATACTTGGAGATTCGTGCTACTCTGCTGCGAGTGAACACAAATCGTCACGCCATATCAATATTAAGGGTTCAGCCGGAGAATATAGCGTAGAAGGCATTCATAGGAACTTATATTAAGTGAATATACGCGAAACGCCAAAATTCACAGAACATCTGGGATGGTTGCTACATTCGCCAGTCTGGATAAATTTCATGTAAGTGTATTGAGCGGCTCAATAAGTATGCCAGTGGAGAGCTTAGCACACGTGGCTCTATTTCCTTGCAGAGTGACGTCACAAGGTTTTACGATTTTAACCCTAATCTAAAAACCACCATCAACATTAAGTCTCCTGCTTAGCTCGGAACAGTGGCATTGTTGCGGGGTAAGCATGAAATGGTGACAAACGAGGATAAAATCGAAACAACAAGTCATGAAGAGATTGTCAGGAAGATTTGGCTAACCTTTGTCAGGAGGTACGAAGAATCTGCGATCCTTGCATCGGCGGATTCACATAAATTTGGTTTGGCCATGGGGTGCTGGCCTCAGCACTGCGACTTTGGCTACTAATCAGAGGTTGCACTGCAACTTGGTCCGCGGAACGGTGAATGTTGCTAGCCGACTAGGTTACAGAATGCATGGAGATGGCGATGTCCTGAACGGCCAAGATGGCGCTTCCTTGGCTAGTGGAGATGGCGCTGCTTTGAACGGCCAAGATGGTGCCGCTTTGACTGTCTATGGAAAGGTGGATGGCGTGGCTAGCTTGGAAGGGCCGATGGCGAGGCCAGCTTGGAAGGGCCAATGGCATGACTAGCTTGGAGGGCCAATGGCGTGATGAAGATGAAGCCATGGAGCATTGGCTTGGGACACGGAGAGGATGACGCTGGTTAAGCCACGTAATGGTAGGGACGGCTGCTGACTTGGATACCAAACCCTAATTATCACGTATAAACAAATATCTAATCCAGCTGGTATCACGCGTTTGAAGCCTTAATTCACGGCTGGTAAAAGGATTTTCTTTCTCAGGCTTCATCAATCCGCTGAATATAAGAGGTGATCTTGAATCCTTCGTTCATATAGATCTTCATAAAATCGCGTCCACCCTCTTCACAGGTTCTGTCTTGTGTTTCTTTTCCTAGTTCCCACCATTTTTTCTTCTTCATTATGTAGATTGCCGGTGCAAACATGGTCAATTTTTTTTTTTGTAGCATATAATGGGATCTTCCAGTGATGATCATAACTCCAACTCTTCGGAGAGAGATTTTGAAGCCGACGAAAACCAGTTTTCTTTTCATGAGGAGGTATTAGACAGAATTGATTCCATGTTCCGTGAAGCTGACGAGATTATACAAGGCATGTCTCTCGCCCATTTATGCAGAGTGCGGACATGTGTTCAGACTCTCATGGCTTCGGTGGACATGGAGGAAAAGTGGAGGAATGATGAAGCATCTCAGCTTGTCGGGATATCTCAGAGTAATGAAGCTTCTCTACAACCCAAGTCTTGGGTTGAACGATTCGCCTCTCGGTTGAAGCGGCGGAAGACTGAGTCCATGAAACTTTTAGTTGAGGTCCAGTTTAATTACCCTGTCCATGATGGTATCGTAATCCTTGACTTTGATGCGGACGAACCGGAACATCCTCAAGAAGCTGCTGGAAAAGCTCTTGAGGAAGATGTCAACACGGTTTACGAAACTGAAGCAACTTCTGGAATGGACGTCGAAACTGTTGTCAGGGATGTTGAAGTGACCGTTGAGGATGTCGTCAAGGCGGACGAGGAGACGGAGGAAATATATGTTGGGTCCATTAGAGAAGCCATGGAAACATACGCTGGGACTGCTGTTGAAACAAACGCCGAATAGGATTTGGAAGCTGCTGCTGCCGAAACGGCTTCTGGATGGGATGCTGAGGTCGCTGCTATCTAGGCGGCTTCTGGATGGGATGCTGAGGTCGTTGCTGCCGAAACGACGTCTGGATGGAACGTTTGCTTTCAGAGAAGGTGCTAGGGAAAGTGCTTGAAAAATCTTTGATGAAGGCGTTATTGATCCAGGCGTCAGCCATTAACGACCAGTTTTTCCACTTTTGCTATTTATTATCGGCGTGTAGCCGCTTTTGATATTCCAAAGGTTTACTTTCACTTTCTTGTTTCCATGGCGAAGTTAGGGATTTACTAAGTAACATTCCGTTATTCAGCTTTTATGGTTTCACATCTCTGAATGAATTAATAAAACCTTCATACTGAAAAGATCCAAAAACCCTTTATGTGAAAATAAGTTGCTCGCCCCTTCTAGCCACCCAGTAGATGGACAGACGCCGTACACAAATAGTGTGGATGGAATTTGCCACATGTACTAGCCGGCCTGCTGCGCAGCCAATGCCTCCGAACGCCGACATCACCCATAATAACGCGAGACAGGGGAAATAACAACAATGGTTTAAAGGTTCGACCGACCTGTTTCTTGGTTCTCCCTTGTAGCATCATCGTTGTCACACATCCCGAAAACTAGTTGTAGGATCAGAATATCGCGACATCAATACCTTGCGAGATCAATAAACGACTGCATTGCGAAGGTGTCGCAGGGAAATAATATAAATGACGCAATGGATGACGACAGCCAGAACATGATAAAAGTGTGAAGATTTGGCGAGATTTAGGAGTGTCGCGAAGACGAACACTTATACACTTGCGATACTTCGCGAGTCATTCCCGAAAATAAAGGACAACTTAGTTTGTCATCCACTATGTAATACCCTATATAAAGGGTTGAGTAAATCATTGTGGGAGAGTTCTTTTTGAATTGTTAAGCAAGTCATTAGGAGAGAGAAAGTTAAGAGTGATTGTAATTTCTTTAGCTCTGTTCTATCTTTCTTTGTAAACATTTCAAGAAAATAATCAATAAAATCTATTGTTACTCATCTTCAAATGGATTAGTTGAGTGAATTATAGTAAGGGGTGTAGTGTGGGATTTCCTGCAACTACATATGCGCTAGAAACAGGTGCTGAAACAGGATTGAAGGTAAAGGATTGCAGCTAAAATTATCCGAATCAAGAAAATGAGAGAGAAAAATGTTAAATTAGATGAAGTAAAGAAGTTAAAAAACAATGAATATGATGAAAATACGGAGTACAGTACAATTACAAAAGCAATGATTAATAAATTTCATGAAAACATTAGAGGAAGAATACATAAACGAGATTTTGAAGGGAAGAAGATTATAGATGGAGAGAACACATCGTCTTTGAAAGAGTGGGAAAAGCAGAAAATAACATTCACAGCAGCAGAGGTACCTAAAGAGGGATTGAGTCATACATCCCCGTTAGTGATCACAATAAATGCATGCAAAAATGGAAAAGAATCGGCAAAAGCAGCGGAAGAATGGGTAGTAAATAGAACTTTGGTGGATACAGGGAGTTTGGTGAGTATCATGTTTTACCATACTTATAAAAACTTAGGATATAAAGATGAAGAAATGATTTCCTCGGCGTATTATATCCATGGTTTTGGTAAATCCATAACAAAACCTAAAGGAGAGATAAAATTACGAATTCTGCTTGGAGAAATTGAAAAACAGGTGACATTGAGTATAGTGGATATGGAATCGCCGTATAACGTGTTGTTAGGGAGACCATGGGTACATGCAATTAAGGCTGTAGCGTCAACGTTTCATCAGTGTATTAAATTTCCTATGCTGACCGGAATTGGTGAAACCAGAGGGGATATTGATAAAGGAAGAATATATCATCAAATCGAAGTGAAGTATTATGAAGAACAAGTGAAGAAATGAAGAGATCGCAAGAAGATGGTAAAAGCAGCTAAGAAAGAAGAAGAGTTTAAAATTTACATGGTAAGAGCAAAAGAAGGAAAAGGGATACCTGGCGTAATATCGCGGGATAAGGAGATGAAAGGACCAACACCTATGGGAGAACCGAAAGCTAGTTATATCGCAGCAGAACAAACAAAAGAAGTGAATGTTGGAACTGAAGAAGAACCCAAGATGTTAAAAATTGGGACTAAAATGGAAGTAGATGAAGAAAGAAGAACTATTGATTTGTCATGAGATTATAAAGATATTTTCGCGTGGGATATGGATGAAATGCCTGGTATAGATCCGTCTGTGGCTTGCCATAAATTGGAAATTGACAAATGTAAGACCATTCAAACAAAGAATTAGAAAGATCGCAACAAAGATATCATCCTCAAATAGAAGAAGAATTGCGAGAAAATGCTAGATGCAGGAATCATTAGACAAGCAAAATATCCTGAGTGGATAGCAAATATGGTTATAGTCCCAAAGAAGAAAAAAGGGATAAGAATTTGTATAGATTTTACTGATCTAAACAAAGCTTGTCCTAAAGATAGTTTCCCGTTACCAGATATTCCGCAATTGGTTGAAGCATCGGCAAGAAACGAAAGGATATCATCTCTTGATGGATATAAAGGTTACAATCAAATTCCTCTCCGCCAAGAAGATCAAGAACATACTTGCTTTCTTCACCCCAAGAGGATTATACTGTTATACAAAAATGCCGTTTGGTTTGAGAAATGCCGGAGCAACATACCAAAGGATGGTAGAAAAGATGTTCGCAAGATGGATACACAAAACATTAGAGGTATATGTAGATGATATGTTAATAAAAAGTAAGAAAGCAAAAGACCATATACAGGATCTGAAAGAAAGTTTTGAACAAATGAGACAATTCAACATCAAAGTAAATCCAGAAAAATGCACCTTTGGAGTTGCATCGGGAAAGTTTTTAGGTTACATTGTATCAAAAGAGGGAATCCAAGTCGACCCAGAGAAAGTACAAGCAGTTCGCGATATGCCAACACCCGCGATAGTAAAAGATGTTCAGAAGTTAAACGGGTTACTAGCTTCGCTAGGAAGGTTTATTTCGCGATCATCTGATAAATGCAAGCACTTTTTCAACATTCTCAAAAAGGGATCAAAGTTTAGATGGACAGACGAATGTGAGAAAGCTTTACAAGGAATAAAGGAACATTTAATGGATATATCAATTTTACAAAAAGCAAAATCAGGAGAAGAATTATTGATTTATCTTGCGACGACCTCGCATGCATTAAGCGCAGTATTGCTGCGAGTGGACGCAGGGGTAGAGAAACCAATCTATTACATCAGTAAAACCTTCATTGCCGCAGAAAGGAATTACTCAAAAATTGAAAAACTAATCTTGGCATTAGTTTACGCAACATTTAAACTTCGCATATACTTTCAAGCACACATTGTTAAGGTAGTGACAAAAATACCAATCGAATCAGTAATGAAAAATTCAAAAAGATCGGGAAGAGTTGAAAGATGGAATGCCCAAATAAGTCATTGCAAACTCAAATACGAAATATTATCTTCGCCAAAATCACAAGTGGTCGCAGAATTTCTAGCAGAATTTCCTTTGGAAGAGGATGAACCAGTAGAAGAAATGATGGACGTAGAAGAAGAACATGGAGATCCAAAAGACTTGTTAACTGAGCCAAATAGATGGGAAATATTAGTAGATGGATCATCAAATGGAGAAGGTAATGGGATTGGAATTGTTGTGATATCACCAGAAGGCAATAAAATGGCTTTTTCTTTCAAAGTTAGAGTTTGCGTCAACCAATAATGAAACAGAATATGAAGCTATAATACATGCTTTGCGATTCGCAATAGAAATAAAGTTGGAAAATGTGAGGATTACCAAAGTGATTCGCAATTGGCTATTCGCCAAATAAAAGAGGAATATACTACAAATGAATTATCTTTGCAAAAGTACAAGAAACTTGTTGACGAGTCATCGGTGCAAGATACCGAAAATAAAATGGAGACATATATCAAGGAGAAACAATAGACTCACAGATGCTTTTGCCTTTATATCAAGTATGATGACAGATCCGATCATGAGAAATATAAAAATACAAACACTTTTAACACCCTCAATTAATAAAGAAGAAGAGCAGGAAACAGATATAATGTTAATAGAAGATGGAACACAAACACTTTGCGAAGAAGATTGGAGAGCAGAACTTCATGCATACCTGATGAAAGTAGAAATACCAAGAAATATATTAGAGGCACACAAATTAAAAAGCCATGCAACAAATTATGAATTAAGAGATGGAGTACTATACCGACGATCTTTTAATGGACCTTCATTCGATGTGTAACAAGGAAGGAAGGAGAAACCATATTGAAGATGTTGCATAGTGGTGATGTCAGTAATCATAGTGGTGGAAGATCTTTAGCACATAAAGCAAAAATGCAGGGGCTATTACTGGGCGTATATGCATGAGGACGGAAACAAATATCAAGGCGTTACGAAGATTGCCAAAGACATGGGAAGAAGATACATGCACCGGGAGCGCCATTAAATTCTTCAACAAGTGTGAGGCCTTTTGGAAAATGGGGCTTAGATATTGTGGGACCATTCCTACTAGGAACTGGACAGAGAAGATATCTAGTTGTCGCTACTGATTATTTCACAAAATGGGCAGAGGTGAAAGCGGTACAACACATTCGCGATAAAGATGTTTTTACTTTCATATTTGAGAACATTATATGCAGATTTGGGATTCCAAAGACAGTTGGTATCTGACAATGGGAAACAGTTTGAAGGACAAAATATAGAATTGCTGCTTAATGCATTTCAGATACGATGTGGAAAATCGACTCCTCTATACCCGCAGGCTAATGGCCAGGCAGAAGCGACAAATAAAACAATTGCAGACATGTTGAAGAAGAAGTTAGAGGGATACAATAAAGGATGGTGCGAACAAGTGCCCAATGCAGTATGGGCTTATAATACAACTAGAAGAGAAGCTACAGGCATGTCACCTTTTTGTTTAACATATGGGGTTGAAGCTGTACTCCCGACAGAAGTTATGATTCCAACTACAAAGAAAGAAGCTTGGGAGAAAAATCTCAGTGCGGGTAACATTTTAATCAAATTAGATGAATTAGAAGAAAAAAGAGAGAGAGCACTACAACATATGGAGAATTATCAGCGAAGATTGGCCAGAGAATATAACAAACGTGTCAAGATACGTGAATTTCAACCAGGAGATCTGGTGCTGCGAGAGACACCAATATATCAGCATGAAAGTGGTGGCAAATTGGCAAGAAAATGGGATGGACCTTATGTCATTAAGGAAATAGTTGGCACAGGGGCATATAGATTAATGGATCCTGAAGGGAGAGATGTAGGGCAAAGATTGGATAGACCATGGTGTAGGATCATAATATCGCAACGGACAAGGTTCGCGGGATTAATAAACGACGGTGTCGCGAGGGAGTCGCAGGGAGCTAAAATAAACGACGCGATGAATAACGACAAACAAAACAATTGGAAGACATGAAACCTGGCGAGGGTTAAGAAGTGTCGCGAGAATGAATATTCGTGCACTTGCGACACTTCGCGAGACATTCCCTAAAATAAAGAATAGCTTAGCTGTCATCCACTATGTATTACCCTATATAAAGGGCTAAATGAGTCTGTTGAAGTGGGAGATCTTTTTGAATGGTGAAGCAAGTCATTAGGAGAGAGAAAGTTTAAGAGCGCCTTAATTTCTAAGTGTAATTCTATTGTACTGTGTAAACATTTCATGGAATCAATTAATAAATATTCTTGATCACACATCTTTCAATGGATTAGTCAAGCAAAACTGAGTAAGGGGTGTAGTGTGGGATTTCCCGCAACTACATATGCGCTAGAAACAGGGAGAGAGCAGAGATTGACGTAGAAATTGGAAAGAATTTGGATTAACAGAGAAAGGGTTTGGAGAGATACTCAAGAATTCATTGAAAAAGAGAAATGGCTAGAAGAAGAAACGTACAAGGGCAACCAACGATTGTAAGAAGAAGTGGGAGACTTGGCTGGAGAAAGGAGGAATGAAACAGAGAATCGTCAAGGATGAATATGAGAAATGATGGAGAAAATCAAAATCAGCCACCGATCTCCCCAAAGAACAAACGCTACTGTGGATTATGATAGAGTAAGTGTACATACTTGGAGGTCTCGATTCTCAAGACGAGAGGGAAGAGGAGCAAAGCAGATGGTGAACAATGGACAAGGAGGAGGAGAGCAAGGAATGAATGGAGAAATGAATCCAGAAACGACGAAATCGCAGCGTTAGAAAGATTGAGACAAACAATACATGAAGAGAGACGACTAGAGGCGAGGAACGAGCAAACTTGACAAGACAGAATCATGAACTGAGGATGGAAAATATGAGATTGCAAAATAGGAGATCAAGAAGTAGTGTGAGATCAAGTTCAAGATCGATTAGGGAAGAAAGAAGGAGAGTTTTACCAACAGAAAAGTACCAAGAAGAAAACCAACAAGAAACACAAAATCCAAACACAGAGCATGGCGAGAGAAGAGGGGAAATGGAAGATCGTTATATTCCTCACCCGAAAATCTTCAAGATGAGCGGAATAGGAGAATCAAGGAAACATGCAACTCCAAGGGCCGAATGACCCAAATTCTTTAAGGAGAATAATCTTGCACAGGGAGAGAAGAATTGAGAAGAAACCGAGAGATTGAGGATGACATTGAGAGGCACTACATTGAACAAGCACGGCTAGCTCGCGAGAGAGAAAGGATAAGAGCAGAAATGGAAAATCAAGAGATGGAAGAGGCAATCCCAAGGAATAACCATGACAACCGGAAAGAAGGAGGGAACAAAATCGTACTCAATAGAAATATTAATGAAGAATATGAGAGGGCGCAGATGAGAGCCGAGAGACAACAAGAAGAGAGAACAACCGATATAATGGCGTGCGAATTGAAGAAAGAAACGAAGAAGAGCGTCGCGGGAAAGGAGAGAAGAAAATAACGAGCAAGAAGGTCAAAACAGCACGAGCGTAGAAGGAGAGAGGCAGAGCTAAAAAACACCAAAGTAGAATCAAATTCTCGAGGCAAATGAACAAATCTTAAGAGAACTGGTCAAATGAGAGGATTACCGAACAATAGAAGGGAAGGAGGAAGGAAACAATTGGACGAAGCCATCGCAGAAGCCGCGAAGAATCCCTTCACGCTAGAAGTACGAGATGGGAGGAATACCTCCTAAGTGCAATCTACCCGCATTAACCAACATCTTTGATGGAACAACCTCATGCGGGTACAACATATCAAGGCTTATATGAGATGTATGTTGCAAGGGAGAATCATGATGCTATACTATGCAAATATTTCGCATCAAGCCTAATAGGAGAAGCACTAAAATGGTTTGAGGGTCTGCCAAGGAACACAATCACATCATTTAACCATTTACAAGCCACATACCTGGTAGCATACAAGTAACAATTCTTCACGACTGTGTATTGAAGATGTATTCGGGTTGAAGCAAAGGGTTGGCGAGAGCTTAAGGCAGTGACAATAAGATGGAGGACCATGTGTAGCGAAATGGCGGGACGGGTTGAGGAAAGATACCTCATCCTCTCATTTGTGAATGCTCTCTTCGCGACTAACTTGTTATACATTCAAATTTTTAGAATCAAAAATACAATCACGATGGCGTAATCTATGAGAGTTACAGAAGAATATATTGCCTTAGAAGAAAGACAAAATGAAATGAACTCTTATCCAATCGCGAACACAAGCTCGAATGTCGCGAACGCAAGCTTGTTGCCTCAATTCATAAATACAATGGCGAGCACTTCGCAAGGACAAGAAGCAAGGAAGGTCGATGAGGGACAGCAGAAGATAGTAGCCATGGGAAGCCACGACCAAGAAGAGTTTGAACGAGAAAGGAACTACTACAACCGTAATGTTAATAATAAGATTCAGAGGCTAGATCATGTACAAGAAACTTACGGTGGACGAAGGCAAAATAATCATGCAAGGCGAGAAGTCGCAGAATAGTATGGGAAGAGATTAAGATGCCTCCACCGAATGCTAGTGTGGAAAAGATCCGGGAAGCTATACTTGTAATGGAAGATGTACCAAGACCTTGGAACGTGGGAATGGAACCACCACCGGCGATAGAAGTCATGAGTTTTGCTCTTACCATCGCTTCCATGGGCATCAAACAAACGATTGTAGAAACATAAAGAGAATTATTCTCGGATGATTGATCGGGGAAGTCAATCACTTTCTAAAGGGAGAAGAAAAAGGCCGACATTACCGCCACCACCGAGAGATGCACAGAATGTTGTCAATAAAGGAAAGGAAACATTTGTGATAGAAGTTGGAACAAAAGCCAAAAATTTGAATTGCAACTCTATCGTCCACTCATATCGCACAATCGAAGATTTTCATGACAACGTGCTCGGTAGAGTCTTTGCGAGAGATGCTAACGATAAAGAAATAATGAGTCCAAGCGAGAACAACGCAGCTTAGAAAAGTGGCAGTGAAGACTATTTCTTTCTCTCAGATGAAGTGCCAAAAGGAAGAGAAACACATGATAGCCCGTTGGTTGTGCCATTAAACCAAAACCAGTTGATGGAGAAGATGATGAAGCGTAAGATTGTCGGGCGATCAACCGAATCCTAATCGATACCTAAGTTCGGTGAATATTCTTTTTACCATACTTACAAGACGATGGGAGGAAAGGATGAGGATTTGATCCCCTCGACATACAAGATATATGGCTTTAATGGCACCGCAAACAAGCCAAAGGGAGAGGTTCACATGAGAATACCTCTACAAGGATTATCAACCGATGTTTTATTCTCGTGTGGTTGACGTGGAATCTCCATATAATGCGCTGATTGGGAGGCCATGGCTTCATGAAATCTTGGGGGTCGCATCAACATACCACCAATGTATAAAATTCCCACATCCAAACGGCATTGGTATTATACAGGAGATTGGAAGGAGTCGCAACAATGTCATGAAGTCGATGTAGAAAGTCTGCGAAGAAAGAAATGCCAAAAGAAAGGATTGGAAGCAACATGTGAGAAATGAGCAGAGAAAGGAAAACCGATGGTGGATGCTATAGAAGTAAGGACTCGAACATACCTCGCGAGGTGAATGCCTAGAGATAGGCGAATATTATGATAATAAAGAAGCGAAGGATATGAGGAACAAAAGGCATAAGAAGTGAATAATCAACAAAAACAGAGAAAAAGTAGTAATTGAAGTAATGATGTGCGAGAATCTCGCAGCCAAGAGTACATGAGAATTCGGTTAAGAAAGAAAAATGAAAATACAACAAATGAAATGGAATTTTGCGAATACTTCGTAAACAAATATCGGCAAATAATGAAACATGAATAATTGAATGATTTAACAAAGATGAATGAGTAAAAGAATGGGACGAACCTTTATGGCGTACACCCTAGTTCGCGAATAACATTTCGTAAGAGGCAAATGTAAGACCTAAAGTGCGTCATATAAGGGGGTATCTCTCGACATGGCTCGGGGGAAGGTTACACCGCTCCCGAAGCCCGAGTCATGAAAATTTGGGGCCCATGAAAGCCTACCCTAAGAGGTACCTTGGATTCCCAACTATATATATAAGGTTATACCCTGGTTGGGCGACCGAGGGTCTCTTCCAAGGAGTCGTGTATGCTCAAGGCGCCGAGGTACACGGTTGAGCCGAGTGCCCGGATGGATGAACCTACCCCGGCCATTCTTGGCAAGTCTTGGCATATGTTGCACTCGCCCGAAGAAAACTCCACTTAGGGTGCAGCCTTGTAACCATAAACCCTATAGGTATAAGGGATAAGAGGCTGCGAAAAAAACTGGTTGTTGTTAAGACCGGATGGGAGGAGCTAGTCTTGTATGGCCGATGTTTCGCCTCCTTGAAGGCAACCGGGGAGATGATAAGGGCGACGCTCTCCATTAGGGGGAGTGTCAAAACAGACGCAAATGTCATAAGGCTGTTTTCGCAAGAGACTTTAGGCTTGTCATATTTGTGCAATGATCCTGCAGAGGCAATAATACTAACGCGAAGATAAGGCGAGATCAATGGGTCTTTACACGAAAGTGTACGGACGTCCTGCGATTTCGTTGCACGACGGCAATGTCATGGGGCTTTATATTCGCAAGGATATTTAGGCTTGTCATATTGCCGCAACTAAAACATCCTGCAGAGGCAAAAATACTTGGAAAATGATAAGGCAAGATCAATGGGTTTTTACATGCAAGTGTAAAGACGTCCTGCGATTTTGTCGCAATGAAAGGTGGCAGGGGAAGACCTCTAATTAGGGAGGTCTAACTTGGAAGACCACACGAAAATGATAAGGCAAGGTCAATGGGCCCTTGCTTGAAAATGCAAAGGCGGCCTGCGACCTTGTCGCAACAAGAAGAGATAAAATAAAGACTACCGAAATGATAAGGCGAGACAAGTAGGATTCTTGATTTATGAAGATACCCGCGACCACGTCGCAACGATACATTTCAATAACAATAATATTATTATCCAACCCAAATACATGATGACAACTAAAATCTTCCATCTGAAGATAAATAACAGAGGCAAGTATGGGAATGGAAAAGATGGAATATTGTTATTCATCTTCTGATGAAAGAGTTATACATCAATAATGTTAGCCAATTATATTACAAAGAAGAACTACCAAAAAAGGGGAGTGAAGACCTAATTTAGGGGGAACAATCCAAGAAGTACACTATAATAAAGAGATACGTAAATGTACAGATATTAGAGGCAAATAAAGGAAACAAAAAGAATTATTTCTTTGGTGATTCTTCTCCTTCATCCGATTCTTCAAATCCTATTATTATCATCGCCGAATTTTCTTCTTCGCTAGCCTCACTATCGAAACGTCCGAGACAGTGCATTCTCGTGAACCTTTTCAGAAAGCCAGGGATATGAATGCAGAGGGATATTGTGGTCCTTACAAACGTACTCCATGGCTCCATTGCGAAAACGAACGGCATCATTATTAAAATTCGCCACTGTTGTTAGAAATTGTTTCTTCAACTTGAAATATTTATTCTCGCGAAGGGAGAGACTCTTTTCGAAATGTTCTTTTCGCCTTCAAGTTCTTCAATTCTCGTTGGAAAATTCCCCAAGCGAGTTGTTCTTTATCGATTCAAGCTCTCTAATTCTAACTTGAAGTCTCTTCTGGATTCTACAAATAAGTAACAACAAGTTAATAATTTACAAGCAATACTACGTAAGAAGCGATGGTATAATAAGTAACCTTCTCTATCGTATATCATATCTTTAATCAAGGAAGTATGCTCGGCATGAAGACTAACATCAACACCTAGGTTATTCCCGGCATTATCTAAAACTTTCGCAGCCTGAAAGAATTCATCATCACTATTAATAACAAGAAGAGAACGAACTTGCTCTTCTCGCTGCTTAAGTATGGTATTCTAATGAAGGAGTTCATCTCGTTCAACTTGCACACCTAGAAGAGATTTGTGGAATTCTGCTAACGCCTGTGCACCTCTGTTAGTAATGCGATCGTTCTCATCTATGAGATCACTAATTTTCTTCCTTAAAGTCTTGATTTTCTTCTAATCAAGGTACATTCGTTTAAAGCGATTAGTTAAATTTAAACTAGATCTCGTGTTCGATCTCTAAGAGATGATATTTGGATTGAAGATCCTTTAATGAAAGGAGGTTAGTTTTATCTGAGAAACTACTTAGAGATTGATTGAGGTGAGTAAGAAGGACATCATCATTCATAGGCTCGGGAAATGAATGGAGAAGGATGGATTCTTCGAGAGATTATATACGTCTCATGAATAATAGTCGACAAAGAAAAATAAAGGATAGCATGAAAAGGATTTGAGAATTGAAATTTACTATACCATAAAGTCAGCTGATTTGAATTCAAGAGTGATTACTCTATCCTTTTGGGAGTCCAGATCGGCTTCTAATTTTTGAATCTTATCGCGAGATGACGCGACTTCAACTTCCAGCTCTTGGGTCTTCTTGTTCAATTGTAAATTTCTCTTTTCAAGATTATTGCGTCTTCTCTCGAGATCTGAGGCAACTACAAAAGAAGTTTTCCCAACCTATGAAAGAAGATAGAAAAACCGTTAATACATATATTTAAAAATTTAAAATTAACAGGGAAATATGACTACATGCATACCAAAGACCCAAGTGCATTCAAGAAGTCAGGAGACACAATTCTAGAGGCTCCATTGAAAGAATTATTGCCCTCTAGTAAAGCAGCATTACACACATTTGCGAGAACCCCGCAAAGGGAAGCTAGGGAGCATCTCCCATTCCTTGGAAAGAGTCTGAGAAGATGCTAGATAACTGATCCATAGGAGAACCGGCCAATGGAATCTCTTTAGTGAGAGAGGGATTCGAATCATGGTTATCCTCATCAGAAGATTCGGAGCTTGAACTAAGGCGAGAAGAAGACTGAGTCTTTCGCTTCTTAGTTAATGGAGCAGAAGATTTATCTTTGCGAACGACGGTTTTACCCTTTACTTCTAATCTTCGCGCCACAGCTTTCTTCAACTCCAACCTTCGCATACGGTTAAAGATAAGAAATAGAGGCAACAATATTGTTTCAAATAACAAAGGAAATGTTTCTTACTTCACCCGTAAGCGATCGAAGTATCGTCAGAGTACTCTCCAACGGATTATCCTTGTAGCTTCTTCTCAATTTGGCGATCCGAAAAATTCCACAAACTCAACAAATATAAAAAGAAAGTTGCGAAGGCAAGGTTTGAAGTGGAAAACATACCTCTTTTGCCTTATCGTGCCATTTGAATTCCCAAGGATGATATCCTGCGAGATTCGCAGAAGAATATGCGAGCCCGCGATGTAAGGGCCATTTAAAATCAAGGGTACAACCCACCACTTCTCATCCTTGGAGTGGCGAGGAGTAGTATTATTGCCGGTGCCACCAATATCTTGCATGAGTAATTTATCCTCGGGACATTATCCTTCTTTTTCAAAGCGAATGCCCCAAATGAGATTTCGCATTCCTCATCTTTATCACCGAATAATTTTCAAAAAGTTCTCTACAAAGTGTATTTCTCAAAGAAGCTATTTCCAAGTTTGCGAAATCGGGGTGTCTAACAAGATTAGGGTATAAAGATCCTTTGCCAAAGACCACGGTTCGCGAACTCAAGCATTAGGCGAATGCAATCGCCACTTAATTGATAAACAGCCCGAGAGAATTTTTCATGGGCCAAGATTTCATAAAATAAAGGCATCTCAGGATCGTATAAGGGAATGGGAAGTCCTGCGAGAAGTTGACCTAGCGAGACTATAATTTTTTGATCATCAATGTGATGATCAAAAAACAACTTTGCAGAAAGAATAGATGAAGATTCTTGATCGGGAATGGTTGATAGAGTAAAACCTTTCTCGAGCAACTTCTGTTGAACTTCTGTAAAAGAAGATTTGTATGCACGACTAATGAAAGCCATTATCGGTATGGGAATGGATGGGAGGTTGAGATTAGGATCAGCGTTAGAAAGGATGAAGAAAAGAGTTACAAGAGCGAGCGCAAATTGCGGAAGGAGAGAGTCAAGAAAAGTTGTAGAGAGAAATTAAAGGAAGAAAAGAGGAGGAAAAGAAAGCTATATATAGAAAAATCAAAAAATAAAGATTCTTGAGGAAAACGAGGGCATTTAATGCGAGAAGAGACATGAACGGTCGAGAATAAACAATTGGAAGAGACGTGTCAAGAAAAGACTTTAATGGGCAAAATCTGTGTAATAGTACGAGTCAAAACAGATAAAGATAAGTAGTTGCGGCAAATCAAAATATTGATTCTCATGACATTCTCTCCCTCGCAGAGGAGATGTAAGGAGAGACAGGAGACTAACTTCATATATATACTACAAAGAAGCTTCGAACTTCGCTAAAAGAATAGAGGCAAGTACGTACTTTTCAAGAAAAGTATTCTTTCGCTCGTTCCTTCACCAATTGAAACCGGGATTATTACAACAATGAATTTTTCCTTCAAATCGCTCTTCAAGCAATATTCAAGGAAAAAGAGGCAAGATGTAGGATCATAATATCGCAACGGACAAGGTTCGCGGATTAATAAACGACGGTGTCGCGAGGGAGTCGCAGGAGCTAAAATAAACGACGCGATGAATAACGACAAACAAAACAATTGGAAGACATGAAACCCGGCGAGGGTTAAGAAGTGTCGCGAGAATGAATATTCGTGCACTTGCGACACTTCGCGAGACATTCCCGAAAATACAGGATAGCTTAGCTGTCATCCACTATGTATTACCCTATATAAAGGGCTAAATGAGTCTGTTGAAGTGGGAGATCTTTTTGAATGGTGAAGCAAGTCATTAGGAGAGAGAAAGTTTAAGAGCGCCTTAATTTCTAAGTGTAATTCTATTGTACTGTGTAAACATTTCATGGAATCAATTAATAAATATTCTTGATCACACATCTTTCAATGGATTAGTCAAGCAAAACTGAGTAAGGGGTGTAGTGTGGGATTTCCTGCAACTACACATGGAATAGGTTGTATCTCAAGAAGTATTATCCATAAAAGATGGATGAAATGAAATGAATTTGGATGAAATGTTTTTGCGATGAGAATGATTGCGAGGTTGAATAAAACAAAGAAAGATTGTGGGAATGTCTTGCAAGCAATACATTACGTAAAATGAATGATTGAATGAATTAACAAAAACGAATGAGTGAGTGAATGGGACGAACCTTTATGGCGTACACCCTAGTTCGCGAATGATATTTCGCAAGAGGCAAATGTAAGACCTAAAGTGCGTCATATAAGGGGGTATCTCTTGACATGGCTCAGGGGAAAGGTTACACCGCTCCTGGAACCTGAGTCATGGAGATTTGGGGCCCACGAAAGCCTATCCGGGAGAGATTTCCAACTATATATATAAGGTTATACCCTGGTTGGACGCCCGAGGACCTCTTCCAAGGAGTCAGTGTATGCTCAAGGCGCCGGGTACACGGTTGAGCCAAGAGTGCCTCGGGGCATTTGAAGTGTCTCGGCCATTCTTGGCAAGTCTTGGTATATGCCGCACTCGGCCCGAAGAAAACTCCACTTAGGGTGCAGTCTCGTAACCATAAACCATATAGGTATAAGGGATAAGAGGTCGAAAACAATCAAGTTGTTGTTAAGACCGGATGGGAGGAGCTAGTCTTGTATGGCCGATGTACGCCTCCTTGAAGGGGCAACCAGGGAGAAGATAAGGGCGGCACCCTCCATTAGGGAGCTGATAAGTGTCAAAAGACGCAAATGTCATGAGGCTTTATTTTCGCAAGGAAATTTAGGCTTGTCATATTTGTGCGATGATCCTGTAGAGGCAATAATACTAACGCAAGGATAAGGCGAGATCAATGGGTTTTTACATGAAAATGTAAAGACGTCCTGCGATTTCGTCGCAAGTTGCCAACCGTGGCACTGGTAAAGGATCTTTATATTCTGATGATGTCAAGGATCCTAGATTCGCAAACTTAGAAATAGTCGCTGAGAAATATACCGTGGAAAACTTTTTTGAAAATTATAAAGTAATAAATATGAGAAATGATAAATCTCGTTAGGGTGCTCGGTTGAAAAGAAAAGATAATATTTCCGATAATAAGCTACTTATGCAAGATATTGATTGGCACTCGGGTAACAATAGTACTCCTCGTCATTCCAAAGATGAGAAATGGTGGGTTGTTCCTTTATTTTTGAATGGACCCTATATCGCAGGTTCACACGTACTCCCTGCGGATCTCGCAAACTATCATCCTTGGGAATTTAAGTGGCCCGAGAAGGCAAAAGAGGTATATTTCCTATTTCAGGTTTTGCTTTTGCGATATTCCCGATGACAAGCATTTATTGAATTTGCAAAGTTTACAAAGTTGACAAACCGAGGAAGAGTTATGAAAGAAACCCAAAGGCGAGCACTCACAGCGATACTTCGATCGATCACGAATGAAGTAAGAAATATTTTCTTTTGTTATTCTTTAACAATATTGTTGCCTCTGTTTCTTATCTTCATTCGTGTGCGAAGGTTATTGAAGAAACTGACATCCCCGAAGCTGCGTAGGTTAAGGGCAACAATAAAATCACTCTTCGCAAGGACAAGTCTTCTGCTCCACTTTCTAAAAAACGGAAAACCCATCCCTCTTCTCATTGTAGTTCTCAAACCAGTGAGAGCTCTGATGAGGATGAAAATGAGGTCGGTACTTCCTCCGCGAAAGAGAATCACTCGATTACTTCTGCTATGGCGCAATTGTCTAGTGTTTTCTCCAATTCCATGCAAGGATTGGGAGATGATCATTTATCTACAACTTGCGAAGCTCTCACTAAAATTTGCGATGCCCCGCTGTTAGAGGATAATGAATCTTTTCGCGGAGTTTCCCGAACATTGACTTCCAGTCACTTAAATGCTCTCACTGCTTTGGTATGTTCATATTCCTTTGCTTCTCTGTAATTTCGATTATAAGCTTTATCTTAATAATTTCTTTATTTTCCTTTATAGTCTGGGAGAGCTTCCTTTGTTGTTGCCTCAGATCTCGAGAAAAGACGCGACAACCTTGAAAAGAAAAATCTCCAACTCAAAAATAAGATCCAAGAACTAGAAACTGAAGTTGCGATGTCTCGCAAGAAAGATGAAAGAATTCAACAAATGGAAGTTGAGTCTCGCTTTCGAAGACTAAAATGTCTACTCTTCAAAGTGCAAATCAACAACTTTATGGTATAAAACTTTTACTCTTCAAGTCGTCTTTATTTTATCATCTGCTTTTCTTTGCCTGATTTATTATTTTCGCAGACATATATAATCTCTCTGAAGAAGCCATTCTTCTCCATTCATTTCCCGAGCCTATGGACAATGATGTTCTTCTCACTCATCTCAACGAATCTTTAAGCAATTCGTCAAACAAAATTGATTCCCTTCTGTTAAATGAACTTCAAGCCAAATATCGTCTCTTAGATATTGAGCATAGATCTAGTTTAGGTTTAGCCAACCGATTTAAACAAATGTATCTTGATTCCCATAAGAAAACCAAAACTTTAAGGAAGAAAATTAGTGGTCTCATAAATGACAAAGACCATATTGCTAATAAAGGTGCACAGGCATTAGCAAAATTTCAAAAATCTCTTCTCGAAGTACAAATTGAACGAGACGAATCTCTTCGTCGTAATGCCATACTTAATGAGCGAGAAGATCAAATTCGTTCGCTTCTTGTTATAAATAATGATGATGAATTCGCTTGGGCTGCGAAGGTTCTAGATAATGCCAGAATAACTTAGTTGTTGATGTTAGCCTTCATGCCGAACATACTACCTTGGTTAAAGACATGATATCCGATGCAGAAGGTTGTTTATTATACTTTATCGCTCCTTATCTCTCGTAGTATTGTTATTGTGTTGTTAATTCATTGTCATATGTTTTGCAGAATCCGAGAAGAGATTTCAAACAAGGATTGAAGAACTTGAGTTTGAAAAAGGGGAACTCGCAGAAGACCTTTCTCTTCGCAATAACAAGTATTCTAAGTTGAAGAAACAACTGCAAGCTACAGTGGTGAATTTCAACAATAATGTTGTTCGTTTTCGCAATCAAACTATTGAAACGGTTTGCAATGATCACCGCATTCCTCTTAGTTCATATCCTTGTCTTCGCGATGATATTCCCCGAAGATATGCCTTTCTCGGATGTCTCTGATAGTGAAGCTAGCGAAGAAGAAGAATATGGCGAAAAGAATGATGGAATTGAAGAATCTGACCAAGAAGAAGAATCCTCAAAGAAATAACTTCTTTTTCTTCTTTCGCTTATTGTAATATCTGTATATATATACTCTTTTAATCTTCTTGGATTGCTAAATATGAATTCAATCTTTGTTTTCTTTACTTACGATATTAATCAAGCAGCTTCTCCTTTATAATTCAACCGACCAAAGATTATGAATACATAAATCCATCATGTGGAAATGAATAACAAGATTTTATCCTATTCATTCCCATACTTGCCTCTCATTATCCATTTTCAAATGAGAGATTTGATCAATTATCTCTGAGTAATGAAATCTCTGACTTTGGCCTTTATTATTTGTAATTTTATGATGGAATATAATCGTTTTTGCAAGCTTATTTGCTTCCTCAATTTTATATATGTCTATATATTTAGTTATGTTGAAGTTCATCATTGCGACAAGATCGCAGGATGTCTTCACAAATGAAGAAATCTATTGATCTTGCCTTATCATTCTTGTGTGGTCTTATTTTGCCTTCCTAATTAAAGGTCTTATTTCGCCACCCCTCGTTGCGACAAAATCGCAGGACGTCTTTACATTTTCATGTAATGACCCATTGACCTTGTCTTATCATTTGTTAAGTATTTTTGCCTCTGCGGAGGATATTTTATTTGCGACAATATGACAAAGCTTAAATACTCTTGCGAATGTAAAATCCCATGACATTGCCGTCTTCGCGACGAAATCGTAGGACGTCTTTGCATTTTCAAGCAAAAACCCATTGATCTCGCCTTATCCTTGCGTCAGTATTATTGCCTCTACAGGATCATTGCACAAATATGACAAGCCTAAATTTCCTAGCGAAAATAAAGCCTCATGACATTTGCGTCTTTTGACACTTATCGGCTCCCTAATGGAGGGTGCCGCCTTATCTTCTCCCCGGTTGCCCCTTCAAGGAGGCGTACATCGGCCATACAAGACTAGCTCCTCCCATCCGGTCTTAACAACAACCGCTTGTTTTCGCAGCCTCTTATCCCTTATCCCTATATGGCTTATGGTTACGAGACCGCACCCTAAGTGGAGTTTTCTTCGGGCCGAGTGCAAAGATATACCAAGACTTGCCAAGAATGGCCGAGAAACTTCAAATGCCCTGTGCACTCTTGGCTCAACCGTACCCCGCGCCTTGAGCATACACTGACTCCTTGGAAGAGACCCTCGGGCGTCCAACCAGGGTATAACCATATATATATAGTTGGAAATCCAAGGTATCTCTCCCAAATAGGCTTTCATGGGCCCCAAATCTCCATGACTCAGGTTCCAGGAGCGGTGTAACCTTTTCACCGAGCCATGTCAAGAGATACCCCCTTATATGACGCACTTTAGGTCTTACATTTGCCTCTTTGCGAAATATCATTCGCGAACTAGGGTGTACGCCATAAAGGTTCGTCCCATTCACTCACTCTTTCAATTTTGTTAATTCATTCAATCATTCATTTTGTTTGCGAAGCTATCGCGCAATCTTACATTGTTCATCTTTATCTCGCAATCATTTTTGTTTTTAAATTCTTCAATCAAATTGTCATACATTCTTGATGGCGAGATCCTCGCATATTTCTTTTTCAATTATTTTTTCTTCCTCTTACCCTTAATAAGCTTTTGTTACTGCCTTTTGATGATTACTCATTTCTTACACTTTTGCTCCCCGCTTCTCTCTCTTCTTCACCATTCAAATCTCTTAATGATTCCTTTCCATCATAATTTTCAACCGTTTTCATGCACCTGTTTCGCAATGTATCTTCTCCTCTTACATCAATGGCATCCACCATCAATCTTTCTCTTCTTTGTTCATCTTTTGCATGTTGCTTCCAACCCTTTCTTTTCGCAGCTCTCTCTTCGCAACTCTCCACGTCGATCTCATAGCATTTTTGTCCTTCCGTTCAATCTCCCTTTATAATTCCAACACCGCTAGGATGAGGAAATTTTATGCATTGATGATAAGTTGACGCTTACGCCTGCAATTTCGTGCAACCATGGCCTTCCGATCAATGCATTATAAGGGGACTCCACATCAACTACACGAACAAAATCCCCGTTGATAAACCTTGCAAAGGTATTCTCATATAAACTTCTCCTTTAGGCTTATTCGCTGTTCCATTGAAACCATATATCTTATATGTCGAAGGTATCAATTCTTCATCCTTCCCCCATAGTCTTGTAAGTATGGTAGAAAAGAATATTTACTGAGCTCCCCGTATCAATCAAGATTCTATTGATCGCCTCACAATTCTCTGCTTCGTCGTCTTCGCCATCTACAGTTTTGGATTAATTTCCAATTTTACAACCAATGGGTTGTCATGCGTCTCTTTGCCTTCAGGAATCTCTTCTGCGTTGAAAGAAATAATCTGCATTTGCCATTCTTTTAACTGTGGGGGGTTCTTCGCAATGTTCATCACTTCTTTATTATTAGCATCCCTCGCAAAAACCCTACTGAGAACGTTATCATGAAAATCTTCAATTGTTCGGTAAGAGTGTACAATGGAGTTGCAAAACAAATTTTTAGCTTTCGATCCAACTTCTATTACGAATGTTTCTTTCCCCTTTGCTCAATTTGTTCTCAGTGCATTTCTGTGGTGGTGGCAATGGTCAACCTTCTCTTCACTTTTTAGAAAATGACTTAACTTTCCTTGGTCAATCATTCTGAGAATGATTCTTTTTATATTTCTCAGTCATTTGTTAAGTGTCCATGAAAACGGTGGTAAGAACAGAACTCGTGACTTCTATCACTTGGTGGTGGCTCATTCCCCATGTTCCATGGCGCATGTATGTTTTCCATCAAGAGTATAGCTTCCCATATTTTTTCAACACTAGCATTTAATGCTGGCATTTTTATTTCTTCCCATACTACTCTGTGACGTCGCTGCCCTCCATGATAATTCTTCCTTTGACTTCCATAAGTTTCTTGCGGATGATCAAGTCTTTGAATTTTGTTATTGCCACCACGGTTGTAGTAGTTTCTTTCTCTTTCATATTCTTCTTGATCACGGTTTCCCATGGCTACTATCTTTGGATGTCCATCATCTGTTATCCTTTCTTGTTGACCTTGCGAAGTACTCGCCACCGTGTTTATCAGTTTGGGTAATAAACTTGCATTCGCGGCATTTGAACTTGTATTCGCAATTGGATATGATTCCATATCATTTTGCCTTTCCTCTAAAGCAATATACTCCTCTTGAAGTTCTCGCAGCTCCGTCATCGTGATTGTATTCTTGACTCTAAAAATTTGAATATATAGCAAATTAGTTGCGAACATAGCGTTTATAAATGATTAAATTCTTCAACAAGTGTGTGTCCTTTTGGAAAATGGGGCTTAGATATTGTGGGACCATTCCTACCAGGACGGATACAGAAAGATATCTAATTGTCGCTACGATTATTTCACAAAATGGGCGAGGGTGAAAGCGGTACAACACATTCGCGATAAAGATGTTTTTACTTTCATATTTGAGAACATTATATGCAGATTTGGGATTCCAAGACAGTTGGTATCCGACAATGGGAAACAATTTGAAGGACAAAATATAGAATTGCCGCTTAATGCATTTCGGATACGATGTGGAAAATCGACTCCTCTATACCCGCAGCTAATGGCCGAGCGAAGCGACAAATAAAACAATTGCAGACATATTGAAGAAGAAGTTAGAGGATACAATAAAGGATGGTGCGAACAAGTGCCCAATGCAAGATGGGCTTATAATACAACTAGAAGAGAAGCTACATGCATGTCACCTTTTTGTTTAACATATGGGGTTGAAGCCGTACTCCCGACGTGAAGTTATGATTCCAACTACAAAGAAAGAAGCTTGGGAGAAAAATCTCACATGGGTAATATTTTAATCAAATTAGATGAATTAGAAGAAAAAAGAGAGAGAGCACTACAACATATGGAGAATTATCAAAGATTGGCCAGAGAATATAACAAACGTGTCAAGATACGTGAATTTCAACCAGGAGATCTCGTGTCTGCGAGAGACACCAATATATCAGCGTGAAAGTGGTGGCAAATTGGCAAGAAAATGGGATGGACCTTATGTCATTAAGGAAATAGTTGGCACAAAGGGCATATAGATTAATGGATCCCGAAGGGAGAGATGTAGGACAAAGATTGGATAGACCATGGAATAGGTTGTATCTCAAGAAGTATTATCCATAAAAGATGGATGAAATGAAATGAATTTGGAAGAAATGTTTTTATGCGACGTAATGATTGCGAGGTTGAATAAAACAAAGAAAGATTGTGCGAATGTCTCGCAAGCAATACATTACATAAAATGAATGATTGAATGAATTAACAAAAATGAATGAGTGAGTGAATGGGACGAACCTTTATGGCGTACACCCTAGTTCGCGAATGATATTTCGCAAGAGGCAAATGTAAGACCTAAAGTGCGTCATATAAGGGGGTATCTCTTGACATGGCTCGGGGAAAGGTTACACCGCTCCCGGAACCTGAGTCATGGATATTTGGGGCCCATGAAAGCCTATCCGGGAGAGATACCTTGGATTTCCAACTATATATATAAGGTTATACCCTGGTTGGACGCCCGAGGACCTCTTCCAAGGAGTCAGTGTATGCTCAAGGCGCCGGGGTACACGGTTGAGCCAAGAGTGCCTAGGGCATTTGAAGTGTCTCGCCATTCTTGGCAAGTCTTGGTATATGCTTTGCATTCGGCCCGAAGAAAACTCCACTTAGGGTGCAGCCTCGTAACCATAAACCATATAGGTATAAGGGATAAGAGGTCATGAAACAACTGGTTGTTGTTAAGACCGGATGGGAGGAGCTAGTCTTGTATGGCCGATGTACGCCTCCTTGAAGGGGCAACCAGGGAGAAGATAAGGGCGGCACCCTCCATTAGGGAGCTGATAAGTGTCAAAAGACGCAAATGTCATGAGGCTTTATTTTCGCAAGGAAATTTAGGCTTGTCATATTTGTGCGATGATCCTGTAGAGGCAATAATACTAACGCAAGGATAAGGCGAGATCAATGGGTTTTTACATGAAAATGTAAAGACGTCCCCGCGATTTCGTCGCGAAGACGGCAATGTCATGGGATTTTACATTCGCAAGAGTATTTAAGCCTGTCATATTGTCGCAAATAAAATATCCTGTAGAGGCAAAAATACTTAAGAAATGATAAGACAAGGTCAATGGGTCATTACATGAAAATGTAAAGACGTCCTGCGATTTTGTCGCAACGAGGGGTGGCGAAATAAGACCTTTAATTAGGAAGGCAAAATAAGACCACACAATCAATGATAAGACAAAATCAATAGATTTCTTCATTTGTGAAGATATCCTGCGGTCTTGTCGCAATGATAAATTTCAACATAAATAAAGGTAAGCAAACACACTTGCGAGAGTAAAATTGCAAATCTAAAATGAGATAGAAAGAGAAGATAAGGGTTTATTCATCAAGGGACTTGGTCTTTCCAATCAAAAAGAGTACTTCAACAGAAATTGAAAAGCATCCCATGCAGAAAGTCATACAGAAAAAGAGACTGGAAGATATAAAATTACAGGAGTAGATTAATTTTCTACATCTACATTGGAATTCTTGGCAGTAGGAGATTATAAACGTTCCTCAACAATCTTATCAGCTTCATCTTCGCCAGTTGGAGGATTTTCATTAGAAATTCCTTCATTCGGATTCTTATTGAAAATTTCATCATTAGTGACTTCCTCGCAGCTTTCATAATCATAATCGCTATCGTGGGAATCAGAACTTCATCATCACTTACTTCCGTAGGTGCGAAAGACAGATACAGATCAAGAGATTTAGAGAGTAAAACATCATTCACAAGAACTTCAACTTTAAGATGAAGTTGACGAAGGAGCGCTTCTCGCTGATTTTTACTTTCTATATTTTTAAAATTACACATATAGTCGAATCTTCTTTTCGCCCGTCGCGAGAATGCATAAGGGAAGTAACAAGCATTTTATTCTCCTTGCGAATTTTTGAGTGGTCGGATTTCAAAGCGGAATGGAGGAGTGAAGATTTTTCTCGATTTTGCGAAACAAAAAATAAAAACAAAAAAATATTATAACAAACAAAAATATGAAGGCCCGATAAAGGAAGAATAGATGAGGCAAACAACTTCTATGACTACCTTCCTTTTGCGAGATAAGATGTCAAGTTAAAGCCGAACAACTATTCTCCAGTTGATCCATGGCGTTGTCAAAATTATCTCCAACTAATCCTTTCAGACGAGCTCGCCAATTTTTTTCGTTAGAAACAAGTATGGCATTTTCTTTTGCAAGGGAAGAATTGGACTTTTCTAATTGGGAACATTGATCTTTGAGTTGGTTTGCTTTTACACTTAAGGTTATTCTCGCCCCGAATGAGTTTATCCTTCTCAGTAGAACTTCGCAAGATGACTCTTCAAATAACGAAGAGATTGTTCTTGCTCTTTACATAATTTTTGACAAATATCATATTGTCATGAGTAAACTGCTACCTTGTTTAATAGAGTTCGCTTCTCTTGAGAAAGAGTTCCATTCTCATCTGATAAAGTTTCCAACTCTAGATTAGCTTTAGTCAAAGAATACGAGAGGCGAGATAAGTCATTACTTAACGAATCGTGTTTCTGAGCTAAATTAGCATTTTCTTTAGAAAGATTATCTATTTGATCAACAGCATATGTATGAAGATTATCTAATTGGTTATATTGCTCCATCCAAACATCTTTATCAGCTCGAACTTCTTCAACAGTAGATTCCAACTGATATATCTCCATTTTTCGTTTCTGGTTTAAAGCTTGAAGGGCGAACAAGGGTTTGAGTTTAAAAAAAAAAATAAAAAAAAATGAGGTAAAAATATACCTTTTAGTTCTTCGTTCTTCTTGCAAAGATTGTCGCGATCCAGCGAAATGTTGAGAAGGCTATTTTTCAAGACCTTAATTTCTTGCTCCAGAGATGTTCGCGACAATGTGTCAGAACCAAAATATTTACTCAGGGATTCAAAAATACTAGACCTAATAGGATCAATAGAGGTTTTCTTCGCATCATTCATGACGTCTGATAAAGTTTTGAAAGCTACATCTATCCCTTCTAAGTTTTCTTTGGTAAGAGGGATAGACTCAGAGGAGGAGGAGGGAAAAGTTGAATCATTCTTGGTTATAAGAATGCTATTGAAGAAACCCGATTAACATGGGGGCGAGACAAGTATTAAGAGTAAAAGTGGAGAAAGGTTCATTTTGAAGAATTTCATCGACGGAAAATTCGAGGATTGATTTGTCCCCCGCGAGGATATCGCAGGAGGAGACAGATTATCTTGAGAAGAAGGAGTTGGTTTATTCTGCGAAGCAATCTCTAGAGAAGGAGGATTGTCTTGCGAAGGTACTATAGGAGAAGTAATAAGTTTAAACCCAGGAAAGGAAACAGGAGGTACAACCGGTTTAGAATGGCGAGACCTCTTGGGAGATCTACCATCATTTTTGTCATCCTGCGAATTACAAGTTATTAAATAAGAAACAGAGGCAACAATATTGTTATTAAAAGAGTAAATATTTCTTAAATACCTTGCTACTCGCAGGCTGCCTTTTAGAAGCAAAGGATTTCGATTGTGAACCTGAAGAAATGTTAGGCTTCGTAACGGTGAATTTGGTGCTGGGCTTGTTCTTGCTGAAATAAAAATGGTAGGAGAAACATTAAAAGAAGAGTAATATCCAAATGAAAGACTACAATAAGAGAATCAATCATGAGATAATCAAAATTAGTAAAATCAATGCACCTTGATGCCATAGAAACAAAGAGTGTAAGAATTATAGCAGGAAAGACGATGAAGAAGACGATGAAGGAAAATGGCAGAAAAGTTGCAGACAATAAAGAAGATGAAGTAAAAGAAGAGAAGAATTTTCAAAGGGAACTCCTCTTTAAATAGATGGGAGAAGAGTAACCGGATGAGCCGAAAAGTAAAATTTTAGATACGTGTAAACAACCATTCTTAAATTCACTAATCTTGTCGGTAAAAAAAATGGATAGAAAATAAACGGTGGCGACATTTCAAAATGATAATTCTCATGACATTCTCTCCTTCGCAGAGAAGACATGAGAAGAGGCAAGATGTAGGATCAGAATATCGCGACATCAATACATTGCGAGATCAATAAACGACTGCATTGCGAAGGTGTCGCAGGGAAATAATATAAATGACGCAATGGATGACGACAAAATTAACATGAGAAAAGTGTGAAGATTTGGCGAGATTTAGGAGTGTCGCGAAGACGAACACTTATACACTTGCGATACTTCGCGAGTCATTCCCGAAATAAAGGACAAATTAGTCATCATCCACTATGTAATACCCTATATAAAGGGTTGAGTAAATCTGTTGTGGGAGAGTTCTTTTTGAATTGTTAAGCAAGTCATTAGGAGAGAGAAAGTTAAGAGTGATTGTAATTTCTTTAGCTCTGTTCTATCTTTCTTTGTAAACATTTCAAGAAAATAATCAATAAAATCTATTGTTACTCATCTTCAAATGGATTAGTTGAGTGAATTATAGTAAGGGGTGTAGTGTGGGATTTCCTGCAACTACATATGCGCTAGAAACAGGGACCATTCCTACCAGGAGATAAATGATAAATGATGATCCTGTAGAGGATTATTTCCCTAACATATGCTCTAATCTTTTCGCTTGATCATTTTGTCATATTTGTGCGATGATCCTGTAGAGGAAATAATACTAACGCAAGGATAAGGCGAGATCAATGTGTTTTTACATGAAAATGTAAAGACGTCCTGCGATTTCGTCGCGAAGACGGCAAAGTCATGGGATTTTACATTCGCAAGAGTATTTAAGCCTGTCATATTGTCGCAAATAAAATATCCTGCAGAGGCAAAAATACTTAAGAAATGATAAGACAAGGTCAATGGGTCATTACATGAAAATGTAAAGACGTCCTGCGATTTTGTCGCAACGAGGGGTGGCGAAATAAGACCTTTAATTAGGAAGGAAAAATAAGACCACACAATCAATGATAAGACAAGATCAATAGATTTCTTCATTTGTGAAGATATCCTACGGTCTTGTCGCAATGATAAATTTCAACATAAATAAAGGTAAGCAAACACGCTTGCGAGAGTAAAATTGCAAATCTAAAATGAGATAGAAAGAGAAGATAAGGGTTTATTCATCAAGGGACTTGGTCTTTCCAATCAAAAAGAGTACTTCAATGTAAATTGAAAAACATCCCATGCAGAAAGTCATACGAAAAAGAGACTGGAAGATATAAAATTACAGAGTAGATTAATTTTCTACATCTACATTGGCATTCTCGGCAGAGGAGATGATAAACGTTCCTCAACAATCTTATCGCTACATCTTCGCTACTTGGAGGATTTTCATTAGAAATTCCTTCATTCGATTCTTATTGAAAATTTCATCATTAGTGACTTCCTCGCAGCTTTCATAATCATAATCGCTATCAGGGGAATCAGGAACTTCATCATCACTTACTTCTAGAGGTGCTACAGATACAGGATCAAGAGATTTAGAGAGTAAAACATCATTCACAAGAACTTCAGCTTTAAGATGAAGTTGACGAAGGAGCGCTTTCTGCTGATTTTTACTTTCCATATTTTTAAAATTACATATATAGTCGAATCTTTTTCTTCCCTGTCGCGAGAATGCATAAGGGAAGTAACAAGCATTTTATTCTCCTTGCGAATTTTTGAGTGGTCGGATTTCAAAGCAAAGAATGGAGGAGTGAAGATTTTTCTCGCATTCTCATAAACAAAAAATAAAAACAAAAAAATATTATAACAAACAAAAATATGAAGGCCCGATAAAGGAAGAATAGATGAGGCAAACAACTTCTATGACTACCTTCCTTTTGCGAGATAAGATGTCAAGTTAAAGCTGAACAACTATTCTCCAATTGATCCATGGCGTTGTCAAAATTATCTCCAACTAATCCTTTCGACGAGCTCGCCAATTTTTTTCGTTAGAAACAAGTATGGCATTTTCTTTTGCAAGGGAAGAATTGGACTTTTCTAATTGGGAACATTGATCTTTGAGTTGGTTTGCTTTTACACTTAAGGTTATTCTACCCTGAATGAGTTTATCCTTCTCGGCAAGATGACTCTTCAGCGAACGAAGAGATTGTTCTTGCTCTTTACATAATTTTTGACAAATATCATATTGCTCATGAGTAAACCGCTACCTTGTTTAATAGAGTTCGCTTCTCTTGAGAAAGAGTTCCATTCTCATCCGATAAAGTTTCCAACTCTAGATTAGCTTTAGTCAAAGAATACGAGAGGCGAGATAAGTCATTACTTAACGAATCGTGTTTCTGAGCTAAATCAGCATTTTCTTTAGAAAGATTATCTATTTGATCAACATCATATGTATGAAGATTATCTAATTGGTTATATTGCTCCATCCAAACATCTTTATCAGCTCGAACTTCTTCAACGGTAGATTCCAACTGATGTATCTCCATTTTTCGTTTCTGGTTTAAAGCTTGAAGGGCGAACAAGGGTTTGAGTTTTTTAAAAAAAAAAAAAAAAAAAAAATGAGGTAAAAATATACCTTTTAGTTCTTCGTTCTTCTTGCGAAGATTGTCGCGATCCAGCGAAATGTTGAGAAGGCTATTTTTCAAGACCTTAATTTCTTGCTCCAGAGATGTTCGCGACAATGTGTTAGAACCAAAATATTTACTCAGGGATTCAAAAATACTAGACCTAATAGGATCAGTAGAGGTTTTCTTCGCATCATTCATCACGTCTGATAAAGTTTTGAAAGCTACATCTATCCCTTCTAAGTTTTCTTTGGTAAGAGGGATAGACTCAGAGGAGGAGGAGGGAAAAGTTGAATCATTCTTGGTTATAAGAATGCTGGTTGAAGAAACCTGATTAACACTGGGGCGAGACAAGTATTAAGAGTAAAAGTGGAGAAAGGTTCATTTTGAAGAATTTCATCGACGGAAAATTCAGGGATTGATTTGTCCTGCGAGGATATCGCAGGAGGAGACAGATTATCTTGAGAATAAGGAGTTGGTTTATTCGGCGAAGCAATCGCTAGAGAAGGAGTATTGTCCTGCGAAGGTACTATAGGAGAAGTAATATGTTTAAACCCAGGAAAGGAAACAGGAGGTACAACTGGTTTAGAATGGCGAGACCTCTTGGGAGATCTACCATCATTTTTGTCATCCAGCGAATTACAAGTTAAATAAGAAACAGAGGCAACAATATTGTTATTAAAAGAGTAAATGTTTCTTAAATACCTTGCTACTCGCAGACTTCCTTTTAGAAGCAAAGGATTTCGATTGTGAACCCAAGAAATGTTAGGGTTCGTAATTGAATTTGGTGTCTTTGGGCTTGTTCTTGCCGAAATAAAAATGGTAGGAGAAACATTAAAAGAAGAGTAATATCCAAATAAAAGACTACAATAAGAGAAATCAATCATGAGATAATCAAAATTAGTAAAATCAACATGCAGACCTTGATGCCATAGAAACAAGAGTGAAGAATTATAGCGGGAAGACGATGAAGAAGACGATGAAGGAAAATGGCAGAGAAAAGTTTGCATAATAAAGAAGATGAAGTAAAAGAAGAGAAGAATTTTCAAAGGGAACTCCTCTTTAAATAGATGGGAGAAGAGTAACCTTGGATGAGCCTAAAAAGTAAAATTTTAGATACGTGTAAATGTACCATTCCTAAATTCACTAATCTTGTCGGAAAAAAAAAATGGATAGAAAATAAACGGTGGCGACATTTCAAAATGATAATTCTCATGACATTCTCTCCTTCGCAGAGAAGACATGAGAAGAGGCAAGATGTAGGATCGAATATCGCGACATCAATACCTTGCGAGATCAATAAACGATCGCATTGCAAAGGTGTCGCAGGAAATAATATAAATGACGCAATGGATGACGACAAATAACATGAGAAAAGTGTGAAGATTTGGCGAGATTTAGGAGTGTCGCGAAGACGAACACTTATACACTTGCGATACTTCGCGAGTCATTCCCAAAATAAAGGACAAATTTAGCCTGTCATCCACTATGTAATACCCTATATAAAGGGTTGAGTAAATGTGTTGTGGAGAGTTCTTTTGAATTGTTAAGCAAGTCATTAGGAGAGAGAAAGTTAAGAGTGATTGTAATTTCTTTAGCTCTGTTCTATCTTTCTTTGTAAACATTTCAAGAAAATAATCAATAAAATCTATTGTTACTCATCTTCAAATGGATTAGTTGAGTGAATTATAGTAAGGGGTGTAGTGTGGGATTTCCTGCAACTACACTAGTAGAGCGTTAGGTGAGATTTGAAGTCAGATATTTTTGAAAAGATATCTATTTTTCCGCCTGATGATCATCTTCCTTGCATATTCTTCAGTACTTTTGGATATATATTTTTGTGGTGGTTTGGTTTCTCTGGTTTTCAATCGCCGGGTAGTGACTCTGTGAGAGTTTGGGTTTACTCGGTATTTTTCCTTTAAGATGATTTGGGAAACTTTTTAAGGAAAGATGTTCTTTTAATTGAAATTGAAAACTCTACTTATGAATGCAAGCGGTGCAACCATTTTAGAAAATTTACAATCATTACGTGAAAAGGAAAAAATGCTGAAAGGATAACGCTGGAGGTGAAGGTAGAAAAGCTAGCGTTTTAGGTATTGAAGGGTTTGAGCCATCGCGAGTGAATCGTCACACCTTCCAATTTGTTGGTATTGATGAGTTTGCAGTAACCGCCCAAGATAACATCCGCCACCAGGTATGGATCGTCTTCATTTCCTTTAGGCGGATCGGGTCGAGCGGCTATCTTCACTGTTATATCTCCAACTTGAAACGAGGTCGTCTTGACTACCACATCTCCAATTTGAAACGGGTTTAGGCATTGCGCAACCACTTTATTTTTTGAGCTCGTCATCTTTGGTCAGAACCGCTTCGGTTTTTGACAAAGCGCTTGAAAGGCCCAACGTCCCATTCACATCTCCTAATGACGCCCGGGTTGATAATCAGACCGAGTCCCCACGCCTGGCCGAGAGGAGAGGTGATTGGGTGCAGAAAGGGTTGTTTAACTAGGCTTACTTGTGCTCGGAATCTTTTGATAAACGTCGACGGGCTTTCTCCAGGCAATTGAGTTACATTGGTAAGTTATTGATACGGCACCATGTAATCTTCCAAGTTGGACGACTTGTTGGAAATTCTTTCGGGTACCGTCATCGGCAGAGGGGATGCTTTTAACTTCTCTTTGTTGTTGTGTACCCATGCGCGCCCCTGAATCATGTCGTAATTTGAGAGTTCTTTGACGATGTGGAATTTGCCATGTGTTAGAGTGTTTCCCACCTTGATTTCAAGGTTGATGAAGCCATATGCGTCCATCGCCTTCCCTTCCAAGTTTTTGACCATGGTTGGAGAACGGGTAGCCTCCTGCTTCGAAACTCCCGCAGCTCTCAGATTTTTGATGGTAACGATGTTGAAGTCAGAGGCCGCGTCGATTAATATGTTGTCGAGCTCGGCGTCCCTCAGGTAAACCGTGGTCAGCAGTCCCCAGTTGTATTTTCCAGTACTGCTTCCCGAGAGAGTTTGGGGTTCTGGCGTGGTTTCTTCAGTAGGAAAGAGTTGCTTGCCCGATACAACACGGTTAAGGGCTATGAAAATATCTTGACAATGTGTCTTGGAGAGAGAGAATTTCTCACACATGCTGCATCATGGATTGCACAGTCTCATGTACAAAGTCCCCAAAGACCATGCAACTCCTGACTGGAAGTGGATCTCTGTGAACTCCGTCATTGCCCAGTCGAAGCTCCCCTGCTTTTATCTTTTCTTTGAAGATATGCTTTAGCTTATTGCATTCACTGGTCGGGTGGTGGACAAATTTGTGGTAGCGGCAATATTTGGGGTTTGCCATTTCCGCTTCAGTTGGTGGGCGTCTGGTAGGAGGTAGTCTGATGGCGTCGTCTTGGATCCATGTTTCCAAGAGTTCAATCACTTCCTCGATTGGGAACGGGAAATCCAAGACGTTTTCTCCAGCTTCTTGATGTCGCATGGGAGATTTAGCGGTGGTCTTCCGTGATGGAGCTGCCTATCACGTTGGCGCTGCACATTTGGATTGTTGTTCTGCCGCTGGAGCCTTCCTTTTTCCTCCTTCGTCTACCACACTTACAGAGGAGGGACTAGTGTTGTATTGCTTATTAACGAGGCATTTATTTCCTCGAGTTTCACGTGCGTCCTCGTTTATGGTTGGCCTGGTTCTTTCCAATAACGCTGGTGCTGTTGTGGCCGACCGTTTTGCAGCTTCATGAAGTTCAAAGAATGTCTGGAATCGCAGATTCTCTAGTAAGGCGCGGTATATGGGAATCATCCCATTGATGCAAGAATCCACCAATTGATGTTCGGTCACGTTCGGGTCATGACAATCTAGCGCTTGAATTCTGAATCTTATGACGAAATTATTCGGATATTCGTTGTTTCGTTGGAACATCCTTCCTATATCTGAGAAGGTAATTTGCTCATATACAAAGAAGTACTTCTTGTAGAAAGACGCAACCATGTCAGACCAATTGGAGATGCTGCTTGGCGTAATTCTGTTGTACCATGTGTATGCTCTTCCAGTAAGTGATTTCGAAAACTCCCTCAAACGGAGAACGTGATTGTATTCGTGCTCCCCCAGGGACTCCAAGAATCGAGAGACATGTTCACGCGCATTACCGGTGCCGTCATACAGAGAGTATTGAGGGGAAGAGTACCCCCTTGGAAGAGGAATTCTTTGTATTTCCGGAGGATACGGGGGTTGATGCTGATGTATGTCCATGACATCGCTTTTGTCTCGGTTTCGGAGAAGTCATTCCAAATTTATCGTGTGAAAAAATTAGAAGGTTGATTTCCTCCCGCTGGAGTTCTTGGGCGAATCTCTTCACCTGCAAAGGTGCGCCCTGTTGAGGTGCTGGCGCCAGGGGTATCGGAGGTGTTCCTCATTGGTTCTGGCTGGCACGATTCTTGTGGTAGCCTCTCTGTTAGTGTCTTGAGAAAAACAAGTACCTCCTTCTGAGTTGAGGCCATGTCCGTCTGAGCTCTAGCGAGAACCTCATGTCTTTCCATTAAATCAACAATAGTAATATACGGTCGGCTTCCTCTGGTTCCTCCAGTTTCTCATCCTGACGGCGGAGTAGCTGCGGCTCTGGTGACGGTTGGAGGTGTCATACTTGACGAAATATTGGGAGCGGCGGCAGCGGCTCTGGCTCTGGTGATTAGAGGTGTAACACCCGAAGGAGCATTTTCCGCGGCAGAGGCTCTGGCTCTGGTGATTGGAGGTGTAACACCTGAAGGAACATTCTCCATGTTGCTGGTGTTGACAGGTGGCGTATTAGCACCACTGGGAGAAACGTTAACGCCGAGAATAATTTCGGCGCCAGTGTTCTCGGGGTTTGTTGCTGATCCTGACCTGAGTTCTACCATCTTGAGATCGGAGTTGAAAGATAAAATCGGGAATTGGGAAATTGATATTGTAACCGAGAGATTAATCTCCCACTATGGTCGCCAATTGTTTGTGGGTGAAAACCGTTTCTGCTGATTTTGGTAATTTTGGGTGAGTGTGGGTGAGAAACGAATCTAAACCCTTAACAATGTACTGCATGGGAGTACTTTTGATTCGAGAGATCAATCTGTACAATCCTGGCCTAAACCAATAAATGGCCGTTCCAGGCTTGCTTCGGTCACAAAGTGAAGGAGAAGAGTTGGTCTTAGGGAGGGAAGCGAAGAAAGTGTTGAGACCAGAATATTAGATTCTGGAAGTGTGGGCATTTTGTGACTTGTATCAGAAAGTTAAATTGGCTAGCTGGATGAAAAAGATATCAGATGATTTCTGGATGTTGTATTGTTCTCCTGACCAAAACTTGTCGTTTGGTGGAAATAGGTGAGACCTATTTATACAAGTCATAATGAAACGTACCCTGGTCTCGTAGGAAGTGGAAACGATTGAGTGGTGGAAGAAAAGAGTAACGTGTAACTGTTAGACGTTATGCTTCCATGATGAGGGAAGTGAATTCGTGTAACCACCAGACATTACGCATCTATGATGAAGGAAATGAATTGTTTACACCGTTACTTTTCACCACCACTAATTATCCCACTTCATGACACTTTCTTGTAACGGGCACATTGCACGCCGCACGCTGTAAACCGCCAGACCAATACCCTGATGAGCATCCCCCAATTTATGACATATTTTGATGTCTCGAGTGTTTTCGTGGAAAACATGTAGCACTTTGCTACGTGTTGCAAGTTAAAATCGAGAGGCTTGCCGCATGTAAATAGCATGTGATGCTAGGCTCGTTTTGGCTAGTCGCCTAAAACTTGTTGTGAGCTTACCGGTTTGGTGGCGAACTTCGATGGCCAAGATCGCATCTTATGAATAAGGGTAGTCGTTGATTGTGGATACCTTGTGTTGGAGCCTGACAATGGAGCAGTGGCATTGCGGCATGACTTGTGCATGCCAGTGGCAGGATGGTGCAAGTGGCGCCTGGCGTAGCCATGGACGTTGGGTTTAGGCGGTTGGTTGCCTAAGAGTTGCCACAAGTCCATCAGTTCGGTAGCGAACTTGGATGGCTGAGATTGCATCTCATGACGAAGGATGGCCATTGATTATGGCCACATCTTGTTGTATAGCGAAATGGCGTCAGCCACATGCTGACGGCATACCAGTGGCGTAGCCACGGCTTAGCGGCATGCCAATGGCGTAGCCGTGGCATTGCGGTATGCCGGTGATGTTGTGGTATGTCCAAAGCTAAAAATTGGCTCTGTGGCCAAAGTTAGGGTTTGGCACCATGGAAGAATTCATCGTGGAAGAATTAGGGCTTGGCGTGGCCAAGGTGCCGTGGAAGAATTCTCCGTGGAAGAATTAGGGCTTGGCGTGGCCAAGGTACTATGGAAGAATTAGGGATTGGTGTTGCCAAGGTGCCACGGAAAAATTCGCCGTGGAAGAATTAGGGCTTGGCGTGGCCAAGGTGCCGTGGAAGAATTAGGGCTTGGCGTGGCCAAGGCCTGGTTTTGGCGCCGTGGAGTCGGACCCACATGTGGCGTGGCACCATTGGCCCTGTTGCCACGCCAATCCCATTGCTCCAGGAAACGATATTTGGCTTTGGTAGCAATTTTCCCGAATTAGGGTTTGGCATGTCGAAACCCTAATTAGTGCACGTGGCATGCGGCTGCGGCATGGCGCTACTTTTGTGCAAACGGCGCCATGGCTATGACAAAGGAACTATGGCAAGGCCATAGTATGGGAACGGCCATAGGAGTAGGAATTGCCGTAGGTGCCTATTTATGGCAGGTTGCCACGAAGTGGCATGTTTGCGAGGTAGCATGTTGTGAAGTTGGCATGTTTCGAAGTTGCCGCGGTAGAGTGGCATGTTGGCATGCCGACCAATATGTTGTTGTGGTAGGGCGCCTTTGGCTTGTCAGTTTAGCAAGGTGGCGCGGCAGGGTGTGTTTGGCCTTTAACGTATGGTGGCAAGTTTAGAGCAACTTGATTGGCCACAAAAGGGGGCCGACCAAACACAAGGCGCGACCACACTTCTAGTGAGAGTGTGGAGGCTTTTGCGCGTTCTGATTGGTCGATTAGAAGTGGGGCCGACAAGCATGGGCCCAGCCACAACTTGTGTGTGTGTGGCGAGTTTAAAGCGACCTGATTGGTCTAGAGAAACAGGGTCGGGGCGTGGCTAATGGAGCTAGCTGGCCTAAGGCATAGCCACGCCTCTCTTTGTTGTTGCGGCTCCCTATTTTCTTATTCTGGGCGAGGTTCTGCAGCTGCTAATCCATGGCGGATTAATTACTTAGGCTTAATTTTGACAAGCAAGGTCTGGTACATTGCGCGAGGCGCGAAACCCTAACTTTTGTAAGTTAGTCAGGACGATTGATTGAGTTCTATGTATTGACATAGAGTTCTTCTAAGTTCATTGCCAGAGAGCAGCATGCTTTTCTGATTCGAATACCTTATGCAAAGACCTTATCCTTGATACTTGGAGATTCGTGCTACTCTGCTACGAGTGAACACAAATCGTCACGCCATATCAACATTAAGGGTTCAACCGGAGAACATAGCATAAAAGGCATTCAGAGGAACTTATATTAAGTGAATATACGCGAGGCGTCGAAATTCACAGGACATCTGGGATGGTTGCTACATTCGCCAGTCTGGATAAATTTCATATAAGTGTATTGAACGGCTCAATAAGTATGACAGTGGAGAGATTAGCACACATGGCTATGTTTCCTTGCAGAGTGACGTCACAAGGTTTTACGATTTTAACCCTAATCTAAAAACCACCATAAACACTTGTAAAATATACTAGGACAAGTATTAGGTCTCAAACTTGGTGGCATGAGCTTCCACATGTTATTAGCCAAGTTCTGTCTCTAGAGAATGACTCTTAGAGTCTTCTTTATCTTGTTAGTCTATTGGCAGTGTTCGAGTCTTGAGTCTTTGAACTTTGTTTGGTTTTTGCAATAAATTATCCTTCTTTGCTCAAAAAAAAAAAAGGTTTAATTTATATGTTTATATTTGCTAAAAAAAAATTAATTCATATGTTCATATTTATGTATCATGATACAAATAAGGTCGTTTCCTACGAACATAGCAAACTGGCAAGTGTGCCAGTTTTGCACCCATTATAGAGCCGGCAAACCAGTAAACAAACCTTGTTAAGTGGAAAATTTTCCACTTAGACAAGCAAGGTCGAATCTCTACCAAGCGGTGTAGTATCGTCTGCTCGGTTGAAATTCCATCGAGCGATCAAGATTCGATCGCCAGCGGTTAACATTTGACCGCCCAATATATCCTATCCAACAGTCCTAAATTGATCACCCCATCAATATCAAATCCAATTTCATTTCAACTCCACCTTCACTCTAATTTCCATTCTTTCACTCAAATTTTCATACTTTCACTATAAGGTAATCCATACTGTCATATATGGACATGTCTAGTACTATAAGGAAACATATTAACATGTTTGTGGTCATAAAAATGTTTATGAGATGCCGGACATAAACTGTTAAAAGTTAGTGATAGCAAAGCAGTAGTGTGCAAAATATTTGAATCAACAAATAATTTAAACTAAAAGAAATTGTTATCATGGGTGAGCAAAAACACCCAAATCCGCGGATTTTGTCCAAACCAATTTGCATTTTGGCGGGTGGATACCTAATCCGTTTCTCGACGGATTGGACGTGGGTGAATTTTTGAAACCGTTCGTTTTCACGGGTTGGACACGGGCACATCCGTTCGACACCGAATCCTAAAGATAATGTTAGTATTATACATATATGAAGGTCAATGATATTCCAAAAGTATCAATTTTGGATTGATCAGAAGCCTTCATATCAATAAATAAATGTTATAATTTTGGTTGTTGGAAAGACATTGTGTTATTCTTGTTACGTTAATTACTTACATTTTATTAATCTAAGTTTTATAACTAAGTTATATTATTCATGTTTAACATTTTTCTGTTTTCGTTTTGGATTCGCAAATCCATTCGCATCCAATCCACTAATTTGCTCACCGGACAGGTAATGAATTGGACGTGAAATCTCAAATCCCTCATTTAAGTGGATTGGACGCGGGTGATACAAAAGAATGTGTAATTCGGATTTAAATAGTAAATCAGAGCTATTTAAATTAATTGTGGGATATAAAGTAATTGTGGGATATGATAATATATATGACAAAATAAATAGTTAATCAGGGCTACCCCTATTTATGTTACTTAATTCCTAATCTACCCCTCACTAAGCATGTTTAGTGGTTAATTATAATTAGCTAAGTTAATAGATTAGTTTGTGATGTAGGACATCCGTTAGATTTATGATTTATGTTTTATTATTATTGTTAGAGCTTACTTAATTTAGAGTAGTATTTCTTATTTTTAGAATTACTTATTTTTAGTAATTATTTAATTATAGAACGTTATTTATTTTAGGGATTTCTTATTTTCCAAGTTTGAGTCTTAGAGTTATTTAAATAGGAGACAAGTCCTATGTAAGCATACTTTATGATAAACCAATATTGAGTTTTCTAAACAATTCTTCTACTTTACTATCAAAATTTTTTATTCACGCTTCTGTTCTGCATTAAGTGGCATCTAGAGCTTCGGCTTACGGTCCTCTTATTCTTTTCGTCTAAACTCCCTTTACCCTTTCGTCACTTTTACTTATCGGGATCTCTGCATCTCTTCTTCTAAACCTATTATCAACTATCCTTTTATTTTCAAATACGAAAAAAAAAAAAAAACACGTCTGTTTGCTCCTTGCCAAACCCCTAATTTCCTACTACCACCGCTACGTCTTCTTCCCCTTTAAGAGTTTTTAGTCCGGCCCCATCTTTTCTTTTCTTTCTCTACTGTTCTTTTCCTTCCTATCCAGTAGCCACGTTTCCACTTCTTCTTTTCTTTTCAATCTGTTTCATCCGAACAATACCCCAACTTTCTCTCCACTATATTATTAATCTTCCTTTACCAACAGCAAGCCCATTATCATACCTTAATTAAGCAAGCCCACTAATCCATATTTTGCTAAACCTAGCTATCAAGCATTGTTATCATTTTTAATTTCTATTTGGATCATGTCAAATTTGATGACGTGTTCTATGAAATTGCGGATTTACAAAAGGAAAATTATTGTCGACTCGCAAAATTAAAGATTATGTTAGATCAATTGGATTCGTCATAGCTCGATACCATCGATGAGGTTACTCCTCCAACAATACAGGTCATAGAATCACCGTCAATACCTTCTTTGCAGGTTTCGAATGTTAATCATGTTGTTCTTGTTGCTGAAGATCAAAAACCATCCACAAAGATTTCTATTGGTCAAAAGTACTGTGAAATAATTACTACTCTAGTGGTTACCAATATTGACATCAACTTTTGTGCTCAACGATTTATTATATGGTGTTTTAGTCTACGATCATTAAACTACTCAAAGTATATTATTTGTTGGACTGGTCGTTTGCAATATCTACTGAACTCGAAGACGACTTCTTTTCAAGATGGTGGGCCTGATGTAGCACATGTTCTTCACTACATTGTTAATTCGAGACGAATTATTTTCAATATGGCGGGCCTGATGTAGGACATCCGTTAGATTTATGATTTATATTTTATTATTTGTTAGAGCTTAATTAACTTAGAATATTATTTCTTATTTTTAGAATTACTTATTTTTAGTAATTATTTAATTCTAGAACGTTATTTATTTTAGGGATTTCTTATTTTCCAAGTTTGAGTCTTAGAGTTATTTAAATAGGAGACAAGTCCTATGTAAGCATACTTTATGATAAACCAATATTGAGTTTTCTCATCAATTCTTCTACTTTACTATCAAAATTCTTTATTCACGCTTATGTTCTGCATTAGTTTGATAATGATTAGTATAAATCATAATCACTTCACTTGGGTGAGAGTAGAAGGAAATTTTTTGAGGTAATAGGAATTTGGTTAAAATGAGTACCCCCAACATACACAATGCCGAAAAAATAAATGCCGACAAATGTTACAAAATGTACGGAAAATTGGTACTCCCAACTTACAGTTCCGGCGTTGAAAGTTATTTATCGAGTACGCGGCAAAATTTTCGGCATGGTCTTCATCACTTCCAACATGGTCTTCATCACTTCTGGCATGGTTTTTATTACCAATACAATGCGACGATGTAAAAAAAAAACATTTTCGGCATGGTATTCATTACTTCAGGCATGGTCTTTATTAGTTCTAGCATGGTCTTCATCACTGATACAATACCGACGATGTAAAAAAAATAAAATTGAAATGAGGAGCCGGCAGTGAAGGAGAAGAGAACTTGAAAAAGAGGGGGGAGTATTTAGGTTTGATTTAAATTTTATTTGTTTTAAAGAGTATTTAGTATTTTCGCCCCTAAAAAACACTTCTTAGCAAAAACTATTGGATGGGGATGTTAATTCATATCCCCCAATTACTTTATATATCCCCCTATTGCGCATTCATACAAAATCCGCATCCACTCATCTATTGCTCACCCCTATGTTCCCATAAGAAGAGATAAGAGAAAATAACTAGGGGTGAGCTTGGGCAAGTATGGACCGGTTTTTACCATCCAATCCAATTAATTACGGATTTCAAATTTGGCATCCGCATCCAATCCAACATTCAATGGATTTGTTTTAGTTAAAATTTAAAATAAAACCAACATAGACGATTTCTTATAGAACCTACACATTCTATATATGTATATAAATATAAAAGTGCCATGAGTAACACTCCGAGCAAACACCTTAAGAATTCCTAAACTATTTATATATTTTCTAAAAACTATATAAATATCCTTAATATAACGATTATGGATGTCCCGCGAATTTTCAAGATTGCATCACGGATCCGATCCGTAATCCGTTAGATTCCAAAAGTTCCATTCACATCCAACGCATTAGCGAACGGTTCAGACATCCATCCTCAAAAATGAGGATGATCCTGGAATCCGGGCCAAACGGTCACACCTAAGATCACTATGGTGCCCTTCATCCCTTCCCTATCCTCAATATCCCTCAAAAACTCAAAAAACCAAGTAGTATGGTCTTCCATATCCCTACATGTGTAGGGATATCCCTCCCTTTCCCTACTAGGAGGATCACATCTGATCCCTCTTGTAGGGAAGGGAAATCACACGGCTACTCAGTTGCCGTATATATTTACGCTTTACGGATACTGAGTAGCCGTAGCTTTTTACACGGCTACTGAGTAGCCGTTTCTGGTTTTTCAAGTTTTACCTTAAAACTTTCCCTTTTCACTCTTTTTTTTTACTAAAACTCTTTTTTTACCTATTATATCTCCTTTTTACCTATTATATATCCTTTTTTTACTCTAAAATATCTTTTTTTTACCTTGACAAATATATTCCCATTGGAAAAAAAACTGGAAAAAAAAATACGGCTACTGAGTTGCCGTTTGACACTGTTCATACGAATACTCAGTAGCCATATCGTGTAGGGAAGGGATACGAGGGCACCATAGTGAGGTTGCCTTCCTTGTGCTATCCCTTCCTTATATTTGAGGGATAGGGAAGGGATGGAGGGCACCATAGTGCTAGCTCTGAAAAGGAACCATTTTTTTGGGACCATGGTTTTTTTGTGTGGGACCATGATTCTATTTTAGGCAAGACATTATAAGTAATCCTAAGTCACCCCTTATCTAAATGTTTTTCTTAATACCAAACTTACCCTCAATTAAATGTGTTAGTTTAATGATTAATTAGTTATTAGTTAATAGTTAGTATGATTAGTGATTAGTATGATTAGTAGGATTAGTAATGATTAGTTACCATTAAGAAGTTCTATTACAAAAAATTGAAGAAAAAAAATTGCGAGAAATTTTAATTTTTTTTGCGATTAAGTTCGGTTACCCAAATTTATGACCAAAAACGAACTTAATGATCAGTGATTAGTATGATTAGTAATAATTAGTATGATTAGTAATGATTAGTTACCGGTAAGAAGTTCGGTTACAAAAAATTGAAAATTTTCCTTGCGATCAAACCGAACTATATATTTGGTGTGACCATTAAATAGTTCGGTTACAAAAAAAATTTAAAACTTTTGACGATCAAACCGAACTTGAAGTTCAGTTACCCAAATTTATGACCAAAAACCGAACTTAATGATTAGTGATTAGTATGATTAGTAATGATTAGTATGATCAGTTACCAGTAAGAAGTTCGGTTACAAAAAAATTGAAATTTTTCCTTGCGATCAAACCGAACTATATATTTGGTGTGACCATTAAATAGTTCGGTTACAAAAAAAAATTTAAAACTTTTTACGATCAAACCGAACTTAAAGTTCGGTTGGGAAATGTTTTTGCAACTAACCGAACTATTAGGTTCGTTTGGGAAATGTTTTTTGCTACTAACCGAACTATTAGGGTTCGGTTGGGAAATATTTTTTACGACATAACCGAAGTAAGGTTCGGTTGGGAATTTTTTTGTGAAATAGCCAAACTGTTCTTCATATTCATCATTTCTATTAGGTTCAGTTAGTTCGACAAAGTTTTTCACATAATCCCTAGACGAACTTCTCTTTGCAACTTCCATTTTCAACTCATTTTGATGGTTAATACTCATTTTTCAATCGAACGAAGAACGTCAAGGAAAGAGAGAAGAAGAAGAGAATAATTTTTTTTTCGATTTTGATTTTGGTTATGATTTTGATTTCGATTCCCCCTGTTTTTGATTTTGATTTTGATTTTGGTCAATAGATTCATTTAGTTTAGATTAGATATATATGATTAGATTTATATAGTTATTAGGTTAGTTTTAATTTAAATAAAAGTAAAGGGTAAATGTGTATTTACCTAATTTTAGGACACCCCTTATAAGTATAGGGAGGTTGACCTAATAAGACCATGGTCCCCCAAAAAAAAACCATGGTCCCTAAAAAAATGGTTCCTAAAAAGAACCGACTCCGCACACAAAGAATATAATTCAACACGAAGCCCACACTATCTGCAAGAACCTCTTGTATTTGGACGTGGCAAGGGTCCTTTATTTTTTTTTATTTTTTTTTGAAAAGAGAAGGATATATTAAAAGGAGAAAAGATATGTACAGGCTATTTACAAGGTCAAAAGACCATCACAACAAGAATACAATTGCTGAACTACAGGCTAACTATACTCTCCCATTGATGCAAAATCTGAGATGCAGAAAAGTGTTTGAAAACATCTGTTGTTGAACTCCAAAGATAAATCCATTGTTTTATAGCAATCTCTAGCTCAAAATTTGTTTTTGCCCTGCCACCATGAACTCTTATATTTCTCTCATTCCAAACCTCCCAACAAATCGCAAAAGGCAGCAATTGCCACACCGTCCTTGTCCTTGCAGAAACTCTTTCCAATCTCCAACCTAGCATCAGCGGTTTGAACTGTAGTGGCATTACCCACTTAACCTTCATTGAAGCTATAAAATACTCCCAAAGTTTTGTAATCACCGTGCAATGGATGAAAAGATGCTCTATAGTTTCCACCTCCGTATTACAGAAAAGACACAAATTTGATTGAATTACTACCCTCCTCTGTTGCAACATAAATCTTGTTGGAATAGAGTTATGAAGAGATGCCCAGCATAGAAAAAGAACCTTGGGAGGCATACAATTATTCAACAAAATTCGATGACCATCCCAGTCCAGATCTTCGTCAGTTAATCTCCTATATATGCCTTTTGCAGAATTATCACCTTCGACGCTATCATTTTATCCCTGTGACAGAACTACAAGCCTGATGTCAAACTTCAACTCCAAAAGGTCGATGCTTTCCGCTGGATTCAGGGCTCTACTGAATTGAAAAACCCTATTGATGTCACATAGTTCGCCCACGGAAGCAAATTTTTGTGTGCTGATCTTGTATAATCTCGAATATTTTTCCTTGAAAGGCTTCTTTTCACACCAACTGTCCTCCCAGAATCTTAAAGATAAGCCATTTTTTACCTGCACCTTCACAGAATCAATGAAAACATTATTCTCTCTCAGTATATCAAACCACATACTTCTCCGTATCGGTTCTTTAACTTGTAGTGGAAGCAACCACTCTTCTTCAGATTTTGATTTTTCGCAAACAATTCTCCTCCATAACGTCGTCTTTTCCTTGCAGTATCTAATGTGCCACTTTGCTAATAGAGATTTATTCACCAGCCTCAAGCTGCGAATGCCTAAACCACCCTTCCTCTTTGGCTTGCAGATTCTCTTGAAAGAAACCCAGCTTATCTTCTTCTTCTCATCATCTTCACCCCATAGAAACCGTCTCATTATTGAATTCAATTTCTTTTCAACAGATACATGCATATGATGCAAAGACATGAAATACACAGCTAGACTCTCAAGTGAACTTCTGATTAACACAACCCTACCAGCTTTATTCAAATACCTTCTTTTCCACGGTGCAAGCTTTTTCTGCATCCTTTGAATAATTACTTCCCATATTAACTCACTTCGTCCATTCGATCCAATGGGCATACCCAAGTACGTAATAGGAATGGATTCTACTCGGCATCCCAACTCCAAAGCTAAGTCACTCACCAAATTATCTGCAGCTATGCTCACCATTGTGCTTTTCTCTAAGTTCAAACGAAGTCCAGTTAAAATCTCAAAAACAGCTAGAATAACAAGGAGTCTTCTTACCTCGACTGTTGTGGCGTCTAAGAAGATGATTTTGTCGTCTGCAAACTGCAGATGAGACACAACAGTTCCTCCATCCTTCACCCAAAATCCACTGAGTTTTCCTTGAGCGACTGCGTTGTTGATGAGAATCGATAACACCTCAACGACCAAAAGAAACAGGAAGGGTGACAAAGGATCACCCTGAAGAATACCTTTCGATGGCTTAATTAACCTTGTTGCCTACCCATTGACAAGAATTGAAAACTGCGCCTCAGTCACACACCATCTCATCCACTGAATCCACTTCATCCCAAACCCATTCTTTTCCAAAATAGAAAAGAGAGATGGCCAACTAACATTATCAAAGGCCTTCTGCATATCGATCTTGCACATAATCCCTGGAATTTGTTGCCTCAGTCGGCTGTCAATTAGCTCGTTAGCAATCAAGATACCATCTAATATTTGTCTCTCTTTAACAAACTGATGTGGTTTTAAAGTTGTAGTAAAAAGTGGTAGTAAAAGTTCGTTCAACGCGGGCTTGTAAAGGTTTGATTTAAGAAAATACTAAAAACAAAGAAAATATATTCACAAGGTTGTCACAAATATCGAGAGGTACTATGACTCAGGATTCCACCATAAAATTCATTCATGTGATTCATATATTTATTCTAGACAATTATAATTCAAATAATAATAAAATATTGACTCTATGTTTTGCCAAGGTAGATTTTTGAAAAGCAACGACTGTATATCTAAAGCATGGGATATCAAAAGACTTAACCTAAGTATAACCCATCAATTGAAATTACAACCATTCAATAAAAACCATAAAACAATTAACAATCCATGCAAAAAGTCATGAAAGAATTAAAAATAATTACCACACGCATGAAATATGGCTTCCTCCGTCATCCCAGTGTTGGGGTTTAGCTCCTCATGTCGAAAACACGTTCAAAAGATTTTTCCATTGCTCAAAAGGTATTTACAAAGGGGAAGAGACTCAAAAGGAATAAAACAGATCAATCGCAACGTTTATATTTGATGCAGAATAACAGTTACAAAGGTAACAGGAAGAATAAGACTGCTACAAATAAGACTGTCTTCTCTGTCGTAGTTTTCGCGATTGTCCTTGTCGATTCAATGTTCTTCGTCCCTTTCTTCTTGAAAGCGAGAGAGAACTTCTCTGCAATTATTGTTCTTCGCTCCCGAGCCCTCTCGTTGGCTCTCCCAACTCCCGATCCTCTTCTCAGAACTTCATCCAAGCTTATTTATATACCTCAGGGATACAAATCTTCCCGAATATACCATGATTTTCTTCTCTCCAAAGTCTCGGAGCTTTTCTTCTCTTCACGGGAAATAATCCTTCGGGGTTGATTTCTTTCCTTATTTTTTCTCTTCTTTCCGCGTCCAAGCTTTCCTAAACTAGATAGATACGATCCTGTGAGATTTCTTTTGCCGGAAATAACCAAACGATCCCGAGATGTCGTCATTCACTGTTTTGCCGAGGAAAGTAAGTAAACTTCCTTTTTTATCGAACTTCAATCAATTATAAGCCCTGGTTTACGTTAACAGGGCTAAACCAAATCGAACCAGTGAGAAAGTCCGAGCAAATCCAGCCCAAAACAGCTTCAGCGAACTGCGCAGGTGTGAAGCTATTCTTCCCGCCAAAAATCCATTTCAAATGGAGATGAAGGTGACCTCCCCCTATCCTGTACGGGTCTGCCAATAGTAGTTGCCCTGGAAATGAGTTGCCCCTTATCAATTGAGGTGCCCCTTATCCAAAATAGGGATCCCCTTAGTAGTTTTCTCCCAAAAGCGCAAAAACCACTTTTCGAGCCAATTTCGCCGCAAAATCTTATTTCTCCAAAAACACCTACAAAAACATTAAATAATCAAAATAAGCGCAAAATCGAGTACTAACATTACAGAGAATTGAGACTAATATAGACACATAAATGCGTCTATCAAATACCCCCAAACTTATTATTTGCTAGTCCTCGAGCAAATCAAATCTACAAAATAAAAAAATCCTAACTCACCTGTCGCAGGGCATCGTCGATTGCATTTAACATATGCAATAAGCCTTTAAACCCCTAGGTGGCCCTAGTGGCCAAGTTATAGTCTCGGGAGGGTTTACCGAGATGTACCCACAAAACCTTTATACTCCAGGACCTAACTATCTACGCGAGAACTTTGGAAGGCACTAAAAAGTCTCCTTGGTTGGCATACTTATTGACTACGGGAGGAAGTACCACGATGCGAAATTCCAATTCTTTACACGAGTTTGCACTCAAGCATACTAAAATTCATATATAAGTCACAGAGCTCTACTCAGATAGTTTCTGGACATCATAACCGGAGTCAACCAATCACATGGACAGATTAAGAGATGGATATAGAAAAACATAGATGGTTTTGATGTTGACTAAGGTGAACGGTGTTTCTCATATCTGTCTGAAGGCCACTGCCAAAATCAACCTATCCTAATGGACTGAGATATTAGTCTGACTAATACCAACACACTGGCATATACAAGGGAACCAGTGGTCGATAATCCTAACTCTAGGTCAACACAATTGGCATATACAAGGGTTCCAAAGTGGTCGACTTTATTGAATTTATTCCGGTTGGTCTGATGGTCTGGTCTCAACTTTTTTTTTTCTTCAACTTTTTTCGACTTTTTTTTTTTTTTTTCGGTATCTCAATCACCCTATTTCACCCTAGCAGTGGTAACAACTTGAATCATGAGCCCCACCTAATCACTTAGACAAACATATTTTAAAGAAAACAAAATAAAAATAGAAGTGAAAAGGATTCAACGAGATATGGCGAAACTACCATGTTTTTTTCTTTAATTCTAACACCTGAGCTCTGTGCTTTTATGAATAGACTCTTTAGATGTTTCCATCTAATCAGATTGGTTCCTCAACTCCTACAACCAAAATGCTTCCATCCACTTAGATTGGTTAGTGCCATCCTTAATAAGCATAAATTTCTAGGCTCGGAGTTTAACAATGCAACTAAAATGTTTCTCCCATACCCCCAAACTTAAATCTAACATTGTCCTTAATGTTCTAAAGATAAAATTAAAAGCATGAACAAGGAGAAACTGTTACCATTTGAAGTAAAAGAGTTAAGGAAAGATATTACCGTGTCGCATGAATGTTGGGTTACCTCCCAAGAAGTGCTAAGTTTAACATCTTCAGCCAGACTAATAAAGGATTAGTCACCTCATAAAATCATAAAGTAATAGCCGAAATATCTGTGGGTCGTCAAAACCAAATAGAGCTATCACAAGTAAAAGGAATCTGCAACATGCCAAGAAAATTAACAAATAATGCACACCCTTGTCTAGTTTCATGTTTAAGACAACTACATCTAGCTGTGGTTCAGGTTCAGGTTCTATAACTGGGTCCAAATAAAATATTTTCATGGGTTGGAATTCCTCAAAGCTAAGATCCGGTTCAGGTTGTAAAGTCTGTAAAAACTCAAATAAGAACTTAGAAGCACATAATAATAACCTAAATAACTGCGGATCCTTAAAGTCAATCAGGTTTGACTCACACAATTGACCACGATGAAAGTGGTGGTCAATTTTAGGCAAATGTGTCGATTCTAATTTCCTAAAGTACTTAGGTTTAGTCTCAAAACTAAATAATTGACACATCCGAAACTTATACGTTCCCACTGGTTGAAAAATATTTGGTGGGAAAACAAAATCAACTGGTATCATAGCACAGGCTAACCACATCAACCGGAGGTTGGGTTTCTAACAACCGAACTTCTTCCTGGACATTATTAGGTTCTGAGAACTATTATGAAGGCAATCTGGCACACCGGTTGAGGCACATATATCAAGTCCCAAGTGAGGGATCTCTACAAGAGCTAAAGGTAAAGCACGGGAGAATGATAATCACCCCAAACTTAGAGTTTTGGGTGTCTCTAGATAGACTATCTACAATTTCCCTAATTTCTAGATCTTCGGAATCCTGAAAATGGTCAATTGCTTCTTCTAAGTTATAATCAGAAGGTGTATCCTCACTCATCATATTTGAAAGCTCTACGAGTTCATCTTCTTTGTCTAAGACTAATGTTTCTAAATCGTTAGACTCTAAAACAATGTTCTCAGAATAAACTCTTTCCTCAAAACTATCATCGGCTTCGTAATCATAAGGAAATACTACATCGTCTAAAACGGTGGTATCTCTAGTCAAATCCTCGTCCTTTTGAATAGGTGAATAATTATTAAAATTATTTGAATTTGAACTAGAAATATTATCATTGTAAAGCTCAATTGGAGTAACAAATTCCTGATCACTATGCCTAAATATTTCAGATTCTTCATCAACACTATCCTCATCATAATCATCATTGTAATAACATGAAAATGGTCGAACCTCGTCTAAAAAAGTAGTGTTACCAATTCTAACCTCGTCATCTCGATTATGCAAATAACTATCCTCATTTTCAAGGGTACTATTGGAAACACTAAGATTATTTCGAGCAAAAAAGTTTCGGGCCTCTAACAAAAGCTTTTGTGTCGACTCACATGACTTCCTTATGGTATCGTGTATAGAAGGTTCACTCATGGGTGCATTTGGTGTATTCATTTCTAACACAAACCTATTTGTATTCTCAGTTAATTGTTTGAGAGACTCTTCTAGAGAAATGGAAGGATCATAAGTAGCACTAGGGTATAATTGTTTGATTAAATCATTCAACGGGGAACTAGTACTATTATATTCTTACTTGTATGACCGGTGTGTGTGTGGATAGTAATTGGGCTCATCATGGTATGAGCCATAACCTTGAAAAGGCTGATGTTTCCCAACCACTATTCACATTATGGTCAAAGTAGTAACGTCCATTTTGAAACTCAGTCGGATATTCGTTGTATTGGCTATTGTAATACCGGTTCGACATTCTATTTGCGAGGGTGTGAGTTTGTCACACAAAATAAAACCCACCGACAGGGATTCGTGGGTGGATAGAGTCTTACCTCCCGTACTGCATCACATGATGAACCGTTGAAGTCGACTCGTGCCACCGACTCCGATGTCGATTATCGAACCCGAGGGGCCGAGACAAGATCGTAATCGTCGTCCTTCCCCGCAAAATGCTTTATATTTAACCTCAACCCTTCCTTAGGGTTTAAAAATAGTAATGTCCAATGTCCCAAAAATAAAGTTCAAAAAGTGTCCAAAAAGAAAAATAAAAATTACAAAAATATAACTCTATTTACAATTTCTAAAAATAAAACAAAATAACTATATACAAAATCTTCTCCTTCACTCCTTTCGATTCCTCTTTTCTTTCCTTCTTTGGCGATGCTTTCCTTTTATAGCACTTTTTCTTTCCTTGTAGCTTCGCTCCAAATCGAAAAGAATCGAAAAATACCAAAACGCGTAAAAAAGAACAAAAAATAATAAAAAGAAAAATAAACCTAAAAACAAGTCCGCGTCGGCGGCGCCAAAAATTGATGTGGTTTTAAAGTTTTAGTAAAAGTGGTAGTAAAAGTTCGTTCAACTCGGGCTTGTAAAGGTTTGATTTAAGAAAATACTAAAAACAAAGAAAATATATTCACAAGGTTGTCACAAATATCGAGAGGTACTAGGACTCAGGATTCCACCATAAAATTCATTCATGTGATTCATATATTTATTCTAGACAATTATAACTCAAATAATAATAAAATATTGACTCTATGTTTTGCCAAGGTAGATTTTTGAAAAGCAACGACTGTATATCTAAAGCATGGGATATCAAAAGACTTAACCTAAGTATAACCCATCAATTGAAATTACAACCATTCAATAAAAACCATAAAACAATTAACAATCCATGCAAAAAGTCATGAAAGAATTAAAAATAATTACCACACGCATGAAATATGGCTTCCTCCGTCATCCCAGTGTTGGGGTTTAGCTCCTCATGTCGAAAACACGTTCAAAAGATTTTTCCATTGCTCAAAAGGTATTTACAAAGGGGAAGAGACTCAAAAGGAATAAAACAGATCAATCGTAACGTTTATATTTGATGCAGAATAACAGTTACAAAGGTAACAGGAAGAATAAGACTGCTACAAATAAGACTGTCTTCTCTGTCGTAGTTTTCGCGACTGTCCTTGTCAGTTCAATGTTCTTCGTCCCTTTCTTCTTCAGCAGCAGCAGAGAACTTCTCTGCAATTATTGTTCTTCGCTCCAGAGCCCTCTGTTGGCTCTCCCAACTCCCGATCCTCTTCTGTAACTTCATCCAAGCTTATTTATATACCTCAGGGATACAAATCTTCCCGAATATACCATGATTTTCTTCTCTCCAAAGTCTCGGAGCTTTTCTTCTCTTCACGGGAAATAATCCTTCGGGGTTGATTTCTTTCCTTATTTTTCTCTTCTTTCCGCGTCCAAGCTTTCCTAAACTAGATAGATACGATCCTGTGAGATTTCTTTTGCCAGAAATAACCAAACGATCCCGAGATGTCGTCATTCATCAAGCTTTTGCCGAAGAAAGTAAGTAAACTTCCTTTTTATCGAACTTCAATCAATTATAAGCCCTGGTTTACGTTAACAGGGATAAACCAAATCGAACCAGTGAGAAAGTCCGAGCAAATCCAGCCCAAAACAGCTTTCAATAAATGGCGCGAGTGTGAAGCTATTCTTCCCGCCAAAAATCCATTTCAAATGGAGATGAAGGTGACCTCCCCCTATCCTGTAGGGTCTGCCAATAGTAGTTGCCCCTTATCAATTGAGGTGCCCCTTATCCAAAATAGGGATCCCCTTAGTAGTTTTCTCCCAAAAGCGCAAAAACCACTTTTCGAGCCAATTTCGCCGCAAAATCTTATTTCTCCAAAAACACCTACAAAAACATAAAATAATCAAAATAAGCGCAAAATCGAGTACTAACATTACAGAGAATTGAGACTAATATAGACACATAAATGCGTCTATCAAATACCCCCAAACTTATTATTTGCTAGTCCTCGAGCAAATCAAATCTACAAAATAAAAAAAATCCTAACTCACTGTCGCAGGCATCGTCGATTGCATTTAACATATGCAATAAGCCTTTAAACCCCTAGGTGGCCCTAGTGGCCAAGTTATAGTCTCGGGAGGGTTTACCAGAGATGTACCCACAAAACCTTTATACTCCAGACCCTAACTATCTACACAGAACTTTGGAAGGCACTAAAAAGTCTCCTTGGTTGGCATACTTATTGACTACGGGAGGAAGTACCACGATGCGAAATTCCAATTGCTGTACACGAGTTTGCACTCAAGCATACTAAAATTCATATATAAGTCACAGAGCTCTACTCAGATAGTTTCTGGACATCATAACCGGAGTCAACCAATCACATGGACAGATTAAGAGATGGATATAGAAAAACATAGATGGTTTTGATGTTGACTAAGGTGAACTGTGTTTCTCATATCTGTCTGAAGGCCACTGCCAAAACAAACCTATCCTAATGGACTGAGATATTAGTCTGACTAATACCAACACACTGGCATATACAAGGGAACCAGTGGTCGATAATCCTAACTCTAGGTCAACACAACTGGCATATACAAGGGTTCCAGTGGTCGACTTTATTGAATTTATTCCGGTTGGTCTGATGGTCTGGTCTCAACTTTTTTTTTTTCTTCAACTTTTTTCGACTTTTTTTTTTTTTTTTTCGGTATCTCAATCACCCTATTTCACCCTAGCAGTGGTAACAACTTGAATCATGAGCCCCACCTAATCACTTAGACAAACATATTTTAAAGAAAACAAAATAAAAATAGAAGTGAAAAGGATTCAACGAGATATGGCGAAACTACCATGTTTTTTTATTTAATTCTAACACCTGAGCTCTGTGCTTTTATGAATAGACTCTTTAGATGTTTCCATCTAATCAGATTGGTTCCTCAACTCCTACAACCAAAATGCTTCCATCCACTTAGATTGGTTAGTGCCATCCTTAATAAGCATAAATTTCTAGGCTCTGGAGTTTAACAATGCAACTAAAATGTTTCTCCCATACCCCCAAACTTAAATCTAACATTGTCCTCAATGTTCTAAAGATAAAATTAAAAGCATGAACAAGGAGAAACTGTTACCATTTGAAGTAAAAGAGTTAAGGAAAGATATTACCGTGTCGCATGAATGTTGGGTTACCTCCCAAGAAGTGCTAAGTTTAACATCTTTAGCCAGACTAATAAAGGATTAGTCACCTCATAAAATCATAAAGTAATAGCCGAAATATCTGTGGGTCGTCAAAACCAAATAGAGCTATCACAAGTAAAAGGAATCTGCAACATGCCAAGAAAATTAACAAATATTGCACACCCTTGTCTAGTTTCATGTTTAAGACAACTACATCTAGCTGTGGTTCGGCCAGGTTCTATAACTGGGTCCAAATAAAATATTTTCATGGGTTGGAATTCCTCAAAGCTAAGATCCGGTTCGAGGTTGTAAAGTCTGTAAAAACTCAAATAAGAACTTAGAAGCACATAATAATAACCTAAATAACTGCGGATCCTTAAAGTCAATCAGGTTTGACTCACACAATTGACCACGATGAAAGTGGTGGTCAATTTTAGGCAAATGTGTCGATTCTAATTTCCTAAAGTACTTAGGTTTAGTCTCAAAACTAAATAATTGACACATCTGAAACTTATACGTTCCCACTGGTTGAAAAATATTTGGTGGGAAAACAAAATCAATCTGGGTATCATAGCCCACTAACCACATCAACCAGAGGATGGGTTTCTAACAACTGAACTTCTTCCTGGACATTATTAGGTTTTGGAGAACTATTATGAAGGCAATCTGGCACACTGGTTGAGGCACATATATCAAGTCCCAAGTGAGGATCTCTACAAGAGCTAAAGGTAAAGCACGGGGAGAATGATAATCACCCCCAAACTTAGAGTTTTGGGTGTCTCTAGATAGACTATCTACAATTTCCCTAATTTCTAGATCTTCGGAATCCTGAAAATGGTCAATTGCTTCTTCTAAGTTATAATCAGAAGGTGTATCCTCACTCATCATATTTGAAAGCTCTACGAGTTCATCTTCTTTGTCTAAGACTAATGTTTCTAAATCGTTAGACTCTAAAACAATGTTCTCAGAATAAACTTTTTCCTCAAAACTATCATCGGCTTCGTAATCATAAGGAAATACTACATCGTCTAAAACGGTGGTATCTCTAGTCAAATCCTCGTCCTTTTGAATAGGTGAATAATTATTAAAATTATTTGAATTTGAACTAGAAATATTATCATTGTAAAGCTCAATTGGAGTAACAAATTCCTGATCACTATGCCTAAATATTTCAGATTCTTCATCAACACTATCCTCATCATAATCATCATTGTAATAACATGAAAATGGTCGAACCTCTTCTAAAAAAGTAGTGTTACCAATTCTAACCTCGTCATCTCGATTATGCAAATAACTATCCTCATTTTCAAGGGTACTATTGGAAACACTAAGATTATTTCGAGCAAAACTGTTCTGGGCCTCTAACAAAAGCTTTTGTGTCGACTCACATGACTTCCTTATGGTATCGTGTATAGAAGGTTCACTCATGGGTGCATTTGGTGTATTCATTTCTAACACAAACCTATTTGTATTCTCAGTTAATTGTTTGAGAGACTCTTCTAGAGAAATGGAAGGATCATAAGTACCACTAGGGTATAATTGTTTGATTAAATCATTCAACGGGGAACTAGTACTATTATATTCTTACTCGTATGACCGGTGTGTGTGTGGATAGTAATTGGGCTCATCATGGTATGAGCCATAACCTTGAAAAGGCTGATGTTTCCCAACCACTATTCACATTATGGTCAAAGTAGTAACGTCCATTTTGAAACTCGATCGGATATTCGTTGTATTGGCTATTGTAATACCGTAGTTCGACATTCTATTTGCGGGGGTGTGAGTTTGTCACACAAAATAAAACCCACTCGACAGGGGGATTCGTGGGTGGATAGAGTCTTACCTCCCGTACTGCATCGGCGATGAACCGTTGAAGTCGACTCAGGCCACCGACTCCGATGTCAGTGTACGAACCCGAGGGGCCGAGACAGTATCGTAACTGTCGTCCTTCCCTGCAAACAGTCTATATTTAACCTCAACCCTTCCTTAGGGTTTAAAAATAGTAATGTCCAATGTCCCAAAAATAAAGTTCAAAAAGTGTCCAAAAAGAAAAATAAAAATTACAAAAATATAACTCTATTTACAATTTCTAAAAATAAAACAAAATAACTATATACAAAATCTTCTCCTTCACTCCTTTCAGATTCCTCTTTTCTTTCCTTCTTTGGCGATGCTTTCCTTTTATAGCACTTTTTCTTTCCTTGTAGCTTCGCTCCAAATCTGAAAAGAATCGAAAAATACCAAAACGCGTAAAAAAGAACAAAAAATAATAAAAAGAAAAATAAACCTAAAAACAAGTCCGCGTCGGCGGCGCCAAAAATTGATGTGGTTTTAAAGTTTTAGTAAAAAGTGGTAGTAAAAGTTCGTTCAACTCGGGCTTGTAAAGGTTTGATTTAAGAAAATACTAAAAACAAAGAAAATATATTCACAAGGTTGTCACAAATATCGAGAGGTACTAGGACTCAGGATTCCACCATAAAATTCATTCATGTGATTCATATATTTATTCTAGACAATTATAACTCAAATAATAATAAAATATTGACTCTATGTTTTGCCAAGGTAGATTTTTGAAAAGCAACGACTGTATATCTAAAGCATGGGATATCAAAAGACTTAACCTAAGTATAACCCATCAATTGAAATTACAACCATTCAATAAAAACCATAAAACAATTAACAATCCATGCAAAAAGTCATGAAAGAATTAAAAATAATTACCACACGCATGAAATATGGCTTCCTCCGTCATCCCAGTGTTGGGGTTTAGCTCCTCATGTCGAAAACACGTTCAAAAGATTTTTCCATTGCTCAAAAGGTATTTACAAAGGGGAAGAGACTCAAAAGGAATAAAACAGATCAATCGCAACGTTTATATTTGATGCAGAATAACAGTTACAAAGGTAACAGGAAGAATAAGACTGCTACAAATAAGACTGTCTTCTCTCGTCAGTAGTTTTCGCGATCGTCCTTGTCGATTCAATGTTCTTCGTCCCTTTCTTCTTCAGCAGCAGCAGAGAACTTCTCTGCAATTATTGTTCTTCGCTCCAGAGCCCTCTGTTGGCTCTCCCAACTCCCGATCCTCTTCTGTAACTTCATCCAAGCTTATTTATATACCTCAGGGATACAAATCTTCCCGAATATACCATGATTTTCTTCTCTCCAAAGTCTCGGAGCTTTTCTTCTCTTCACGGGAAATAATCCTTCGGGGTTGATTTCTTTCCTTATTTTTCTCTTCTTTCCGCGTCCAAGCTTTCCTAAACTAGATAGATACGATCCTGTGAGATTTCTTTTGCCAGAAATAACCAAACGATCCCGAGATGTCGTCATTCACTGTTTTGCCGAAGAAAGTAAGTAAACTTCCTTTTTATCGAACTTCAATCAATTATAAGCCCTGGTTTACGTTAACAGGGATAAACCAAATCGAACCAGTGAGAAAGTCCGAGCAAATCCAAAATTTCAAAAACAAACTTCAATGAATGCGCAGGTGTGAAGCTATTCTTCCCGCCAAAAATCCATTTCAAATGGAGATGAAGGTGACCTCCCCCTATCCTGTAGGGTCTGCCAATAGTAGTTGCCCTGGAAATGAGTTGCCCCTTATCAATTGAGGTGCCCCTTATCCAAAATAGGGATCCCCTTAGTAGTTTTCTCCCAAAAGCGCAAAAGCCACTTTTCGAGCCAATTTCGCCGCAAAATCTTATTTCTCCAAAAACACCTACAAAAACATTAAATAATCAAAATAAGCGCAAAATCGAGTACTAACATTACAGAGAATTGAGACTAATATAGACACATAAATGCGTCTATCAAATACCCCCAAACTTATTATTTGCTAGTCCTCGAGCAAATCAAATCTACAAAATACAAAAATCCTAACTCACTTGTCAGCAGGCATCGTCGATTGCATTTAACATATGCAATAAGCCTTTAAACCCCTAGGTGGCCCTAGTGGCCAAGTTATAGTCTCGGGAGGGTTTACCAGAGATGTACCCACAAAACCTTTATACTCCAGACCCTAACTATCTACGCAGAACTTTGGAAGGCACTAAAAAGTCTCCTTGGTTGGCATACTTATTGACTACAGGAGGAAGTACCCTGATGCGAAATTCCAATTGCTGTACACGAGTTTGCACTCAAGCATACTAAAATTCATATATAAGTCACAGAGCTCTACTCAGATAGTTTCTGGACATCATAACCGGAGTCAACCAATCACATGGACAGATTAAGAGATGGATATAGAAAAACATAGATGGTTTTGATGTTGACTAAGGTGAACGGTGTTTCTCATATCTATCTGAAGGCCACTGCCAAAACAAACCTATCCTAATGGACTGAGATATTAGTCTGACTAATACCAACACACTGGCATATACAAGGGAACCAGTGGTCGATAATCCTAACTCTAGGTCAACACAACTGGCATATACAAGGGTTCCAGTGGTCGACTTTATTGAATTTATTCCGGTTGGTCTGATGGTCTGGTCTCAACTTTTTTTTTTCTTCAACTTTTTTCGACTTTTTTTTTTTTTTTCGGTATCTCAATCACCCTATTTCACCCTAGCAGTGGTAACAACTTGAATCATGAGCCCCACCTAATCACTTAGACAAACATATTTTAAAGAAAACAAAATAAAAATAGAAGTGAAAAGGATTCAACGAGATATGGCGAAACTACCATGTTTTTTTCTTTAATTCTAACACCTGAGCTCGTGCTTTTATGAATAGACTCTTTAGATGTTTCCATCTAATCAGATTGGTTCCTCAACTCCTACAACCAAAATGCTTCCATCCACTTAGATTGGTTAGTGCCATCCTTAATAAGCATAAATTTCTAGGCTCTGGAGTTTAACAATGCAACTAAAATGTTTCTCCCATACCCCCAAACTTAAATCTAACATTGTCCTCAATGTTCTAAAGATAAAATTAAAAGCATGAACAAGGAGAAACTGTTACCATTTGAAGTAAAAGAGTTAAGGAAAGATATTACCGTGTCGCATGAATGTTGGGTTACCTCCCAAGAAGTGCTAAGTTTAACATCTTCAGCCAGACTAATAAAGGATTAGTCACCTCATAAAATCATAAAGTAATAGCCGAAATATCTGTGGGTCGTCAAAACCAAATAGAGCTATCACAAGTAAAAGGAATCGCAACATGCCAAGAAAATTAACAAATAACGCACACCCTTGTCTAGTTTCATGTTTAAGACAACTACATCTAGCCGTGGTTCGATTTTCGGGTTCTATAACTGGGTCCAAATAAAATATTTTCATGGGTTGGAATTCCTCAAAGCTAAGATCCGGTTCGAGGTTGTAAAGTCCGTAAAAACTCAAATAAGAACTTAGAAGCACATAATAATAACCTAAATAATCATGCGGATCCTTAAAGTCAATCGGGTTTGACTCACACAATTGACCACGATGAAAGTGGTGGTCAATTTTAGGCAAATGTGTCGATTCTAATTTCCTAAAGTACTTAGGTTTAGTCTCAAAACTAAATAATTGACACATCTGAAACTTATACGTTCCCACTGGTTGAAAAATATTTGGTGGGAAAACAAAATCAATCTGGGTATCATAGCCTGGGCTAACCACATCAACCAGAGGATGGGTTTCTAACAACTGAACTTCTTCCTGGACATTATTAGGTTCTGGAGAACTATTATGAAGGCAATCTGGCACACTGGTTGAGGCACATATATCAAGTCCCAAGTGAGGGATCTCTACAAGAGCTAAAGGTAAAGCACGGGGAGAATGATAATCACCCCCAAACTTAGAGTTTTGGGTGTCTCTAGATAGACTATCTACAATTTCCCTAATTTCTAGATCTTCGGAATCCTGAAAATGGTCAATTGCTTCTTCTAAGTTATAATCAAAAGGTGTATCCTCACTCATCATATTTGAAAGCTCTACGAGTTCATCTTCTTTGTCTAAGACTAATGTTTCTAAATCGTTAGACTCTAAAACAATGTTCTCAGAATAAACTCTTTCCTCAAAACTATCATCGGCTTCGTAATCATAAGGAAATACTACACCGTCTAAAACGGTGGTATCTCTAGTCAAATCCTCGTCCTTTTGAATAGGTGAATAATTATTAAAATTATTTGAATTTGAACTAGAAATATTATCATTGTAAAGCTCAATTGGAGTAACAAATTCCTGATCACTATGCCTAAATATTTCAGATTCTTCATCAACACTATCCTCATCATAATCATCATTGTAATAACATGAAAATGGTCGAACCTCGTCTAAAAAAGTAGTGTTACCAATTCTAACCTCGTCATCTCGATTATGCAAATAACTATCCTCATTTTCAAGGGTACTATTGGAAACACTAAGATTATTTCGAGCAAAACTGTTTTGGGCCTCTAACAAAAGCTTTTGTGTCGACTCACATGACTTCCTTATGGTATCGTGTATAGAAGGTTCACTCATGGGTGCATTTGGTGTATTCATTTCTAACACAAACCTATTTGTATTCTCAGTTAATTGTTTGAGAGACTCTTCTAGAGAAATGGAAGGATCATAAGTAGCACTAGGGTATAATTGTTTGATTAAATCATTCAACGGGGAACTAGTACTATTATATTCTTACTCGTATGACCGGTGTGTGTGTGGATAGTAATTGGGCTCATCATGGTATGAGCCATAACCTTGAAAAGGCTGATGTTTCCCAACCACTATTCACATTATGGTCAAAGTAGTAACGTCCATTTTGAAACTCAGTCGGATATTCGTTGTATTGGCTATTGTAATACCAGTTCGACATTCTATTTGCAGGGGTGTGAGTTTGTCACACAAAATAAAACCCACTGACAGGGGATTCGTGGGTGGATAGAGTCTTACCTCCCGTACTGCATCGGCGATGAACCGTTGAAGTCGACTCAGGCCACCGACTCCGATGTCAGTGTACGAACCCGAGGGGCCGAGACAGTATCGTAACTGTCGTCCTTCCCTGCAAATAGTTTATATTTAACCTCAACCCTTCCTTAGGGTTTAAAAATAGTAATGTCCAATGTCCCAAAAATAAAGTTCAAAAAGTGTCCAAAAAGAAAAATAAAAATTACAAAAATATAACTCTATTTACAATTTCTAAAAATAAAACAAAATAACTATATACAAAATCTTCTCCTTCACTCCTTTCAGATTCCTCTTTTCTTTCCTTCTTTGGCGATGCTTTCCTTTTATAGCACTTTTTCTTTCCTTGTAGCTTCGCTCCAAATCTGAAAAGAATCGAAAAATACCAAAACGCGTAAAAAAGAACAAAAAATAATAAAAAGAAAAATAAACCTAAAACAAATCTAAAAACAAGTCCGCGTCGGCGGCGCCAAAAATTGATGTGGTTTTAAAGTTTTAGTAAAAAGTGGTAGTAAAAGTTCGTTCAACTCGGGCTTGTAAAGGTTTGATTTAAGAAAATACTAAAAACAAAGAAAATATATTCACAAGGTTGTCACAAATATCGAGAGGTACTAGGACTCAGGATTCCACCATAAAATTCGTTCATGTGATTCATATATTTATTTTAGACAATTATAACTCAAATAATAATAAAATATTGACTCTATGTTTTGCCAAGGTAGATTTTTGAAAAGCAACGACTGTATATCTAAAGCATGGGATATCAAAAGACTTAACCTTAGTATAACCCATCAATTGAAATTACAACCATTCAATAAAAACCATAAAACAATTAACAATCCATGCAAAAAGTCATGAAAGAATTAAAAATAATTACCACACGCATGAAATATGGCTAGCTCCGTCATCCCAGTGTTGGGGTTTAGCTCCTCATGTCGAAAACACGTTCAAAAGATTTTTCCATTGCTCAAAAGGTATTTACAAAGGGGAAGAGACTCAAAAGGAATAAAACAGATCAATCGCAACGTTTATATTTGTTGCAGAATAACAGTTACAAAGGTAACATGAAGAATAAGACTGTTACAAATAAGACTGTCTTCTCTGTCATAGTTTTCGCGACTGTCCTTGTCAGTTCAATGTTCTTCGTCCCTTTCTTCTTCAGCAGAAGAGCAGAGAACTTCTCTGCAATTATTGTTCTTCGCTCCTGAGCCCTCTGTTGGCTCTCCCAACTCCCGATCCTCTTCTGTAACTTCATCCAAGCCTATTTATATACCTCAGGGATACAAATCTTCCCGAATATACCATGATTTTCTTCTCTCCAAAGTCTCGGAGCTTTTCTTCTCTTCACGGGAAATAAGCCTTCGGGGTTGATTTCTTTCCTTATTTTTCTCTTCTTTCCGCGTCCAAGCTTTCCTAAACTAGATAGATACGATCCTGTGAGATTTATTTTGCCGGAAATAACCAAACGATCCCGAGATGTCGTCATTCACTGTTTTGCCGAGGAAAGTAAGTAAACTTCCTTTTTTATCGAACTTCAATCAATTATCAGCCCTGGTTTACGTTAATAGGGCTAAACCAAATCGAACCAGTGAGAAAGTCCGAGCAAATCCAGCCCAAAACAGCTTCAGCGAACTACGCAGGTGTGAAGCTATTCTTCCCGCCAAAAATCCATTTCAAATGGAGATGAAGGTGACCTCCCCTATCCTGTAGGGTCTGCCAATAGTAGTTGCCCTGGAAATGAGTTGCCCCTTATCAATTGAGGTGCCCCTTATCCAAAATAGGGATCCCCTTAGTAGTTTTCTCCCAAAAGCGCAAAAACCACTTTTCGAGCCAATTTCGCCGCAAAATCTTATTTCTCCAAAAACACCTACAAAAACATAAAATAATCAAAATAAGCGCAAAATCGAGTACTAACATTACAGAGAATTGAGACTAATATAGACACATAAATGTGTCTATCACAAACGCTCCTTGTGCATTCGATATTAACGCTGACATAACCACTTTCATTCTTTCAGCTAGTAGTTTACAAAGAATTTTGTAAAAAGTACTAATCAAACTCAAAGGTCTAAAATCTTTCACCGTGGCTGAGTCCTCGTTTTTGGGTATTAACTTCATGAAAGAAACATTCAATCTCCAATCTAGCTTCCCTGTAGTGGAATTCATTCAGTGCTTCCAAAACATCCTTCTTCACAACTTCCCAGCATGCTTTGTAGAATTCTAGGTTATACCCGTCTGGCCCTGGAGCCTTGTTAGCTCCACAAATCTTAATAGCTCTAAAAACTTCTTCCTCTTCGAAAGCTCTCTCCAACCAACACTGTTGCGCTGCATCAATAGTTCTGAACTCCATATTAGAAAAAGAAGGATTAACAGGTGAATCTGCAGTGAACAAACCTGTATAGTAGTCGTGGATTTATTTTTTAATGACCTCATGATTAAACACATCAGCTCCATTCACCTCCAGTTTGGTTATCCAGTTTCGTCTCCTCTTGCCATTTGCAATTTTATGGAAATAATTGGTGTTCTAATCACCATATTTGAACCCCTTAACCTTCGCCCTTACGCCATCCTTGCTCTAGTGATCTTAACATTATTCAAAGATTGCAACAGTTCCGCTCTTTCTCCAATCTGGGAAGAAGATAAAATTGATGTCTCCTCCGCAATATTCAAGACCTGTATTTTCTTCTTGATTTCCTCCTCCTCCTTTCTCACGCACCCAAAAGTATTCCTGCTCCAGTTCTTGAGGAAAAATTTCATATTCTGTAATTTCCTAAACAGCACAAACCCTGGATTGCCCACAAAATCAAGAGAATTCCACCATATCTCCACCATCTTAACAAAATCTGGGTGTTCCAACCAATGATTCTCAATCTTAAAGCTAGTATGAGTTTTTGTTGAAGGTTTTAAATCCAGAAGTAGAGCATTATGATCCGATATAGTACGAATCAAGGTTGTTTGTGCGGCTGTATTAAACTTTGCATCAAATAAAGGACAAACCAAACATCTATCCAGCTTGCAAAGCAAAGGATCATTTTGCTTATTACTCCATGTGTACGAGCCACCATGTAAAGGGAGATCAATTAGCTCCTGATTAGAAATAAAATCATTTAGAAACTTCATGTTTCTGACTTCCCCTCCTGGCTTGTTCCTCTCTGAGTCATTTCTAACTGAATTAACATACCTACAAAACACCAAGCTTCCGAATACCAAGCCCTTACATCTGCCAAATCATTCCAAAATTCCAAAAGATCTCTCTTCTGTTGTGATCACAAGGAGAGTACGCGTTCGTCAATAAGAATTTAAAACCAGAATTTCTGAAACGGAACAGACAAGTAATAGAGTTTAATCCTGTTCTCTTATCCAGCAATTCTAACTGAGCATTATCCCAAATTGTTATAAGACCACCACTGACACCTCCTACAGTCCCTTGAGATGGTAATAATTCCATCCCAAAATCCGAGTCATACCAAAGTTGTCTAACGAACCAATGAGACATTGAAATCATCTTAGTCTCTTGAATGCAACAGATAATGCATTTATGCTCAGCAATCATGCCTCTAACTGCGACTTGTTTGGCATAATCATTAATGCCTCTTGAATTCCAAGACACAATCTTAGTTCCCATCAAGATTAATGTTATCCCTTGAGCTTACCTCCTCATTCTCTTCCTCATCATTCGAGGATTTGGATACATTTGAGTCACAGCTATCAACTATTCTTTGACCTTCAGCGATGGCTTTATATCTATCCCTGTATTTGAACAAGATTTCATCTATGACTGCTTTGGCTTGTACCTCATCATTAACCGAAATTCCACCCATCCTGCAGCATAATTCCACCACTAGTTTTGAGGTAATAAAATTACCTCATTGGAGTCGATGTTTGCAGTCTGAATATCCCCAGTTTGATAATAATCTGATCATCGACCACATTAAACAGCTTCACATTTTGCTCCTTTATTGGGCCATGTAAACATATGCTCCTTTATTTGACCAACGGGTTTGTCGTAGTAAATACCTGAATATCATTGACCATGAAGCCGTCATAATGATTAGATGTAAGAACAAGTCTAATGGTTTAGGCATAAGCACGTAGAAAATCTTGGTATGCATTTTAGTTTTACACTATAGTAGTTGAGTATAGGTTACTTTTGTTGGGACGGGTAGGACTGAAGACTCATATAATGGTGCAGACTGCAGAAACGAGTAAAAATGATTCATGCATTGTTACAAGTGTTCAGGATTAGCTCTACGCAAGCCAGTTGGATTGTTCCCGTATAAAATAAGCCAACCTTTAGGTATCAAGAACTAATGAATCGGTAAAACAGCTAGTTTCTTTTTTGGGTTTTTAATATGTGGACAGAAAAGTAAACAAAGTAACAGATTTTTTTGACAAAGAAAGGAAGAAATTCAACTACTGTAATTTCTTGGCAAAATGATGCACCTATATTTTTAATTCTTACATTAATTTTTAACTCTGTCAAAGCTTATGAAACTCGTATTCCATATAACAACTCTGCATCAGTTTCTTATAATAGCTTTTAACACTGTCAAAGCTTATGAAACTCGTATTCCATATAACAACTCTGTATCAGTTTCAGATGATTCAACTATTGGAAGGACAACTCATTCAACTATTGGAAGGACAACTCAGACTGAGTTAGTTCCAAATGAGACTGAATTTGCAAATTAATAAATTCTGCTAGTAATATATATCCTCATTTGATTGGGGGCCAGAACTTTTAATTTGGGGCCAGAACTTTTTATTTACACCCCAATTTTTTGAGGGGCGTATTAATCCGATATTGAAAAGACTGTTTTACCCTTTACTAAACACAAATCTTAAAAATCAGTTAACTCTAATTAAAAGCTTTAATTAGGCCCCCAATCTCATATACCCTAAATCTAAACCAAAAGAGAAATTCAGTTTCTCTTTTTTTCTTTTCATCTTCCTCTCCTCCCCTTTCTCTTCTCCACCACCACCATTAACGACTCCACCTCGATTTTTTTTTTCTTCAACCGATTCATCGTTTAATCGTCGATATTAGAAGTGAACCGACGATTAACTTCTTCTACAAACATGGCTCGTACAAAGCAGACCGCTCGAAAAGCACTTCAAATCCCTAATCTCGTTGACACCGTCAAAGGCAAGGTTGTCGAGGGACGAACTCCCAAACCCAAAAAATCGAAACCCGAAAAAGATATGACTCCAATTAGAAGGTATGTGAACTTAAACCCACCTTCTATTCGATTTGTTGTTGTGTTTTGATTGTGAAATTGAGTCTGATAACTGAAATTTAGCGGTTTCTATTAAAGGGTCGTTACTATCGAAATGGAAACCCTTAACGACTTTTCATTTGCATGCGTATTATATGAAAAATCGTTAGTGTATTAGGTTGAAGATGAAGACCCTAATTCTGCTCATTCTACAATTTTTACCCTAGAATAGAGTCGTTAATGTTTTAGGTTGAAGATGACGACTCTCTTTTGCCGACCCTTTTTTATTTCTTAACGACTCTAGATTGAACTCGAACAACCTTCTGTTCCAAAAAATGACAGTGTCGTCATCTCAGGTCCCATAGAGTCGTCACTTAGCTATATGCCCTAGAGTCGTCAACCCAAATCGTAGGATCGTTATTGCCTTTTTGACGACCCTTTGTTATCTGGAAGGGTCGTCATCATATAACTTTGAGTCATCACATGATATACAAGGGTCGTTTGTTTTGTAGATCATTTGAGTGATGACTCTTGAACTGATAACCATAAAGTTGATGTCTTATTAGGTTTTTTTTTGTTTTTTTTTGTTTTGAACCTAGTACCAAGAAAACCAAAGACAAGGTTCCAATGACGATAAATCCTCCTTCCAAAGCTCCCCGCCAAGATAAATACTTACTTGCTGGTCCATTACACGGTAAAAAGCCGAGTGAGGTATCATTTTCTATCACCGAACCAAGAGACAAAGGTAATGAGTTGTCGAATTCATCAGAATCAGACTCTCCTGTTATTTCCGCTAACAGTAGTGGTGAAGAAGAAGAAATACAAGAAGAGGAGATACAAGAAGGTGAGATACAAGAAGATCCTCCCGTATGAGGTGAGGAAGAAGAAGAGGAAGAAGAGAGTGATAAGGATGATGACAATAATGGTAATGGTGATGATTCAGATGATGGTAATGGTGGTAATGATGAGCAGGAAGGGGATGAAGGTAATAATGGTGGTCATGAGGAGGAGGAAGAGGATGAAGGGGATGATGCTGCTGGTAAGGATGATAAAGAGGATGATGGTAAACAAGATGTAGAACATGAAGAACAGAATGCAAAGCCGAAACCGGTAAAGAGGGTTAAGAAGGATGGAACTGATATTGCACCCAGCGCGAGACACGTTCCCGCTACTCATTTGACGTTGTCCCCTCTTCGAATTGGTAAACCTAGAGGAGAACCTAGAGATGGGGGCAAAGTTCTATTTGGATATTCTGGATCGTGGGCTCATACCATCTATGAGACAATCATAAGAATCCCAACTTTGCTTGCTATTTGATTAGTTGGTTGATATTAACTTTCTAATATTTTTTTTAATATTTATTTGTTTATGTTTTGTAGGATCATAATAATGCCGCACGTCTTTTTAGGCACCAATCTTCTTTTAAGAAAATGGATTTGTGGCCGCTAAAAAGTGAATGTGCAAGAGTTAGAGAATATGTTGAAAACTCCGGTTTGTACCAGGTCGTTGTGAACTCTGTGATTGCGTATGACAAGGTTGCAGTATCTAGTTTTCGTGAAAGGTATTACGCCGAAGTCGACACATTCCAACTTCCTTTTGGCGAGATGGCATTGACTCCGATGATGCGTAACAAATATTAGGGGTGCAGGTCGAAGGTAAATCAACCAGTGACAAGTTCAAGAGAAGGCCTAGTTGGGATGAAATTTATACATGGACCAAGAACTTGTTTGGCTGGGATAAAGAGAAGACTGATAGGCTTTTCGTGCCGGAAACTAAGTACCCGAAGAAAGAGTTCAAACTTATGGAGATTAGGCAGATGTTTGCTGGTACAGAACAGAAGGAAAAAGATGAAGGTCTCTTTGATATGGAATGTCGTTATGCGGCGGCTGCGTATTTGTTGTACGTCCTTGCGTCGGTTGTATTTCCCGACAGCAAAGGTAACAGGGTCAGCGCCAACCTTCTTCAGCTTTTGGATCCCTTGGAAGATGTGAACAAGTACTCTTGGGGGACTGCCATAGTTGCACATATGAATGGTCAGCTTTCTTAGGGATCTCACGAACGAACTTCTCAAATTAATGGGAATTTGGCTCTAATCCAGGTATTTGGATTGATGAAAGTTGTCTTCTTTTAGTATGTTTTTTTCCTTTGATTTTTTTATGTTTATTTGATTGTTTTAAAAATTTCAACTTTGGTTGTTATAGGTGTGGATTTATGATAATTTCCCGTCACTGTTCAAAGATAATGAAGATGTGAAACTCAACCCAGAATGGAGCCAAGGTAGTCCAACAGGAACCCGTTGGTTGTACTCCGGTTCTCAGGATAGGGAACAAACTGATGCGTTGATAGAAATGCGTCAAAACTTGACAACATCATGGCGAAAGAGGTAATCTTTACTCCGTACAAGGATGATAGAGTTGGCGCAATGGAAGATGTCGTGTATTATCATGGCCCTTTGTTTCACCCTAACGGTTTTTCAATGTACAATCCGATGAGAATCATGCGTCAACTTGGGTTTATTCAAGATTCACCCGATGAAGACTATGTACCTCCGTTCAAGCACAAGTTGAACAAATGTGAGGCTGACAAGGATGACATAAAAGTGGTTTATGAACCTGCAACTGATGTCAAGCATTGGAATAATAGACACTCTAGCCTCGTAGACATCACATATTGGGTGCATGTGCATGAAGGTCACGAAGCACAACGGATTACTATCAATGGTACGAAGGCTTCTCCCATAGTAGGGTGATACGGATAGATCGGACTACGGGTAGGAGGACCAACAGAGCATCCACCTCTGCTTCTCAAGCTGACGGTAGAGATGATACTACCATTCTTAAACTAGTGGCGAGTATTTATTTTTGTGATTGAGTTATTCATTTACATACAAATATATGTCAGTTAATGTGAATTGTTTTTTGAATGCATATAGAGGGAACAAATGAAGCTTTTGTCAAGGATTTTTGTTGCTCGGCTGACAAAGCGGAAGTGTTTGATCATGCGAAGCAACGTCGGTATGCTGATTACTACATGCACATTGAAAATCCCAATGCAAAGAAGATGTTTGCTGAGCTGGCTAAGGAAGGTAAGAGGACCCGGAAAACACGTAGCCAACTAGCACAAGAACGTGGTGAACAGGGAAAAGTAGCCAACATCATGATGAACAAGGTACTAGAGAAGATGGTGGTTCCCAGGGCGTTGATACTCGGGGTCCTCCTCCTAAGAAAAGCCGGAAAGTTTCCCGGTCAGGGAGGTAAAGAGGAGGTCGAGGTCGAGATGGTGGTCTTGAGTGAGGAGATGTTACCGTCTACTTGAACTTATGTTCATTTTACTTTATAACTTGAACTTATGTGTTTGTTGAAACTACTTATGTGTTTGGTTTGGATGGTTTGTTGAAACTACTTTGTTTTAAGAAGGATGTTTACCAGTATGTTTGTTAGAATAATGTAGGACTCTAATGCAGACAAGATTATACACTGTGACAGAGTAAGGGTCGTCAGCTTTGTTTTCTAGCAGAATAACGACCCTTATTCTGATACACAAAGTCGTTAAGTGTTTCAAATAGAATTCTAACGACCCAGAGAGAAATTAATACAATGATGACATTTTTTTTTATGGCTAGAGTAGTTATTGGTTATATTGAAACCAATGACGACCCTAGGTTATCCAGGAGATGAACTATATTTTCTATGGCTAGAGTCGTTATTGATTATATGGAAACAAATGACGACTCTAGGTTAGCAAAACATCAAGGAGATGAACCATATTTTCTATGGCTAGAGTCGTTAGGTTGATCATATAGCAGATCAACGACTTTAGATGTGTATTAAATCCAGAGAATACCACTTTTAGGTATATAGAGTCGTTGCTTTTATATGGACACTAATGACGACTCTTAGTTAAAATAACATCCAGGAGAATAACCAACATGGGTTTATAATTAAGTCGTTATGTTAATAACATAGCAAAGTAACGACTCTGTGATTCTAGTGGATAGAGTCGTTGGGGGTGATTTCATTAGGAAAATAACATTCCATCAATCTCGTATTACATAAGAGTTAATATGGGTATTCTTGAATTTGACACATCAAATGTTCGTTAATGAACCTTCTCGCTCGACGATACAACGTTGTATATTCTTTATGGTGAATGAACTTAGTTTCCCCATTACGTATTGTCCATAACCCATTGAAACGTTCTAGCTGAAATTAAACGAAGAATGTTATATGTTAGTAACTTTGAACCATGAGAAAAGTATAAATATTAACGAATTACTCACTTTTTCCTTAATAGGAGCTCGTGGATGATGGTCGTACACCATATTTCTAACTTTTACATACTCTCTCATTGCACTTTTAATGTAGTTGATGTTGCGACTGTAACAATAAAACACTAAAAGAAGATGTGAAGATGTTAGAAATAAGTTTCTGGAAAGTAAATAAACACTCAAATGATAGCAAACAGAGGACAGAGTCACGTGTTCAACACGCTGTCCTTAACACGATAGTTGACCGGTACGCCTCAAGAATGAGTGATGCCTATACCCTGTGGTCAAGTCGTATCCAGGATAAAACTGCCCGATGCAAGCACTGTTAGTACTATAGTACTTGCCCACTCTTACGAACTCAACAACAATGGCACAAAAAATGTAAAAACCACACAGAGGGAGAGAGACAAAAAGAAGAGGATAGTAGCTCTTCTGGACACACATTGAAATGAATAACTCGAGTGGTTTATATAGGGGAGAAGAGAGAGGTCGAATTGATTGTGCATTAAGAGCGAATTAATGAGAGAATAAATCAGAATTAAAGACAAAAATAAATTCGAATTAATTCAAGATTTTTTCAAAACGGTAATAGAACAGCCATGCACATTATGTCGACACAAGAAAAAATGGAAAGAAATAATTCCCAACGGGTCATACGCCCCCCACAATTAAGACAAAATTTATTTTGATTTTCAAAACGTTTAGGAATAATTCAAAAGAATTTTGCAAAAAAGATTAGTCTTGACTTGTCCATGGCGGAAGCACGAGCCCTAAGCCCAAACCTTGGTGAAAACAAAAATATTTCGCCCCACCCGTTCCACCCATATTGTTTTACTAACTATCCATAAAGGAATAGCTATATAGTGGAACTCCTCTTTAGTTATACCCAATGTGGGACTAAAGGTTCTATTTCATTCACTCATAAGAAAATGAGTGAGTGCTCTTAGAGACCCAAAGGTCCTAAGTTCCATTCCCATCAAGACCATAAAACCAAACAATAAACTCATTTTCTCCAACAGTTGAATCGAAATGCCAAGTCTTTCCATTTGCGGTTATTAGGACTCGCGTTACGCCCGTAGAAGAACTCCTTAACTCTCTTCCAGAACATTGAATATATTTTATTTGTACGTTCATGAAAGGTATTAGCAAATGATTTAACGAGACACAAATCTTCATACGGTTCCCATTCCGCCATTGCAATTGAAAGATTACGTAGTTTGGTGGAAAAAAGATTGGTTTTGGGCTATTTTCTCAAGAGGATGGGGTGGTATTATATAGAAGAAAATCCCAACGGTGGTTTTTTTTGAAATTCATAACATGGGTCGTTAGCTATGTGATTAAACAAGTTGACGACTCAAGAGCAGGTTGTTGCAAAATTAATTATATGACGACTTAAGGTATAGTCGTCACTGAATTAATAAACAGAGATAACAAATGTTTTTGAAAATAAGAGTTTCTATCTTGAAAGGAAACTTGGAATAGTAGCATATTAAATATTAATTAGAAGGTGGAAATTCCTTTGATGTGAGATTCAACTAGCATTGCGGCTTCGATGTGATAAAAAGGGTCTCCTCTCCATTTGGTATATGCGACCTGGGCAGCACGCCTGTCCCCTTTATGCCTCGCGATAAACTCGTTGTACTTGGTGCACCATTTCATAACAAGAATCGTCCTATGACTAATGTGGGACGGCAAGTAAGGATATCGTAGTTTCTTGTTGTTATTAACGAAAGGACCCGAACCAACTTGGCTCCAAAATATACTATCATGTTGATATTCTTCGTGGAGATCCTTGACGATGTAATAATTTTTAACCCATTCGGTCTCTTCCTCGACTTGCTTGAATCTTTCCCGGAGTTGGGATTGTTCTTCGTCTCGTTTTTTGGCCTCGCGCAACTCTTCTTCTTCCTTCGTAGGATATGGCGTGAAAGTGTATGGTTTTTTAGTAGGTCGCATGCTTTTTTTGCGTATCTCTTCTTCCATTGCCAATATTGATTTGGTTGGTCGCTTGCATCTTCTAAGTATGTTTTAATTAAATTGGTAGTTGATGCAGGATTTTCCTTGGAAACAATCCATTCCTTGACCTCAGCCTTTGTTTTCCACGTCTACATTAAACTAATTACACGTTCATGATCGAACACTAATTAAACAATTTTCATAAAGATATACATCGATTCAAACATTAAAAACGTACCAAATCGGTCATATAGTGTTGGGAGGTATCCGGACCGATAGTGGAGATGGGTTCAAGTTGAGAGCTCGCCCGTACAACCAACTACAGAGAAAAGAAAAAATATCATTCAACAGTCGTCAATTTATGAGATGTTAACATGACGAACCTAACAGTCGTCATCTTTATTTACAGGTTAACGACACTAACAGTCGTCAACATTAATTTTGCAGAACAACGACCCTTTCCTCAATAAATGACGACCCTCTTTATACACAGACGACTCTACATTCCAAAATATAAACCATTCTGCCCAGTTTTCACCTTGGGTCGTTACTATATATATATATATCTAGCGTGACGACTCTGTACGAAGTTATTGCAGATTTTGAAAATCAACGGTAACTTTGACTAGTAGGAGCAGTTATTGCAGAAGTAACCGTTTTTTATTTTAAAAAAACAAGCCGTTGGGTACATTTTTGCTATAAATAGAGACCTATCTCTTCCAAACTTATTCACCCATCACTTTCAACCTTCCTAAATCAGTCACCCATCACTTTCAATCTTCCTAAATCAGTCACCCATCACTTTCAAACACTAAAAATGGCTCCAACTCCGTTCAATAATCTAGAAGATGTTGCTATTGTTATAGCACACACCACTCTCACAAAGCACTCCATTGAGGAAGCGCAATGGGTGGCCAGTAACGAAGACCCAACCAGAGGGCCTTACCTCAGGTTGGATCAAACCACCTATGCTTGGTGGAAACGTGTGTTTAAGGTTTTCAAAGCACTAAACGGAAATCGTTCAAGGAGGACGCTCCCGCAGATAAGAAAAAGTTACGCTTATTCATACAATGAATGCGTATTGCTGAGAGAAGAATTGAAAGCTCGGGTTGACGCTATGCCCAACGAACCTCGAATGAGTAGAGTAAGTTTGTGAATCAACCGGCCTTTCATCAAAAATTATTTATTTGGTTATGATTATTCAACAACGCTAACTTATTTTAATTTTTTTTTCCAGTATACTTTGGGTCGGAGACAATACGAATTAAAGTACGGCCATGAGTTTTTGCACGAGGACTGCTACACTCTCTTGGAGGAAGTTGAATAGCAATTCGCCCAATATAATTAAACTCGTATAGATTTTCTAGCGCAACGTATTGAACAATTTTATGTGTTTTCCTTCTATTTTATTTCAACTACATGTATGTTTTTTCGGATTCAATAAAATGCATGACTTCAAATATTGGTTCAATAACTATAGTTCAGAAAGGTTCGCCATGGTTTGTACAAAAACGAGTGACGACTCTAAAGATTGTTTGAAATTGTTGGCATGAGTCGTCATTTTTGGAGAAAGACATATTAACGACTCTAAATGTCACTTAACGCAGAGACTCTTTGACAGTAGAGTCGTCAGTCAGTAAACAAACACATAGACGACTCTTTTGATCATCAAGAGTCGTCACTTGGTTAATATATATAATAACGATCCTTAAAGCAGTTAATGTGAATTTTGAATTCACCAAATGTGGTTGAGTCGGGCAACGGTTAAAAATTCAAAAAAGTGACTATTGGGTCCTTAATCTCTATAAATAGAGACCCGTATCTCACCCCTTCTTCACCCAAACCATAATTCTCAACCTTCACATTCATTCTCATTCATTTATTATCCAAGAGAAAAAAGAAGAGGAAACACCATGACTAGTACTTACACTTCGGAAGAGAATTGCGCTATTGTGAGAGCTTGGAAAACAGTCACAAACCACTTTGAAGATCTAGGAAAAGACATTGATCAAACATCGGATGCTTGGTGGAACCGTGTATTCATCGTTTCTGTGGCGTTAGACGGAAATTGCAACTCAAGGTCTTTGAAACTCGTCAAGGAACGGTTCGAGGAGATAAAATTAGAATGTGATGCTTTCAAAAGAGAAATGAAGGCCGTAAGGGAAGCCATGCCCAATATGTTGGGTGCTATAAGAGTAAGGAATTTAAACAAGAGGTCAAACTTATCGATAGCTTTCAACAATACTAACTATGTTTTTGTTTGGGGTTTTCAGTTGAGGAAGGCGTATGTCCGATACGAGGTGCTTCGTGGAAAAAAGTTCGAGTTCGACGATTGCTACTTTATCTTGGAAGGCACCATGTATAATTACATGCATTATGATTAAGTGTATAAGTGCACCGTTATTATCTATTGTATTTCATTTCCTTCAATGTATCGCTATGAAAGATGTATGCCTTTTACGATTTAATGAAATGATTCTATGAAATCAAAAATTATGATAATCCAGTGCAAGGGTCGTTAGTATGTTAAATAAAACACCGAACGACTCTACATAAAATTTGAAATGGCTGGATAGGTATTGATGGGTGAAAATTACTCCTGCCGAATTTGGTAATTTGGGGTGTGATGAGGAATGAATTTAAACCTACAACAAATGCACTTTACGGTGAGTGCTTGTAGATTCGAGAGATCAATCAGTGCAAGTCCGGCCTAAACCAAGAAATGGCCGTTCCGGACTTGTTTCGGTCACAAAGTGAAGGAGATGGGGTTGATCTTAGGGAGGGAAGCGAAGAAGGTGTTGAGATTGTGAAGGTGTTGGCTTGCTATACGTAAAAGTGAGCAGGGCTTACGGTTAATGTAAGGAGGCTCGGATGTTGATTTTACTGTCTTGTTTTTCTTGTTGTTGGAAATAGGGTGGAGAACCTATTTATACAAGTCATTGAGCCTTATTCACGTTTCTCGTGGGAAGTGGAGGTAGTGGAATGATGGAGTAGTGGAGTTGTGTGTCGGTAACGCACGACCAGTCTTGCCCACTTTTCCGTTCATCTCTAACCGTCCATGACTCCCTAACACGTTCTTGTGATGGCGCGTTGCACGCCGCACGCCGTAAACCGCCGGACCAATACCCCATAAGTATCCCCGGTTTGTGACATGATTGATGTCCGGAATGTGGATCGTGGATCCACGAAAGATAGCAGTAATCTTGAATTGAATAACCTGCGTTATTCGAGAAAGTCGATACTTGTGCGAGTATCGTGTGTATTTTATGCGAGTGCGCATTACGGTGTGGTAAAGTGATGTGTAATGACTGCTCACTAACCAAATAACTTCTGACCAGGGTTGTACAACCAAGCTGGTGAGGTCGGACGGATGAGATGATGTTTGAGACACTCATCTGCGACCGTTGATGAAATTAGGGTTTTTAAAGAGGTGCGCAGCATCACTCTTGACTTGGCCGAAACCAAGCATGGGAAGGATTTTGGAGAAGACCGACCATACATGCGTGTTGACGGCATGATGGTGTAGGCGCCCGTATTCCGTTCCCTCATGAAAGCGCGATCTGGGCCACTCAATTTGACCTAAAAGAGGAGTGGTCGAGATCGGTTTGCGGCAGAAATCCCTTGCCGCAAAGGAGTTGGAAACCGGCGTGATTTCCCTAGTTTGGGCACGCGTTTCGAAGCGACCAACATTGGTTGGTTTTGGTCGATCACACTACCGTGTAGGTGGTAGGTTGGTGTTCACACCTATACCTGATTATCCCATGAAAACGTGATCTGAGCCATTCAAATCATCCGGTGAAGTTGAGCGGTCGAGATCAGTTTAGGATTTGGGAGGTGTAACCGCACGAGTTTGGGCATGCGTTTTGGGTTGGCCGGGAATGATGAGCCTTGGCCGACCGCGTGAGGAGGTAGATGGGCCCACGGTGGTCATGCTGGTGTGACCGACCCTTGCTCAATCTAATCTGTGACCCTCCATTCGTGCCGGAGAAGATGGACGCGCGTGATGGCTTGAACCCTAATTTTGGCTTTCAAAGCCGCGCGACCATGCTCTTTTGGGCGGATGGTTTTGTTGCAACCAACCACGGTTGGCTTTGACCGATTGGTCAAGCGTGTAGGCGGTCACATGGTGATTGTGTCGACATGCTCCGGGCCTTTTGAGTCTACATCTACACCCTCCGTCTATGCCTGCGAAGACGGACGGTTGAGACCGTTTTGCGACATATGTAATATGCCGCAAACCCTAATTTAGGGTTTTCCGCCCATAATGCTTGGTATGGACGGTTTCTTGGCAAGCAAAGGCCAATGGTCGACCATGCGGGTCGGCCGTGTGTATTCCATACCTGCTTGGGGGTGATGGAATTGATCTGGGTCGTCCAATCATGCTTGTGGAGTGGGACGACTGCGATTAGATCATATCCGGCAAGCTAAGGCCGTGTGTATTCCACACCTGCTTGGGGGTGATGGAATTGATCTGTGGTCATCCAATCATGCTTGTGGAGTTGGATGACTGCGATCAGATCATATTTGGCAGGCTAAGGCCGTGTGTATTCCATACCTGCTTGGGGGTGATGGAATTGATCTGTGGTCATCCAATCATGCTTGCGGAGTTGGATGATGCGATCGAATCATATCCGGAGACCGATAATCTGATCAAGTCCGGATGCTCAATCGGGCTAGTATAACACACCGAGAGGGCTCAATCGGGCTAGTATAACACACCGAGAGGGCTCGGGCTAGTATAACACACCGAGAATCGGCCAATGCGGGTATTTCGTACATGGATTCATTATAGTGCTTGGAGGTTCGTGTTACTCTGTAAGAGTAACACTCGATCGTCATGCCACACCGATAATGGGTACAGAAATACAAGGCTGATATGAAATTCACAGAAGGGATTGTTGCTACATGCTCCAACCTGGAGGAATTTCATGTATTCACAGAATGGGATTGTTGCTTCATGCTCCATTCTTGGTGAATTAAGTGAGGAGTATCCGTCACTTATAAACGGCTTTATCTTTTACAAGATGTCAGCGCATGATTTTCCTGGTTTTACAAATTTAACCTTAAACGAAAATCCACCATCAACATTAAGTCCCCTGCCTAGCACATAATGGTTACATTATTGTGTGGTAGGCATGAGATGGTGACATGCATACGTGAGAAAGACAGGATAAAAGGAGTTTACCCGGAAGAGTGTTGGCCGACTGCTAGTTTTCCACGCCTTCACGCTTGCATGGAATCCCTGGTGGGGCCGGTTTCTTTCTTTGGGCATTTGAATCAGAAGAGGAAACCAAACAAAGAGGAATCCTTGTTCTATTGGGATTCTTCTAATTTTTGTATATAAAAGAAGCCAAACCCCTTTTCTTTTTCTCACGAATTTTCTCTTCTCTTTTTTTTTTTTTTTTTCAAGCAGCTCCGTCCGTGACTTTGCCGTTGCCGCCGAACATTGTTGCTGCATTCTTTTGCCGACGCCGTTGCAATGGAGCCGCTACCGTGGCGCCGTCCGTCCAAGGTAAGTTCTCGTACTCTTTTTTTTTTTTTTTTTTTTTTTTTAGAAAGTAAAACCCTAGTTTGTTAGGTAAACACTTTTGTAAGACATGTGCATGCTTAGCTTTTCCGCCATCCAAATTTGAATCCCGTAGACACAATTCCCATGAATAAAGAAAATTGTATTGTGATGTATGCGGATGAATGCGGGCCCGCCGTGTATGCCGGAACGTGGGTCTTATTCACATATGCTTGACTGAAGTTTGAAACTTATACCGACTTGAAAGTTATACCGGAGAACTTGAAATTAATACCAGACCGAAACTTGTACCGGACTAAAATTCGTACCAGTTGAAATCGACTGAATTTTGTACCGGATTTGAATGGTATTTGGACCGGCCATTGCATGCTCCGCTCGTGAGTTGTGTCTTGCCGTGTGACTATACTTCTCATGTGCTTTTGTACAAGTTCTAACTCTGTCTTTTATCTTATTGCGGCGAAAGAAGAGAACTCCTATCAACATGTCTTCGAAGATAATCTTTGGTGCCGCGTCAGGAAGTGTTGACAGTTTCAAGGATATGCCGAACATCAATGATGAGTTGTTCACCTCGTCTTTTCCAAATAATAGGAAACATCCTTCTCATAAGATAGTCTTGCTTTCCGATTCAGAAAATATGGATGCTGATCCATTCTCTTCTTCCGCACTTGTGATGAGATTTTGTCTCCAGAGAAACGAATATCCGCCTTCTCCCATTGACTTCAAGATTTGCCATGCTCCACTGGATTCTTATGAAGGATGGATGAGACGCATGTTGAGTGATAAGGGTATTAAGGACAATTTGACCAAAGCACAAATTCTCGATGCGGTCATGGCATCTGCTACCCTCGAAATTAGGAAAGACACCGCGGGCTTGATCACCTTCATTTCTCGGTGGCGTATTTCTACTCACACAGCCATATCTAGATGGGGAGAGATGACTATTACCTTGGAGAGTGTAGCCGCGTTAATGAACCCGCCGTTCTTGGAAGTCTTTTTACGAGCTTTACGATGCGGAACAAAGTAATTATGATGCTATACTTCGAAGGCGGAGGGATTCGAGAGTCCGGACAAGGAGGAGAAAAAGGATGCGAGATGCTTTTATACTTGGTGGGTTTCGGAGTGGTCTTCTGCAGACCCGAGTTGAATCAAGAGCTCGCGTGATTGCGTTCTCTGTCCTTATGGCTATCCGGGGATATATTTGATGATGGTTCGGGGAAGAAGACCATAAGAGGTGAGCTTGTTAAGATTGCTATAAGGCTGGCGCGGGTGAAGTTCTTCCTCTAGGTGCATTGTTCCTTGGATCGCCGTATTCTCATCTTGGACGCTTTAGCAATGGATATGCACGTTTCTAACGGGTACAAGAAGGTGGAGTCGCACGTTCACTTCGCTTTTCTTCAGGCGCTCTTATGGGAACACTTCAGAAGTTATGCTCCTACTCCTGCATCTTCACTCGTTAACTTGTACGGCGGCTCGAGAATACTCCGATGGAATAAGAAGCGTCCTAAAGCCGGTGCGAAACTTGTGGAGGTATTTGACAACATTTCTTCCGTAGATTTTCGTCCATGGGGGCTGATTCACTCTTCCATCGTTCAACCAAAGACCTTTGCTGACGATCCTGGCCTTGTGTTGCGTACTGATGTCAAGACCATGAGATCTGGGGAAATTATTTACATGCGCAGCTGCATTCCAGGATATGTCCCATCTCTATTTGACGGAGAATTTTCTGTGACTCCGTACAACATTGACAGTGGCTGCTCGTCAAATGGGATTTGATCGGGTGTCCCATTTATCCGTCCACTAGGGGCTCCTAAGAATTCCTTCCACAAATTCTTAACGCCAATGTGTTCTTAGACCGGGTGAGCCTTCCCTTCTGGCCTATTGGGAGAAACCCAGTGGTGACCGACAGGTATAAAGAATTTTGGGGAAAACAACTGTTGATCTTCCAGAAATTTTCGAAGAGTGTTGTGACGAATTCCCGTAGTGAGCCATCTTCTGACGTCTTGACGAAGCATTTCCGGTTGAAGCCACTTCCATCCAAACGGACAAGAGCTGAGGATTGCAGTCCCCAAGTAGGAGAGAGACCTAAGAGGCAAGCATGCGGTCCGGTAATCCTCAATTCTTCTAATATGCAGGTATTTAAACCTCCTCCCATCGGTTCTTTCATTTCTCCAGTGTAAGTTCTTCTAAAACGATCCTTGTTTTAAATCAGGGAATTTCGAAAGATAATGCCTTCACAAGGTTGGCACGCATTCAAGATGGGAAGGCCGGCGGTACTGGTCACCATGCTGAGAAGTCTGGCGGTACGGTCCTTCATGCTGAGAAGTCTGGCGGTACGGACCTTCATGCTGAGAAGTCTGGCGGTACGGACCTTCATGCTGAGAAGTCTGGCGGTACCGCTCCTTTTTCTGACAATGACAGAGATGATGCAAGCTCGGTTGAACAAGGCGCTTTCCTTAGTGATCTTGTCGACGGGGTCGTGACGGAAATCAACACCCAGAGTGAAATAGATGCCGTAAGGAATGCAAGAGAGACGGTGGCCAGCGGTTGAGACGGCTCCCTTGACATCCATCCCGAACAGTGCTCCGGACCGTATGGCTATTGTGGTGACTTCTTCGAAAGGCTTCCTGCAACTGACAAGACTCCGCGGTCGCCGAATGCCGGTGATGCAGCACGGGGCTTTGTTCGATCCTCCTTTTCTGTCCCTTATCCGGGTCATGTGTTGGTCGGTGGATTCGACGTGCTTGGTTCGGTTTGAAAAGTTGTACACGACAATCTGGAAGAAACACGGCCATATTGCTACCACCGCGGCTCAGGAGTCGTCTTGCATTGGTCAACCGCGTCCAAGAAGCTTTAGTTTCCATCCGGGGGATGAGCGCTGCGGCCCCAGTGGAAAGGTTCCGAAGAGGTGGTTGAAGATTGGAGGTGCCACCCGGACGTGTTTGCGCAGATGCGGCTTCAATGCTCCCTGGTTCTTCAAAGGGTTCTCCGAGATTCGGGAGCTCCGAAACTACACGATGAAGTCCCTTCCGCGGACTTGTGTTGCTCGTCGGGAAGAAAGAGGTTGAAAGGTTGTCTAAAGAAGCTGAGCCGAAGGCCGTGCTTCAAAGGATGAAAGTCTCTCTTGCCCGAGAGAGATGAGTTGTTCTTGAAGGACTTTCCTTGATTTGTGCCATCTTCTTTTTAGATGTTTCTTCTTTTTGAGTGATAGTGAGGATTTTCTTTCGTAATCGGCTTAGGTTTTAAATAGGTAATTGGATTGGCTTATTTTGAGATAGTTTTGTGAACAACCTTTTTGAAAGGGATTATGTTAAATGAAATTTGCATCTTGGTCATGAATGATTGCGCATGAAATTGCAAATGTTATGTAAAAGGGAGGTACGAATGGAAACAAACATGGCGTTTGATCACTGAGCCTCTTTTTCCACATGCGGGATGCTAAGTCCCCAGTGAATTCTAAACTATCTCTCTTGCAAAGTTGTTGAGTAAAACTTACTTGCTTTTGAAGCCTCACTATATCAAACCGGAGTAGCCTCTCTAATAAAATCCTCCGTAAGCTATCTTTCTGGACCGAGCTTCTCTTGAACAATGCGCTTCAAAGCGTTGCATTCACTGGTGGGGTGATGAAGGAACCGGTGGTAATGACAGTACCTCGGGTCCATTACTTCTTGATCGAGGGCGGACGCCATCACAGGGGTAGCTCCACCTCTTCATTTCGCACCCACGTCTCCAGCGAGCCTCCGAAATCTTCTTCATTGGGAAGGGGAAATGTAAGTACCTTGAGTCTAGCTTTTCCTGCGTTAGTGGGCGTTGCAGTGTTTCCCCGTGGCTTTGATGTGGAACAGGAGATGAGGCTGGAAGACTTGCGGGCGTCATCATATCTGCGGATTGCCTTCCTAAGTAGAGGGATGTGGAAGGTGTCGTAATGTCACTGCTGAGTGGCCGAATTGAACGCTCCCATCCTCTGTATTCAGGCATTTCTTGACTGATTTCTCCTTCCTCAAGCGTTTCTTCAGTCGGTTGAAAAGTCAACGCGGATTGGACAGTCTTCCGGGCTCCGGCAAGAGTTTTGAGATATAAATCCTCTAGCAGGGCTCCATATGCTGCAGGCTCCCTTTCTTTATCTGGCAGGCATTGTAGTATCCCGGATAAGTTTTTCCTCTCGAGAGTTGCCTCGAGCCTTCGTCGTCCAATTGGACCGTGTTGTCCGTCTCTCTTGAGTCCCCTGTGATAACGTGCTCTTTCTGCATCTCCACCGGTAAAGGTGTGACCCCTGACTGAGGATTCAGCATTTCTTGCACTGCTTGAGTAGATGCCTGCCGATCCTTCTTGTAATTGCGCCGCCATATCATTCAAAAAGGCGAAATGTCTCGCTCGCCTATCCGGTGATACCGACTTGATTCGCCAAAACATCCTCCAAGATTCCACTATGCTTCCCATGATATCTGAACCGCTTTGTAGTTTCCTGGGATACATTGCGAGATGGAAACTGAAAGATTGAGGATTCAATTTTATGCAACCGATAGATCAATCTCCCACTGTGGTCGCCAATTGTTGATGGGTGAAAATTACTCCTGCCGAATTTGGTAATTTGGGGTGTGATGAGGAATGAATTTAAACCTACAACAAATGCACTGCGCGGTGAGTGCTTGTAGATTCGAGAGATCAATGCAGTGCAAGTCCTACCTAAACCAAGAAATGGCCGTTCCGGACTTGTTTCGGTCACAAAGTGAAGGAGATGGGGTTGATCTTAGGGAGGGAAGCGAAGAAGGTGTTGAGATTGTGAAGGTGTTGGCTTGCTATGACTTGTGACAGAAAAGTGAGCAGGCTTACGGTTAATGTAAGGAGGCTCTGGATGTTGATTTTCTGTCTTGTTTTTCTTGTTGTTGGAAATAGGGTGGAGAACCTATTTATACAAGTCATTGAGCCTTATTCACGTTTCTCGTGGGAAGTGGAGGTAGTGGAATGATGGAGTAGTGGAGTTGTGTGTCGGTAACGCACGACCGGTCTTGCCCACTCTTCCTGTTCATCTCTAACCGTCCATGACTCCCTAACACGTTCTTGTGATGGCGCGTTGCACGCTGCACGCTGTAAACCGCCAGACCAATACCCCAGTAAGTATCCCCGATTTGTGACATGATTGATGTACGGAATGTGGATCGTGGATCCACGAAAGATAGCAGTATCTTTGAATTGAATAATCTGCGTTATTCGAGAAAGTCGATACTTGTGCGATATCGTGTGTATTTTATGCGAGTGCGCATTACGGTGTGGTAAAGTGATGTGTAATGACTGCTCACTAACCAAATAACTTCCGACCGTGGTTGTACAACCAAGCTGGTGAGGTCGGACGGATGAGATGATGTTTGAGACACTCATCTGCGACCGTTGATGAAATTAGGGTTTTTAAAGAGGTGCGCAGGCATCACTCTTCAGCTTGGCCGAAACCAAGCATGGGAAGGATTTTGGAGAAGACCGACCATACATGCGTGTTGACGGCATGATGGTGTAGGCGCCTGTATTCCGTTCCCTCATGAAAGCGCGATCCGGGGCCACTCAATTTGACCTAGAGTAAAGAGGAGTGGTCGAGATCGGTTTGCGCAGAAATCCCTTGCCGCAAAGGAGTTGGAAACCGGCGTGATTTCCTAGTTTGGGCACGCGTTTCGAAGCGACCAACATTGGTTGGTTTTGGTCGATCACACTACCGTGTAGGTGGTAGGTTGGTGTTCACACCTATGCACCGATTATCCCATGAAAACGTGATCTCGTCATTCAAATCATCCTAGGTGAAGTTGAGCGGCCGAGATCGGTTTAGGATTTGGGAGGTGTAACCGCACGAGTTTGGGCATGCGTTTTGGGTTGGCCGGGAATGATGAGCCTTGGCCGGCCAAGTGAGGAGGTAGATGGGCCCACGGTGGTCATCTTTGGTGTGACCAGACCCTTGCTCAATCTAATCTGTGACCCTCCATTCGTCCGGGAAGATGGACGCGCGTGATGGCTTGAACCCTAATTTTGGCTTTCAAAGCCGCGCGACCATGCTCTTTTGGGCGGATGGTTTTGTTGCAACCAACCACGGTTGGCTTTGGCCGATTGGTCAAGCGTGTAGGCGGTCACATGGTGATTGTGTCGACATGCTCCGGCCTTTTGAGTCTACATCTACACCCTCCGTCTATGCCTGCGAAGACGGACGGTTGAGACCGTTTTGCGACATATGTAATATGCCGCAAACCCTAATTTAGGGTTTTCCGCCCATAATGCTTGGTATGGACGGTTTCTTGGCAAGCAAAGGCCAATGGTCGACCATGCGGGTCGGCCGTGTGTATTCCATACCGCTTGGGGTGATGGAATTGATCCGGGTAGATCCAATCATGCTTGTGGAGTGGGACGACTGCGATTAGATCATATCCTAGCAAGCTAAGGCCGTGTGTATTCCATACCGCTTGGGGTGATGGAATTGATCTGTGGTCATCCAATCATGCTTGTGGAGTTGGATGACTGCGATTAGATCATATTTGGCAGGCTAAGGCCGTGTGTATTCCATACCGCTTGGGGTGATGGAATTGATCTGTGGTCATCCAATCATGCTTGCGGAGTTGGATGACTGCGATCGAATCATATCCGGAGACCGATACGGTCAAGTCCGGATGCTCAATCGGAGCTAGTATAACACACCGAGAGGGGCTCAATCGGGCTAGTATAACACACCGAGAGGGCTCGGGCTAGTATAACACACCGAGAATCGCACTGTACGGGTATTTCGTACATGGATTCATTATAGTGCTTGGAGGTTCGTGTTACTCAGTAAGAGTAACACTCGGTCGTCATGCCACACCGATAATGGGTACGGAAATACAAGGCCGATATGAAATTCACGAGAAGGGATTGTTGCTACATGCTCCAACCTGGAGGAATTTCATATATTCACAGAATGGGATTGTTGCTTCATGCTCCATTCTTGGTGAATTAAGTGAGGAGTATCCGTCACTTATAAACGGCTTTATCTTTTACAAGATGTCAGCGCATGATTTTCCGGTTTTACAAATTTAACCTTAAACGAAAATCCACCATCAACAATAGGGTCGTCATCTTCTACGAATACATATATGACGACTCTAAGTGTTTTATTTACTGAGAGTTTTGGTTTTAGAGTCGTTTGTCTGTAAACAAAAAAATTAACGACCCTTTCTGACCTAGCTAAAAGAGTCGTCAGTGTTTATCACACCAACCTAATGATTTTTCATAACCTAGAAAAGTTGCAGGTTTAAGTCGTCATTGGTAGTGTCAATTCAATGACGACCTTAAAGAGTCGTTAGTTTATACAACACCCAACTCTAATGACCCTCACTCTGAATAGTTTCATAGTGACCATGAATCGACCACTTGGAGCACCATTAAGACTAATCGAAGGGTATAAGATGTTTACCTGATTGTTTTGAGCTCCGGGTTCTTCATTTCGAGGATTGGTTCCTTCATTTTGAGCAATAGGTTCTTCATTTGCACCATTATCCATGGCTTCCTCTATTAACATTTCTTCATCAAACATCCAATCCATATGATTAGTTGAGACAATATAACCATCAACACAATCATGGTTGTTATTTGAAGCTTCACCAACCTCATTCCCTCCACTTGAACCACTCATTTCTAAAAACCCTAGTTTTTCCACTCAAAAACTCCTCCTCTTCTTCTCAACACATAAAAACCCAAAAATAAAATTTCCCCAAAATTTTATTCCAAAATCAATTTTAATCTAAACACACTAACCACATTAATCAATTTAATTAATTCTTAATACTAATCACACACGGGCATTTTAGCCATTTAGAAAATATTTTTTTAAGGGGTGACCCAAATTAGGATTGGGTGACCTTCTTTGGCCTCTAGTGCAAGGCCCCCAATTCAATTTCATGGCCCCAATCAAACTAGGATATATATCTTTATTTTCAAAGAAAAAAACAACTAATGGATGTGGAAGCTGCTTATATAGTGCTACTGCCGACAATCTTTCAAAAGATAAAATCCTACATTTGTGGGTTGTGGCCAATGGTGGTTAAAATGAAGACAATATCGATGCTATAGAGTCCGGGTCCGAAGTAGACTATCCCAACGGTATTATGTAGTTTGGACCTGAAGTTGGCTAGTTAGCTAGCTCATCCATTCAATAAGTATCTTTCTCAGAAATGGACGTACGCATATAATCCAAGTTTTGATGAATGTTAAATGATGATGACTCACACTGTATATGAGAATACAGTGTCCATGTGATATTAATTATGGCCTCAATTAATCCCTGCACAGGTGGACGTTCGGTGTGTTATGATCATCAGGACATCTTTGGGTCCACGAATTAATAGTTGATCATTTCCAAGTATAAATCAGCATAAGATATCAAGACTAGTATATGGGAAACCAATGCATTATTAATCATCTATCTATCTATCTATCTATATATATATATATTGCTTCCCAATAAGTACATTCACATTGGATTATTCCGGATGATTATATTATTAACTTAAGCAGTTTAGTTAATCATAAAATGATTATGCTGCTTTCCTAAAGAATATACTAATTGGTTCCTCCCCATCATTAACCAAAGCAAAACGTCTAACTCCATCAGCACCTCTGTAAACCCCAACATCCTTGCAAAGGACTTTGCAAACGTTACAAACAGTAGGACAGAAAACAAGCTTATAATTATACTTATTAACACCATTATCTTTAACAATCTTAAACCAATTATCAATTGTCTGACGACCTGGATTGCCTGCGACTCCGTTCGTCTCGATAAACCATCTACGTACGGATTCATCAAAAGCTGCCAACCTCCAAACCTTGGAATACTGTGGACAGATCGCAGTAGCACCGGAGTACTTGATATTGAGATCTGTTTCAGTAAGGATTGTTTTTGCCTTTGGATTCACAGATGCGAGCATTAATGGAAGTCCATTTGAGACTTCACGTTGTGACTGAACTACTTGACGTGGGCATTCAGTACCATTTAGTTTCAGGCCTAATACAAGTCCACCGCCAGCATTAATAGGTAGTATAGAGTAATTGAGCCCCTTCTGAAGTGGTTGGCCGGATATGTCGCGTACAGCTTCCGGTGCAGCCGAAAGCGCAGAAAGTTGGACGGAAATGGCTAAGGAAATAAGAGCAAAAGCTAGAAGAGGAGAAATATTAGTAGTTCTCATTGTGAGCAGGAAATGTATGATGATAGAAAGTTTAGTTTGTTGAGGTGAATAATGAAATGAGATATTGGTTTCTATTTATAGCGTTTAGATTTTAGCTAAAGTTCTACGACTAGATGTTGATGGGGTGGCGGCTGGGGGAAAGATCGTGTACACAAAAGTCAGTTAAGGGAACGGCAACTTATCTCCGACAGGATGTTTAGATAAGGGATGACTTTATCTTCATAGTTTGTGCAACTACCCAAAATACGCCTGGTTCGCCCTCTATCTTAGGAGTAGATTTCGTTATAGCGCCCAATGTCAGTTTTGGAGACAATTCTTTTGCGGCAGCTCCACCAAAGTCTTGTCTGTATCAAAATTTGACCAGCGAAGTGATTAATGGTCAAAGGTCAATATAAAACGCAATGACGGTAAAGTTAGTCCACATCAGTAAATAAACTGCGTGCTGGACCGTTATAAACCACAATGTGTTATGCAGTGATGGATATCCATTTATGTCACTGCCGACTTCCAATGTAGAATCAGCTGGAACCAGGTGTGCATAGCTAAGATTAGGAAAGGTAAGCGAAGGTCTATTTCTAAGGGGAATATTATCTATATACCCCTATATATCCCTAGTATTAGACTCCTTGAAAAATACCCTTTTTTTTTTTTTTCCAAAAGAAAGTTTTATTGATTAGGGAGGTAAGATAAGGGAAATATCCTTTAGATCTTCCTCCAACTGGCTACTTATGAAATCTGGAGGTGACTCCTCCCAAAAGTCATTGACCTTGTTTTTCCTAGAGAACTTGGCTAAAGAATCAGCCACCTGGTTGCACTCTCTTATTACATGCCTCACTTTCCATGAGCTAAAATTATTAAGATAAAATTTAACATCAGAGATAATTGGTAAGTTTTCCCAGCAAACTCTTGCATCATCTCCATTGATGGCAGCAGCAACATTAGATGAATCTGTTTCTAGAATGATATACCCCTAAGCTTAATACATTACTAAAATAGTCTCTTTTATATAATGTATATACAAAACCAATACCACTACACTTTTCAAAAAAAAAAAAAAAAACACTTTATTGTCCACCATTACTGTCCACCACCGCCAACAACCATCACCACTGTCCACCGCCGCCACCAACCACTGTCCACCGCATTCCGCCACCGTCGCGAACCACCACCGCCTCCGGCAACCACCACCACTGTCCACCGCCGCCAACCACCAACACTTTCCGCCGCCACCACCACCGCCGACAACCACCACTAACCACCACCACCGCCAACCACCACTAACCACCACCACCGCCAACCACCACCACTATCCACCACTGCAAAACACCACCATCGTAGCTAACCAGCACCAGCACCACCAATCATCACCACCACCGCCAACTACCACCACCACCACCACCGACAACCACCACCACCCACCACCGCCGCCAAGTACCACCACCACCATCCACCACCACCGCCAATCACCACCAGCAACCACCAATTCCACCACCACCATGTGGAGTCAACTTGTTGAAGTTGTCTCCAAATCTGAAGGCAACTTGCTGGAGTTGTTTCCAAAAGAAGAGGCAACTAGCTCAAGTTGTCTCCAATAAATTAGAATAAGTTGCAAAACAAAAATGGAGCCAAATAGCTCAAGTTGTCTCCGAATCTGAGACAACTAGCTCAAGTTGTCTTCAAAACTGAAGGCAACTAGCACAAAGTTGTCTTTGAATCTCGAGCCAACTAGCTCGAGTGGTTTCCTAGCTCAAGTTGTCTCTAAATATGGAAGCAACTAGCTCAAGTTGCCTTCAAATATGGAATCAACTAGATCAAGTTGCCTTCAAATATGGAATCAACTAGCTGAAGTTGCCTCTGAATATGCAAACTCAATAAGAAGACTCACATATTCACCACACCATCGGTGCTCAACTAACAATTCAAACCACCACCAGACATCACCACATCCTCCATCTCTTCTGTTGCAACAGTTTCATAACCACAACCAACATGAGCCAACAGCTGCAGTCACTTCCACATGCAACAGCTTCATGACCACAACCAACATGAGCCAACAGCTGTAGTCACTTCCATGCCCTTACTCAAACACCATCATCAATACACAAGCAGCACCATGGCATCATCAATTCCAGTCAACATCAACACAGCACAAACAACTTTATCCATCAGCTCATCTGTAATTGTACTATCCAATACTCTCAACTCCATAGTTGTCTCTGTTTATATAGGTAACCTACGTATTCAAATATCTTCATAAAAAGCAACTTGCACAAGTTGTCTTAAGGAAAATCTTCTTATTAAGTGCCCCTCAAGTACACAGTCCAAAAATTCAATTCTTCAGTTCTTTGTTCTTCCCTGACTTGCTCATTCTCTTGTAATTCCAGCTACATAACTCATTTTAACAAAACCATCCAATGCTCTTCTATAACAATCACCAAAGCTGCACAAACCCATGATAGTCAACATCTTCAATTCCTTCACACCCATTCTGCAGCAGCAACTGAAAACAACAACACATAACTGCAGCTGTTGCTACTAGAATACCACCTACATCAGTCCATAACCTGTAAAACTTAACATACATCTAGGTTTTGTTCTCCATAATCAGCTCACCATCTACACCACAACTCAGCACCAACCAACTGCATTCAATCACTTCATACATTCTGCAACCTCTTGAGTCACGACCAACCAACAACATCCATGAACATCAACACTTTCTGTAGCTTCTGCAACAACTTCAATTACGACACTATTCAACCAACATTACCTGCTACCACCAATTCAAGCATCTTCCCTTTTACACAACACCAATACAATCCATAACTACCTCAAATCATCACTAGTAATAGATTCAAACCTTCACTATTCTCATTACCACCACCAGCTCATCCACTATCAACTCTTCTGTAGTAACACAATTATAGAATCACCAACAACATCTTCTGTAATAACAGATTCAAACTCTTCTGCAGCAGCAACTGAAAACAACAACATCTTCAATTCCTCAAATCACCACCAATTCCTCGATTGAGATACATAAAACTCTATCTCGACTGATTTCTTCATCATCTTCTTCTCTGATTCCATACGAACCCATATCTCGACCTTTTACAGCGAACCCATCTCAAAACTTGATTTCCACCTGAATCAAAATGAAGAAAAAGTAAATTCAGATTTGTAACAAGAATTTCATGAATAAATCTATAGTTGTTAAATTTCAATCAATAAAACATGAACCAAATCAAAATCTATAATTGCCAGAAACCATAATCCAATACCTAAAATTCTATCTCTACCTTTTGAATCTTCAACTGATGTAGAAATTACAGTTAAAACGATAAGAAAAAGAAGAATAAAAGATCGTGAATCTGATTATGCTTATGAAGTTTGATTTCCAGATCTGATTAAAATCGAAAACCTAAATCTCGATCTCCACCACCACTTTGGAACCGACGGAGATTAAATCTCAATTTGTATCATGAAATGCTATCGATGGTGGCGGAGAAACGACGGTTAAGGTGATGGTGGTATTGGAGATATGGTGATGTTGGTAATGGTTACGGCGGCGGAGAATGGTGCCGATGGTGGTGGTTGTGGTGATGGGTGAAAGTGGAGGAGAGTAGTGAGAGAAATTTTTGATTCCAAATGAACAGCTCAATGGGAGAAATTTCTGATTCAACGATGTTTTTCTTTAAAGCTCAATGAGTATTTACGAAATTATTAAAAAAATTAGTTTCCTTCTAAAAGTCTAGGGGTATATACATAATGGATAAGGGTATTTGTGCATGACCCATGGATAGTAGGAGCATAAATAACATTCCCATATTTCTAAGATGTGCTGCAACTAAAAGTTCAAATGAGGCTTAGTAATATTAGGCTTGGCCGCTTGGTTGACAACTGCCCACCTGTATTATAGGCTTTAGCTTCATAGCTGGTTAAAAATGTCCAAAGTTGGACGAAGAAAACAAGGAAAACATAACGGATAAACTGAAGAGCAAAAATGGTGCCAACCATCAAGTGGTCTGATGGTTGGTATACTCCCTTCCACTGCGGAGGTAGGGGTTCGAACCCTGTAATTGTCACAATCCACTCCAAATTAAGGAGTTTGGATGTAGTTTAGGGACCACTAGTCTAGGATAATAAAAAAAAAATGGTAAGTACGTTAAATGAAGATAAATTTTTATCTTCGAGGGAAGATCCCCTTACACTCAGAAATTCACACCATTTCACATTCTAGGAGATATTCTTTTCAAAAAAAAATAAAACTTAATTGGTATCATATTTGACGCTAATATTTTGGGATAAACTCGCTTTACAATGTTCTACATACCTATAAAAATAAGCACATTCCGGAATATCAAACTTCACCATATATCAATCTTAATTTTTACGGTTAGTAGATGGTGGAGCTCTATGTTCCGAATGTGCTCATTATTTGTAGATATGTAAAACTTTGTAAGACAAGCATATTCCCAAAATATTAGTTTCAAATCTGCAGCCGTTTGATTTTTAGAAAAGAAATTAGTGTCCAAATTGTGAATAGTGTAAAAATAAAAGTGTTTGAGAACAATAATTTTTACATGCAAATTTTAAGAAAATATTAATTTGATATTAGAAAAATATAATCTTGATAGTGTGTGTGCTAAGATTAATTTCAACTATCATACACCATAGCTACCAATCAACTCCTTTAAAGCCCTAAGCCATGCGAGGCCATGCGTTGCGCGGTGAGAATACCCACCTTTGGGTGAGCGTTACCGCCCCCTTGAAAATTCTCTATTCCACTTTTCCTCAAATCTAATGAATGTAACACAAAATACCTTTTTCGGTTTAAAAAAGCGCACCAAAAAAACAGTCTTTCTTAGGAGAGAAAAAGAAAAGAAAAAAAAATCAATAACCTAGATAAAAGACCTAACAAGGTGTTCGTATGGATTTCTTCTGCGCTTTTCATCTGCAGAAAACCGGTGTTCTTCCCCATGAAATACCAGTTACGTTCTCCCCCCATGAAATATTCCTAAGGAAATACTTTCCTCCTGCCATACTTTTTGTTGCAAAAACACATGGTTATGAACTGTCAATTTATCTATTTTAATCTTCAAATGTTGTGAACTGTCAATTTATCTATTTTAATCTTCAAATGTTGTTAATTAGGGTTTTGATGTTTTTTGTGTTTGTGTTGCAGGGATTCGTCGATTGAAGGAAAGCTTGGGTTGTTAATTAGGGTTTTGATGCTTTTTTGTGTTTGTGTTGGAGGAATCGTCGATTAAAGGAAAGCTTGGGTTTTTGATACAGTGGGTTGCAAACATATTTAATTTAGGGTTTAAATCGATTGAAATAAATCTTGGGTTTCGTCGATTGATTCTTCGTAGTGGCTATTCATATTTTGTTGGTAAACCCTAAACCTAATTTCTTTTATTTGTTTGTTGGGTATCAAAATTGAATTCATTTTCGTTTATTTGTTTGCATAATTTCAAGCTTGAAGGATGATAAATTCGATTACTGCTATGTAAGATTTTTGTGTTTTATATTGCGGGTGCGATTTTTATTGCTTGAAATAATTTCCCCTTTACTGATTTTGATTTCTATGTTATAAATTCTAGCTTAAGTAGAAATCTATATAATTAAGAATCGGGTATGTGGTTAACTGTTTTGTGTTTTTCGTATTCCATGGGTTCTTTATTCTCATGCATAGAAATTTGTTGTTCACAATATCGTTTTTAAGCTTTTCTTTGATCTGCTAAGATTTAAAACTTCATATATTGTTGTTGTAGGGACTGGGGTCAAGAAAGGGAAGCAGAAACACATTATTTGGATTAAGGATAACAAGAGCAGGAGATCGAGAAAAATGGGAACCTGAATCGTGCTTTTTCTCAAAATCTGAAATTTAAGTTTAAGGTTAAAATATTTCTACAAACCATACTTAAATCATGCAATTATCTCAAAGCTAAACAAACCGAGGTTAAAATTTTCTATCTCGGGTAGAAGTTTACGATGATTACTCACCGATTAAAGACCTCAAGCCGGAGGACCATCGAGGTAATCATGTCGATATCGACTTCCTTAGGAATTTGGGATACGCTATGGTGTCTAAAGCCTTGACATTCCCTTTTGTTATGCTTATTTGTTTGGCATGAGTTGGACGATTGACTTTTCATGAATAGAGATTAAGAGGCGGGCTATGGGTTTACAAGATGAAGAGGGTTTTGTGGGGTGCACAATTAGGCCCGGGTAAAATCAGTCCTCCTTTATCATTTCATCAATTTCTTTTTTTAGTTCTATGCATTATAAAAGATAAGGGTTTTCTATTTATTTGGTGATGCTAAGTTTGTTTTTCATCTCATTTTACATGTGAAGCTTTTTTATATTGGTTTCACTTGCTTTCATCCCAATATATATGGGTTAAGATCGAAGTAATTATGTATGACACTATGAGATGATAAAGTTAGATTGGTAAAGTTAAATTGCTATTAATGTGATAAAGTATTTTAACTTTGCTTCTTTTGGAGCTCATTTCGAGCCAGTTTTTGGTCCAGGTTGGAAAGGTGGATATCAAACTGTTGGCAATTACAAACGAAATTAATCAACTATTTATGCTTCCTTTGTTTTACACACAGTAAGTGTTAGTAGAAGTTTGGGTTCTTAATAGGAATATAGACTTGATGGAAATGAATTTAGTTTTGCAGTTTCTTTGCTACACAGGTTTTGTGATGCGAGAAGATGATAAAATTCTGATAAATTTTGTTTGTTGTATAATAATTAAGTAGACTGAACAAGCCTGTTTGAAATATGGGAACTCTTTAGTCTTCGAGCTGCTAGAGGCACATAATGCTTTGGATATGGTTCTTTAGTTATGGCCTCTAAGGTAGTTATCTAAACAAATTTTCGAGGAGATAGATCTGGTGCTTAAAATATGTGTGTACAATATTTTCAAGTTATAGTGTGACACTTATAATCTGACGTCTTAATGGTTAAATTTGTCTGATTCTCGAGATGCCAATGCATTCTAGCCATGGCGGGATGATGGTTTGGGATCCAATGGTACGAAGACGTCAACTCTATACGGCTCTTCCTTTGATCTGCCGTTTGTCCAATCCTGAAGACGTTTTGATCGTTGAAGATGAAAATAGAAATATTGTGCTCTCAAATCGTCTGAAGAGGGTACCTCTCCTCCTTTCGCGATGGCAGTCATTTTACGAAAAGTTAGTAAGACAATTCAAATAATTTTCTGAAAAGTTAGTAAGTAGTGAGCCCAAGCCTATAAGTACAATGTTGCTAAGGTGAATTGGTTTTTCCAATTACAGAGATCTCCTAACTTGATTGTTTTTATTTATTTTTTTATCTCAATGATAGCAAACGTTCTCAATCACAATGCATATGTATGCTAATGTGATACCAAGGAGCATTACATTTGAATCGTGCATCTTGGTAATTTTTGTCATTTCCTATGCGAACTTTGGGTTTTATGTTTCATTATTTTTCTATATTTGTCGTACCGTTATTGGACAAATTAAGATGATATCTAATGTGGGTTCACGAAGAAACCATGTAAATTTAGTGTACCAAATGTGTTTTCAATAATCTACAAGGTGATATAAGCATGTGTGGCATCACATGTTTCCCTACTAATATACTGGGTAGTGGAGGTCAATGATAAACATTGTAAAATGGGGAGTTCGGTTATAGCTTTTGTTTCATTAGATTACAGCATTAAGGTCGAGCAAATATAAAAGGGTAAAATGTAACCACACTACAATTTTGAGCTAAAACTAAATACAACAGGAAAACTATAGAATAAATATTGTTCTTTGGTGGCAAATGGTTGTAGGCATTTAACATTTCTAACTGTACCGAGTCAGAAGATAGAGGAATCCAGCAACGATAAAAATTAGCAAGCATCTCAAACAATAACATAATCAACTCTTTATAAAACGAGAATCCAAGCATGGGGACGGGGCGAGGCGAAGCCGAGTCACACCAAATCCAAAAAATTCATGCATTGAGACAGGGCGAGGCAAAGCCGAACCACACCCAATCAAAAATGCATCGCGAAGGAGAGGGCTAAGCCCCGCAACACCAAATCACAAATGCACGACAAGACAAGTGGAAGCCATACCACACCAAACCAAAAAATATGGTTAAAACAAAAAATGATGGTGGATGGTTTTCTGATCCGCCCGGTGCGTAGCACGGGCATAAAATCTAGTATTAATTAAATGCGCGAAATCAAGATAACATGTGAGCACATCTCAGAAGATAGGTGGCATTCCATCAGGTCCTCGAGTTTTAAGAGATCTCATCTTCTTGATAACATTAGAAAGCATGTCACTTTGAACAACATTAATAAGAACAGGAATGGTAGAAAAAATTCAGTATCGGTACCATTTGGATGTTGCATTCGTTTGTTGGAGTACTCAAACTGAAGGAACTCAAACTTAAGGTTCACTCACAGTTAAACTTCAAAGTACGGAAGTGAATTATTTTTATATATTCTTCTCACCAATATGGTGGGTATATATAGATTACAAAGGATAGAAACATCCCTTAACGTGTTGGCAGTAAATTATCCATGATAACATGCATGGTAGGGATAAGAGAATATGACAAGATAAAAGAATAGATAACACGCATGACAGGGAGTCAGACCTAACCGCTGACTTTGATCTATTTGAGTCAGAAAATAAGATTCCCCGGACTCCATTGATTCATATTTTTGAGTCAGTTGAGTCAGATCTGACTCAATAAAATAAACATATTGAATTAGATACAAATGAGTCGTGTGATTTCAGACGAGTCAGATTAAAGGAAAAAAATAAATAACGCTAGAATGAAGATTTGTTGGGCTTTTGGGCCTGCCTTAAGTCAGTTAAACTAGGTTTTAGTTCCGCTCCAGCTGGTTGTCGCATAGAGTATGATGGTCTTTTGAGACTGATGTTCGTCCGCAAAACGTTGAATTGTTGTATTCCAACTTCCAAGGATGTTAAATGGTTTCCATAATTCCATGAATCAAATTGTTCAAAGCAACACAAATTTAACTTACATAGTGAAATTTGAACCAGACATGCTACATAATATACACGATGAATTGCAGCAGTTTGGCGTGTATAGACCTGTAGTACTTTAAGGCCGTATTTAGTAACATGTTTATGGTCATCACAGTGCTTATGAGATGTAGACATATAGTGATAAAAGTTAGTGCATATTGGCAAAGCAAAAATATCTAAAGTAGCAAAACAAAAAAAATGAATCTCATTCACTTCAAAACTTTAACAATACAATCGTTTGTGAACCACAAACCCACACCGGACAAAAACATAACTGTGTAGTACAGACACGATGTTCTAATCAACAAATAATTGAAAAACTATAAGAAACTGTTATCCTACACCACTACAAACTACTTATCCTCCACCGCAACTTTACTGCAGTTATGTGAGCATTACTAATAAAGGAGGAGGAGGCACAAATTATGCGGTTCTAAATGTTGTCAGTATCTCATTAGTCGACTGTCAACTTTACTGCTGTTATAGATCCATTGGTGGTATTAAAAGTTTGAGAAAAGTTTTTCATAATAACGAAGTAATGATGGATAACAAAGAAGAGATGCAACCACTGCAAGATGAAAACAGAGTTCATCTCGGCAAGAGCAACGACGAGTAACAAAATCTAACACTAAGGACAAAGTAATAAACACAACAGATAACTGACATGATTGACAGTCGACTGACCTCACAAGACTCTAAAGAAAGTCATCTTTAAATGTCTATAATAACTCTAAACGCTGGCAGGCTCTCAAAATCACACTTATTAAGATAATTAATTATGCGGTCCTCTTTTGAATCTTAACTGGGAAGCCACCTTTCATTTTCGAAGTCAAGTATGAACCAAACTCTGGCACAAAATCATTCCCGTCTGCAGCAGCAGCTGGAATCACTTGAAATCGGCGGAAAACTTCTACTACTATCATCTTCATTTGCAAGAACGCCATCTCTTTACCCAAGCAAATCCTTGGACCTGCTTGAAATACCGGATACGCAAAAGAATCCTTGCTCAGGAAGCTTAATTTTCCTGTCACGTTATCTTTCTGTAACCATCTCTCCGGCTTAAATTCTTGGCAATCCAAACCCCACAAATTATCCATCCTACCCATGGCATAAATGGAAAATGATACTCGATCACCTTTCTTTATAATCGTTCCGTCCGGAAAAATATCATCTCCTGCTGCTTCTTTACTATCGTACGGGACTGGTGGGTACAACCTCATGCTCTCACAAAGTGACGCATGAATATACACCATGTCCTTGATATCATCATAACCAGGTTCTTCAGCTATTTGGCTTATCTCCTTGAGAATCTCTTTCTCTACTTGGGGATTGCAAGAAACCAACCAGAAAAACCATGTCAAGGCCGCTGAAGACGTGTCTTGACCTGCTAAAATGAAACTTATGACAATATCAATCACGAAATCTTCGTCTAATTTATCATCTTTAACAAACCTTGACAGAAGATCAGTAGTCTCTAGAGAAGATTTCTCCTTGAGTTCGTTTTTCTTTTGCCTTACAATTTTTCTAGCAGATTCCCGGATTGTTGTGGTTGCTTGTTTTAGTCTCTTTTCTGATCCTATGTTGAGAAACCGCTTAACTTTCCAGTATAAATGGAAAATATGACCGATACGTTCACTCATTATTCTGGTACCATCTTCGAACGCAACCGCAAATTCTGTTTTTTCGAGCGACAGTGAAAGGTAGCTTGGATCATACCCAAATGAAATCTTGCAAATATTATCAAAAGCAAACCTCTGGAGGATATCTTGAAGATCAAGCACGGTGTTATTTTCAGCTGTCACCCAGAGAACAGGAATCAACCGGTCGGATATCTCGATCTTAACAACTTCTTCAATGAACTTACGAAGAGAGGTAGAGTTGAATTCATGGCTTGATATTTGTCTTTGTAACTTCCAGCTATCACCATCTGCATTGAATATCCCATCTCCTAAGAAATCACTGAGTATGCCCCTAAGCTCTCCACCTTTTGGATAGTTAGAGAAGTTGGACTTGAGAATGTGCTTAACGTTATCAGGATAAGCAGTGGTTACAATAACCATACCGATGTACCGAAGCACGTAGGTGTTAGTCGGACAAACATTAAGAACCTCAGCTGCCCATTGATTATGTCGGTCTCTATTCGCAAGAAGAGAGAACGCAGAACCGATTATCGGGTATGACTTCGGAAATATATCAGTCGGAGATGATGAAGGAGACTTCTTACTGTTAAAGAAGAAGATAAGGAACGTGAGGCAAGGGAGGAAGATGTAAGGACTGTAAGGAAACCATGAGAGTAAAAACCCGAGGTCTACCGCCATGATACAAAAATGAGTACTAAGTTTGAGTATATGTAACTAGATAATGGAAGAGTGTAGGTAAAAACAGAAACATGTACAACGATATATATATATATGCACTTGAAAAGGTCTATACGGAGAGATAAGAAGTTTGATTTTTCTTCAATTATAGAGGTTTCGTCTTTTGATGTGTTGCTGTCAAGATATTTTCATTTTGAGAAAGTGTTGTTATTAATTGATATACGAACGTTTAACCACGCTGATTGGCGCCTAACAGAATAACAGTGGCAATTAGGAGAGACATGGAGCCATGCGGGATGAGTTATTATCAAGTCTCCTAAGAGCAATTGCAGTGGTGTGACCATTGTTGGGTGCAATAATCAAAAATAAGGAAAAAATCAAATAAGCAAAAGTTATTGATACTTAGCTCCTTTATAGTGGAAGTGATCGATTTGATGAAACGGACGAGCTCCCAAAATCTCCACTAAGAACAAGGCAAAACTTTGGAAAAGCAGTGAGTCACGTGTTCAACACGTTGCCCTTAGGACATTAGCGCCTGGCTACACTCAAGAGTGATGCTATAGCCCTCACCAGACGGATATCTCCGAGGATAAAACACCCTACTACACCTACTACTAGCATATGTAGTAGATGCTCAACTTGAGCTTGGCAACTCAAAAAAACCGTTAAGGAAAATCGCGAACGCTTAAGAAAACGGCTATAAAATATTTTCCCTTAGGGGTCCCTCTACAATAAGGAGCAACCCCTTTCCCATTATTTTTACAAAAGTAGTAAATTTGTTTATATAATGGAACAAAACAACTTAAGAAGAAGAACTCCCCAATGTGGGACTAAAAAGCTTATATAGTCTCTTAAAACAACTAAAAGGTGGAAACTCCACAATGTGGGACTAATACGTTTTTTCATTCACAAAAGAAAACAATAACTTATAATTTTATTAAAACCTTAAAAATCCTTTTTATTAATTGTTTTCCAACAATCCCCCACATGAATGAAAACTCAATAAAACAGGAAAACACAGATAGATCTTGGTAAATCAACATTCCAATCTCATGACCCAAACAGACTGAACAGATAGACGGATCGTGCAAGTATTGAAATCATACTAGTCATTTCTACATCCTCTCCCTCACACAACAGTGTGTTGACCCCGGGGTCATACTATGGATTGCAAAAATCATATAGTATAGAGAGCTTTCATCTTTAGTTCCTCACAAGTGAGACTAAAGGTTCCTTTCACCAAAGTGAAAAAGCATGAACTAGTGAACCCTTAGTTACCCTTAGGTCCTAAGTTCCAGTAATACCAAAACCATCAAAACGAAAATCACATAAAAAGCGCAGGAAATACCATTTTAGGCGAGAGTGTCCATGAGGTCTTGAACCTTTGCTTAGCGAGATATTACCTAATTACTTGCTAGAGACAAAGTGAACTATGTCTTGAACTCGCTAGCGTTTGATGTAATTCACGATAACAACCACGGATGATATCTCCAAGGGTCTTTGCCAAGCTCGTGCTTGTTTTGTCCAATTTGGCCTGGACATATCCTGTTTCTCGAGAATGCTCTAGAGAATCAAAGCTCATATTCTCATAGGAAGCGGCCCCACTTCCTCATTCGGATAGGTGAGTTTCCATAAAGAGTGTTCTTTGCTACACCCCACTTCAATCTTAAATTGAAACTATAGAACTCATTAAGACTTCTTAAAAGTCATCCTTCACATGCAATCACACTATCACGTCTACACCATAGGGAAGGGACAGAGAATGAAATTCTCGATAGTGTTTACCTTTACCCACCACAAATTAGTTGTCTCATTCGAAACCTTGATCATGGGATCTCCAGTCAGCAAGGTTGAGTATCCTTCATGGCAAGTTTAATTTATGAGCTTAAGCCCCATCCCCCTCGATGCATTTCTAACTATATCTTTGGATAAACCTTTCGTCAAAGGTTGCGCGATATTCTCCTTGGACTTTATCCAATCAATGGAAATAACGCCGATTGAGATTAGTTATTTTTAGCTTTAGCTATTATAGCTTGGCTAACACAATGTATAGATATATCATTTGCACAGGCCTATGCCGAGAGGAATGTCTTCTAAAAAGCATCTTAGGCACTCGGCCCCCTCTCGTGCTTTATCTAACACAATACTCTTAAATTCCATAATTAATTGAGCAATATATGTTTGTTTGGAAATCTTCCAAAACAAACCCTCATGCTAGAGTGAAAACATATCCACTCGTAGACTTAGACTCCTCTGAGTCAACTATCCAGTTTGCATCATAAAGTCCCTCAAGGACAACAAAATACCTTTCATAAATCAAATAAAAGGTAATAGAGTATTTTAGGTACCATAATACTCTACTAAGTGCATCCCAATGCTCTTGCTCTGGACTACAAGTATATCTACTTAACTTACTCACAATATAGGCAATGTCTGGACTCTTACATTTCATTAAATTCATCAGACATCCTATAACTCTTGAGTATTCAAGTTAAGATACTCCATTTTCCTTATTTTTCTTGAGTCTACAAGAAGAATCGTATGAAGTACAAGCGGAGCTTACAATCGATGATTGTATCTCTTTAGCACAAATTCAACATAATGAGAATGACTAAGACTATAAATGTTTAATTATCTTTTAATCCTCATCCCTAAGATTACATCAAAAAGCCTTAGTCTTTCAAGTCAACGTTCTCATTCAGTGCATGGTTTTAGTGGAATTAATCACATCTATGTTTGTATCAAGTATAAACATATCATCAACATACAAGCATACAATCACACATGCATCCTTAACAAGTTACTTATAAATATACTTGTCATATTCATTAACTTAAATCCACTACACATTATCTCATGATCAAATTTTCCATGTCACTGTTTACGTGCTTATTTGAAAACCATACAAAGATTTGTTAAGCTTACAAACTTTGTCTTCATAACCTTTCACTACAAAATCCTCAGGTTGGTCTATGTAAAATTCTTTATCTAATTCACGGTTTTAGGAAAGCTGTCTTAACATCCATCTGATGTATATCCAAGTTGTTTATGGCAGCAATATCAATTAGCATCTCAACAGAAGTAATTCTCGTCACAAGTGAATAAGAATCAATGAAATTTACACCTTCTTTTAGTTTATAGCCTTTAGCTACCAACTTAGCCTAATATTTTTCCACAGTTCCATATATCTAATGTTTCGACTCATTTACATCCCATGGTCTTACTCCCTAGAGGTAAACTAGCAAGCACCCAAGTCGGTTCCGACGGACTGAGTCCATTTCACTAAATGAAGCTTCTTACCAGAATGGGGTTTCAATAGATGTTATGGCTTCTTTACGAGTCTGGAGATCAGATTAAGCTAGGCTTATTAAGAAGTCAGGTCCATAAGAAGTCTCAGTTCTAATCTTTTACTTCTCCTAGGATCAACTCTAATTCATCTTCCTTAAAGATAAGTTCGACTATTTGAAATTAAATCTAGGGGATCAACATCACATCTCTAATGAGGTACATGATTAAGAATAAACATGTTCAAAGATTTTAGCATCCCTAGATTCCATAATAGTAATCACACCAAAGTCAGAAAAAACAGAACTCACAACCAAAAACTATATGCAGTAGGGTACTCAGGATATCATATCTAAACACCCCCACACTTTGACGTATGCATAAGAAGGTTGTCTATCTTTCATAAACATATGGAGTTTTATCTAATCCTTTAAAGGTTACTCTATTCAGGATATAACAAAATCAGAGGACGACCTCCCCCCCCACAAGTTGGCGATTAATCCTTTAATCAACATGGCATAAATCATCTCCTTAATGGTTTTGTTCTTACGATCAACTATACCATTAGACTACGGTGAATAAGGAGGTTTGATCTTATCAATAATACCATTTAACAAGTAAAGTTCTCCTATATTAATTTCATACTTGTCATCATGTTCAGACCTAACCGTTTTAGTGGTAACATATACTTTGCTCAATTTCAAGTTTATACTCTTAAGGCTTCTAAGGCATCATCCTTACCCCTAAGTAAGTATACAAAATAGTACCTCGTACAATCATCTATGAAAGTTATAAAAACACCTTTTACCACCTTAGTTTGGGTTGATTTCATGTCAACTAGGTCTAACTGAATTAATTCTAAGGGCTTAGAATTACTCTGAGCAATTTTGCTAAAAGGTTTTATAGCATATTTTGATTCTACGAATATTTAACTTTTGTGTTCAATATCCAAACTAAATTTGGGTATGCAGCCTACGCTTCCCAGTTTATGCATTGACTTGTATAAGTTTACGGCTACATGTCTACCATGCAAAACATTCAATCACGCAAAAGAAAACACAATAATCAACTACTTCATCAATTTTTTCGTTAAGCTTATATTGACCTTAAGTCTTATAACGTTTCCTTAAAAATGACATGCCCTTAGGTACGACAAGTTTTCCATATTCAATTAATATCTTAAGTCTTTTACCATCTACAACAGAACAAGATACAAGATTCTTGCATATGCCCTAACATGAAAACTTCATTCATGTGAGAATATTACGAGATATGAGCTTCGCTCGACCTTTCCCTTTTATGCAACCTCTGTCGCAGTGAGTTACTCATATAGAGTTTCTCGACCTCCTATCCTCTCGATAGGAGGTGAACAGTCTCTGTTTCAACAAACATGCTTGTGGCTCCAAATCCACCTCTTTGGTCTCTCACATTAGTTATTAAAATAACTTCCGACATCATGCCACTGAACTCGTACTAGTTTGTTTCAACTAAATTAGCATTAACTATTTACTAATGAAGGTTTTTATGTTGCCTACAATTTACTGCCGTATGGCTAGGATTTTACACACATAAAAATCACCCTTAATTAAAGTAATGCTAGATTCAGGTTTATGAAATATACCTTTCTTAAGAAGACTACGCTTAGAGTTGCGTTTGATGTTCCAACCTTTGTCAGCTTTGGAAAAATTGTGTTCATCCACATGCGCCTGGTAGCCATGTTCCTTCTCAATTTCATGTCACAATCCTCGTTTATACTCTGACCACGGACACGGTAATTTCCCAATCACCTAATACACCACATCTCACAAACCTTAGTTCCGAATCGGAAAATAAAATATGAGTTTTGAAGATAACATCTATATTTACAAACTTCGTTTGAACCACCATATCAAAAAACTCATGGTTACCCCATAAAAACTACTTTAGTTAACAACAAATTTCTGCCCGTCAGAATTTTTCAGGAACGTTTCTCTGTTTTGTAAAATATCAAAAAAATACTTTTGCAACTCCAAAAATTCTAAAATTTTACGTGGGTAACTATCAGGATGTCCACTACGTTGTGTAAAAAGAGTTCATCGAAATTCCTTCTAGGTTGAGAGATAAATTCGAAACTCTACAGCTGACCAAAAATTCGTTTTCTGTTTTTTTCACTCCATAATTAACATCCATGATTCACAAACCAATCAACCATTATTGATTATTACAAATAACTAATGTCTTAAGATTGTTGGGTGCAATAATCAAAAATAAGGAAAAAATCAAATAAGCAAAAGTTATTGATACTTAGCTCCTTTATAGTGGAAGTGATCGATTTGATGAAACGGACGAGCTCCCAAAATCTCCGCAACAGTAACAAGGCAAAACTTTGGAAAACAGAGTGAGTCACGTGTTCAACACGTTGCCCTTAGGACATTAGCGCCCCAGGCTACACTCAAGAGTGATGCTATAGCCCTCACCAGACGGATATCTCGGGGATAAAACACCCTACTACACCTACTACTAGCATATGTAGTAGATGCTCAACTTGAGCTTGGCAACTCCGAAAAAACCGTTAAGGAAAATCGCGAACGCTTAAGAAACGGCTATAAAATATTTTCCCTTAGGGGTCCCTCTACAATAAGGAGCAACCCCTTTCCCATTATTTTTACAAAAGTAGTAAATTTGTTTATATAATGGAACAAAACAACTTAAGAAGAAGAACTCCCCAATGTGGGACTAAAAAGCTTATATAGTCTCTTAAAACAACTAAAAGGTGGAAACTCCACAATGTGGGACTAATACGTTTTTTCATTCACAAAAGAAAACAATAACTTATAATTTTATTAAAACCTTAAAAATCCTTTTTATTAATTGTTTTCCAACAACCATAACCAAAGAGCAAAGAGCAAAAAAAAAATCAAAATTTGGGTTTAGTCCGTGTTGTAACGCAGTGGAGGGAGACTAAAATATGGTCAAAGTTGCGCCCCAATCAGGCGCAATTCTAAATTGCGTCCCATTTTTTTTTTTAATTATTCGGGCGTAACTTTGAGTTACGCCCCAATCAGGCGCAATTCTAAATTACGTCCCAATTTTTTTATTTTTTTTTTTTTAATTCGGGCGTAACTTTGAGTTACGCCCCATCAGACGCAACTTTAATGTACGCCCGACCAAAACTAAACCAAAGACCAAATATAGTTTGGTTTTTGGTTTTAGTCTGATATTTGGTCTTTACTCCTCTCCGTTGTCTGCGTTTTCGACCAAAAATTTTGTTTTAGTCTCCGAATGTGGATGCTCTAATGGACATGCGAATATCAAACCATTGAGAGCTTGATCCTCTAAGAAAAAAATGTCTTTTTACCTCAATTATCAAAAGGTGTGATAGCTGTCCGTCCTCTTTTGTTTGCCATTAATCTGTGATTGCGTTCTGACCCAATGGCCCAACATTATGGCAAAGAGAATTGCAAGCTAAATTTTGCTTTCCTTTGTGTCTCTCCTTTTGTGTTGTCGGAAAATGGGTCATTTGTCCAAATATTTTTAAAACATGGTTTAAATGGATCGAGTAAAAATTAGTATGGGTGAAATAGACAAAAAAAAAAAAAATAGTAAGGATGAAACTGGATTCATCCTGACTTAAACTTAAAAAATATCAAGGATGAAACTGGATGCATCCTGATGTAAATTAAAAATAAGAAAAAATATTTGAAAATGAATAGGATAAAACTGTTTACTATTTTTATATTTTTGTCCATTTAAACAGTATCAAAATCTAAATGTCCTTTTCACCTACGAATTATTGATTTTGATCTTTTTGACCAATTTTATGTTGTTCGAACCCACACTTCCCCTTGCTGAGCTAGTGAGTCTTTCTGACCCCATGAAATTTTGTGAAATAAAAACGTATATATGAGCCAAAAATACATACATGCATGCATGATGCGTATAGGTTCTCGTAAGTCTTATATATACAAACAAATACGTGGGGCAATCATTTACACACAAAACCATGCGAGGAATCGAGGAAAGTACTTCATAATGTCCTAGAGCCACAGGAAAAATCAATCAGTGGCTTTCATATATTCATAAGTGACTTCATTTCACATCAGTGACTTGAATAGTGAAAATTTATTAAGGAATTCAATATCTCCTTTATATCTTCACCCGGAAACCACCTTCATTTAAGAGGTTTAAAAGTGACGGAATCATGTTTAAAAGCTCTCTACTGTAGTTGTAGGAAACCACAGGAAACCAATGTAGCGTTTGGTGGTAACTAACATTTTGATTCTCCAGTTGCTTTGTGTAACCAGCTTTTTGGCTTGAACACTTTTAATTTGAATCCATCGTACATTAATTCTACCAGTAATAAGTGGAATAATATTTCCCTTTTTCGTCTATAATGTAAGTTGATAATGTAAATTGTTCAAAACAAAAAGCAAAATACTCATAAGAGTACTTGCTCTATGCGACATATGAACTATCCTATCATTTTCACTGTAAATACCACAAGGGCGGACACAAAATTTAATGTAGTGCCAGGGTTTGATGATGTTTGTTTCTTTGTTTGTCCCTGCTGATAAATACCCGCAGAACCCATTCCAACTTCCAACTTCCAACAACTACCTTCCAGGGTGATTATATTTTCGCTTTCTATTCTAGTAGTACCTCCCAAGGGTCGAGCCATCTACTACCCTACTAGTAGAAAGTATGTCACTGTTTTACAGGTCTTTTTAACCTTGTGATGTGTACAGTTTATATTGGTGTATTAACTGAGTGATGTGTTATCTTGTCATTGATCCTGTCTGATCATTACAGGTTGTCCTGTCTGTATACAACATTACTTTGTATGTCTGTTCTTCTTTTTATGAAAAATTTCTTTCTTTGAAATCTACTATGGTATCAGACACCAATTAGGGTTTTCAATCCATCTCGATCATGTTCAATTTCTTCATTCTTTTTCTTTGAAACTTCATCTTCATAATGTCAAGAACTCAAGATTCTTCTTCCGCTACTTCTATTTCATCAATTCCTCTTCTTACACTATCAAACATCATACCCCTTAAACTTCAAGAAGATAATTGGTTAAAATGGAAGACTCTGATCATTCCAGTGTTGCGAAAATTTGATGTTCTTGGATATGTCATAGGAGAAACTCCCTGTCCTGATGAATTTGTGTCCATGGCTACCAGAACCACTCAAACTGGTAATACTCTTTACACAACATGGCAAGACACTGATACAACAATTCTCTTACTTCTAAACAATTCGATTTCTCCATCTGTTATTTCTTATGTTGTTGGATCTACAACTTCTAAAGATCTTTGGGATACTCTGAAAGAAAGATTTGGTTCCTCATCTTCCACTCATGATGTTAAATTAAGAACAAAACCTCAAAATCTCAAACTAGGCACGTCTTCTGTTACTACCTATATCTCAGAAATCAGCAAAATTCGAGATTCTCTTGTTGCCTGTGGATCTACAATTAGTGATAGTGAATTACTTGTTTTTGTTCTTCGCGGTTTACCATCTGAGTATTCTTCTTTCTGTACCTCTATTCGATTAGAGATCCACCTGTTTCTTTTAGAAACCTTCATAATCTTTTACTCAGTGAAGAGATCATTATCTCTGAATCTAAACAATCTTTAATGCCTGAAGTCAATTCTAAAGCTTTTCTTGCTAGTAGTTCTACTTCTAGTTCACACTCCAACAACAATAACTGTGGGTATCTTGCAACAATGAACAGCACGTTAGATGTATCGAAAATAATATGTAAAGAACTAATGCGAAACAACTCTACCGAAATAACTTGACGAGGGCAGAATCACAGGTTCAACAAGTTGTCCTTAACACATTAGTTCGCGGGTATACTCGAGTTGAGTAATGCTAAACCCGACAGCGAAGATGTGTCCAGATAAGACTGCCCGATATAACTTGAGTTAGCACAACGCAAGTTACCCTCTCTTCGAACTCAGCAACAGGGATGGAGGTAAAAACGTATGGAGAAAACCCTAGAATAAAAGAAGAATTTTTCGGTGTATAGAAAACAGATTTTTGAGTTGTATTTATAGGATGAAAATACTTGCAAATCAAGTTAGGTTTTGGTTTTCTTCAAAAACAAGTAAAAGGAATTTTACCATAAATAAAACTCTTAAGCAATAAGTTAGGAATTAATTTCCTAAAGAAAAACTCGCCAAAAATAAATCCGTGTAGAAAAGGGACTTGGTGCATGGCATACGCGCATATCGCATGGGTAAAAATATGTATTTTTGCCCACCCGCTCCACCCACGTTTTACAATTCATACATAAGAGTATGATTATATAGTGGAGCTCCTCTTTAGTTTTCCACAATGTGGGACTAAAGGTTCCACTTCATTCACCCAAAAATGAGTGAGTATCCTTAGACCCTTAGGTCATTAGATCAAACCACACCAAGACCATAAAACATTTTAATTAAAACTCATTTTCTCCAACAATCCCCCACATGAATGAAATATAGGAAAACGAAAAATCAGAGTAAGGAAAATACCATTTAGGCAAAGGTGTCCATGAGGTCTTGAACCCTTACTTAGTGAGAAGTTACCGGAACTACATGCTAGACAGTGAACATAGTCTTGAACTGATAGCATTGGTGTAATTCGCGACAACACCCACGCATGATATCCTCCTGGCGTTGTTAAGTTCGTGCCGTTTTGTCCAATTTGGCCCTGGACATATCCTGTTTCTCGGGAATGCTCTAGAGAATTGGCTCAATTCTCATAGGAAGCGGCCCCACTTCCACATTCGGATAGGTGAGTTCCATCAAGAGTGTTTACTTGCTACACCCCACTTCAATCTTAAATTGAAACTATGGAACTCATTAAGACTTATTTAAAAGTCATCCTCCACATGCGAAATCACACTATCACATCAACACCATAGGGAAGGGACGGAGAATGAAATTCTCGATAGTGTTTACCATTACCCACCATGAATTAGTTTTCTCATTCGAAACCTTGATCTTGGAATCTCCAAATCGGCAAGGTTGAGTATCCTTCATGGCAAGTTTAATTTTTGAGCCTAAGCCCCATCCCCCTCGATGCTTTACTAACTATCTCCTTGGACAAACCTTTCGTCAAAGGTTCCGCGATATTCTTCTTGACTGCATCCAATCTATGGAAATAACGCCGTTGAGATTAGTGTTTTCAAAGTATCATGTCTTCTACGAATATGTATAGACTTTCCATTGTAGAAGCAACTCTTAGCTCTACCTATCGCAGATTTGTTTGTCACAAAGTGTATAGATATAGTGGCACAGGCCTATGCCAGAGAGGAATATCTTCTAAAAAGTTTCTTAGCCATTCGGCCTCCTCTCCTGCTTTATCTAACGCAATAAACTCCGATTCCATAGTGGAACGAGCTATACATGTCTGTTTGGAACTCTTCCAAGATACAGACGCACCTGCTAGAGTGAATACATATCCACTCGTAGACTTAGAATCCTCTGATCCTGTTATCCAGTTTGCATCGCAAAATCCCTCAAGGACGGCCGGATATCCTTTGTAATTCAAACTAAAGGTCATTGTGTACTTCAAGTACTTTAGCACTCTAATAAGTGCATCCCAATGTATCTGCCCTGGATTACAGGTATACCTGCTTAACCTACTTACAGCATAAGCAATGTCTGGTCTCGTACAATTCATCAAATACATCAGACTTCCTATGACTCTCGAGTATTCAAGTTGGTTAACTCCTACACCCTTATTCTTCTTGAGACAGAGTTAGAATCATAAGGAGTACACACAAAGTTTCTGATTAAACTGATTAAATTTCTTAAGTATGGATTCAACATAATGAGACTGACTCTTTACTATAGCCATTAGAAGTTTTTCTAATCTTCATCCCTAATATGACATCAGCGGGCCTAAGTCTTTCATGTCAAAGTTCTCATTCAACGGTTTCATAGTGGAATTAATAACATCCATGTTTGTACCTAATATAAGCATATCATCAACATACAAGCATACAATCACACAGGCATCCTTGACAAGTTTAGTGTAAACACACTTATCAGATTCATTAATTCTAAAACCACTAGAAATCATCACATGATCAAATTTTTCATGCCACTGTTTAGGTGCTTGTTTCAATCCATACAAAGATTTAACCAGTTTACACACTTTCTTTTCACAACCTTTAACTACAAAGCCCTCAGGTTGTTCCATATAAATTTCTTCATCTAACTCACCATTAAGAAACGTTGTCTTTACATCCATTTGATGTATCTCTAAATTATGGACAGAAGCTATAGCAATTAACATCCTAATGGAGCTAATTCTACTCACTGGTGAATAGGTGTCAAAGAAATCTATACCTTCTATTTGTCTGTAGCCTTTAGCTACCAGCCTAGCCTTGTATTTTTCAATAGTTCCATCTATCTTACGTTTTCTTTTGAAAATCCATTTACAACCTATGGCCTTACACCACGGAGGTAAATCTACAAGTTCAAACGCATCTTGTTTTCTCGAAGGGAATCCATTTCACTAATGGAAGCTTCTTTCCACCACGGAGCTTCTGGACAAGTCATGGCTTCTCTATAAGTCTGAGGATCGGACTCGGCTAGGTATGTAATGCAACCAGGGATAGGTTTTCTCGGTTCTAACCGTTTACCTCTTCTAGGTTCCACTTCTTTCATCTTCCTCTAAAGGTAATAATTGACTAGTTGAAGCAACATCTAGGGGATCATCTAAACATCTCTTTCGAGAATCACATTTCAAAGGAAAAACATTCTCAAAAAACTCAGCATCCCTAGACTCCATGATAGTATTTAACCCTATGTCAGAAATTTCAGAACTCACAACCATAAACCTATGAGCACTAGAATGCTCAGGATACCCTATAAAAACACAATCAACGGTTTTGGGTCCTATCTTATTTTTCTTAGGAGGAGGGATGCCCACCTTTGCCAAGCACCCCCACACTTTGAAGTAATCATAAGATGGTTGTCTACCTTTCCATAACTCATATGGAGTTTTATCTGATCCTTTAAAGGGTACTATGTTCAGGATGTAATTGGCGGAGAGGATAGCCTCCCCCCACAAATTCGAAGGTAATCCTGAACTAATCAACATGGCATTCATCATATCCTTAAGGGTACGGTTCTTACGTTCAGCTACACCATTGGATTGAGGTGAATAAGGGGCTGTAGTCTCATGTATTATGCCATGTTCTTCACGAAATCTCCTACGGGAATTTCATACTCACCACCACGGTCAGACCTAATAGTTTTAATGGTAGTATTCAATTGGTTTTCGACTTCACTTTTATATATCTTAAAGGCTTCTAAGGCATCATCCTTGCCTCTAAGTAAGTAAACATGGCAGTACTTCTTACAATCATCTATAAAAGTAATAAACCATTTCTTACCACCTCTTGTTTGAACTGACTTCATATCAACTAGGTCTGAGTGGATTAAATCTAAGGGTTTAGAGTTTCTCTAGACATTCTTATTGAATGATTTCTTAGCATGCTTAGATTCTACGCAAATCTCACACTTATGATTTTTATCTAAAGTGAATTTGGGTATGCAGCCTACGCTAGCCAATTTATGCATTGATTTATAGTTTACATGACCAAGTCTACCATGCCAAACGTTCAATGACACACACATGTAAGCGAAGAATCATTCAATTTCAATTCGGGATGGAGTTACATTAAGTTTATATAGACCCCCGCCTTATAACCCTTACCCACATAATCATTTCCCTTAGTTACTATAAGTTTTCCAGACTCAATTGTAACTTTAAAACCCTTATCATCTAAAAACAGAACAAGAAACAAGATTTTTGCGGATGTCCGGAACATAAAGAACTTCATTCAATGTGAGAGTCTTTCCAGATGTGAGCTTCAGACCGACCTTTCCTTTTCCTGCAACCTCTGATGCAGATGAGTTACCCATATAGAGTTTCTCGCCTTCCCCTACCCTCTGGTAGGAGGTGAACAGGTCTCTGTTCCCACAAACATGCTTGGTAGCTCCAGAGTCTACCCACCAATCCATCACATTGGTCACCAGATTAACTTCAGACACCACAAAGAGAAAAACTCGTCTTTGCTTTTCTCAACAAAGTTAGCATTATTCTTCTTATCCTTACGTTGTCTACAAAGAACTGCCATATGACCAGTATTTCCACACACCCAACAAGGACCCTTAATTTTATTAATGCTAGATTCTGTTTCTGAAACGTACCTTTCTTGTTAGGTCCATGCTTCGAGTTGCGATTATTGTTGTCACCTTTTCCAGCTTTGGATGGCTTATGTTCAGACATATGAGCTTTGTTAGACATGTCCCTTGCAGATGACACGTTCTTATCTTTGGTGCACAACATCTCTTCCACTTGAATCTTCTTTCCCAATTCAACCATGTTGATCTCGCCAGTTTCATGCCTCAGCTTTTTCTTATACTCCGACCAAGAAGATGGTAACTTCTCAATCACCGCAGATACTTGAAAAGTCTCATCAATAACCATACCTTCAGCAAGAATCTGGTTAATGATTTGTTGAAGTTCGAGGAATTGATCAACAACAAACTTATCATTCGTCATCTTGAACTCCATAAACTTTGCCACCAGAAATTTCTTGCTTCCTGCAGTCTCAGCTTGGTACTTTTCTTCTAACGCAGTCCACAACTCATAAGCAGTTAGGCTATCTTTAGCATTGTAAAAATCATACATCGCATCTTCCAAACCATTCATGATATGATTTTTAGCCAGAAAATTAGACCTCGTATTCATATTGACCTCCTCCTCAGTCAAATTTTCAACATTGTACAAGTCATCACCTGGAACCAGTACATAGTCCAGCTCATGATGGCTCAGATAAAACAGCATCTTGGATTGCCATCTCTTGAAATCCTTTCCGTTAAACTTTTGTGGTATTTCTACATCGTTGTTTCCCATTGTTACAAGGAATACTAATGTGTTAAGATTGTTGGAATCTTGCAACAATGAACATCACGTTAGATGTATCGAAAATAATATGTAAAGAACTAATGCGAAACAACTCTACCGAAATAACTTGACGAGGGCAGAATCACAGGTTCAACAAGTTGTCCTTAACACATTAGTTCGCGGGTATACTCGAGTTGAGTAATGCTAAACCCCTCACAGCGAAGATGTGTCCGAGGATAAGATCGCCCGATATAACTTGAGTTAGCACAACGCAAGTTACCCTCTCTTCGAACTCAAAGAACGGGATGGAGGTAAAAACGTATGGAGAAAACCCTAGAATAAAAGAAGAATTTTTCGGTGTATAGAAAACAGATTTTCGAGTTGTATTTATAGGATGAAAATATTTGCAAATCAAGTTAGGTTTTGGTTTTCTTCAAAAACAAGTAAAAGGAATTTTACCATAAATAAAACTCTTAAGAAATAAGTTTGGAATTAATTTCCTAAAGAAAAAAACTCGCAAAAATAAATCCGTGTAGAAAAGGGACTTGGTGCATGGCATACGCGCATATCGCATGGGTAAAAATATGTATTTTTGCCCACCCGCTCCACCCACGTTTTACAATTCATACATAAGAGTATGATTATATAGTGGAGCTCCTCTTTAGTTTTCCACAATGTTGGACTAAAGGTTCCACTTCATTCACCCAAAAAATGAGTGAGTATCCTTAGACCCTTAGGTCATTAGATCAAACCACACCAAGTCCATAAAACATTTTAATTAAAACTCATTTTCTCCAACAATAACAACTCTCGTGGTGGTAGAACTAACAATTTTAGAGGTAGAGGTAAAGGATTTACTCAAGGTAGAGGTGGTGGTCGTTTTCAATTCTTTAATGGGAATTCTAATTTCTCTGGTTCTAATGGGAGTTCAAGTGGAAATTCAAGTTTTTATGGGTATAACTCTTATCCAAGAATGGGACCTGAACGTCCTACATGTCAAAATTGTGGAAAATATGGACATTCTGCTGTTGAATGTCGTCATAAAGGTAAATTTGCTTATTAAGGTAATTTTGCTTATTAAGGGAATTCTGCTCCTCAAAACTTCTCAGCAATGATGGCTTATGGTTCAAATGGTGCTGGTCTTCTTGGTGAAAGTCCCTGGTGCTTTGATACTGGTGCAACTAATCATTTAACATCTAATATGAACAATCTTCACAGTTCTGTACCTTATTATGGACCTGACAAGATTAATACTACTTCAGAAGAAGGTATGTTCATATCTCATTGTGGGAATTCATATTAATATGCCAAATCATAATTTTAACTTACAAAATATACTTCATGTTCCAAAAGCTTCTAGCAATTTGATATTCGTGCACAAATTTTCTAGTGATAACACATGTTCTCTGACATTTGATTCTAATGGATATTCTATTAAGGATCTCAAATTGGGGAAGAATATATTTCAAGGTCCAACTGAATGGTTTATATCCACTATACTGCAACAACTCCAAACATCTTCAGCCATCTACTTCAGCATCTACTTCAGCTTTTTCAACTACCAACATTTCTACTGAAACTTGGCACATAAGACTTGCTCATCCTTCATTTGAGTCTATGTCAAAAGTGTGTAAATCATTAGGATTATATAATGTAGCAAATAAATCCTTGTTCTGCAGTGAATGTCAATTAGCTAGAATTCATAAACAGCCTTTTTTATGTCTTTCTTTGTCTCTAGTTATCCTTTACAGCTTCTTCATATGGATGTTTGGGGTCCTGCTCCAGTTAGTTCTGTAATGGGATACAAATACTATGTAAACATAGTAGATGATTTTTCAAGATACTGTTGGGTGTACCCACTTAAATGCAAGAGTGATTTCAAAGTTATTTTCAAATATTTCAAGTCTTTTGCTGAGAATTTCTTATCTACACATATTTCAACTATAAGGACAGATGGTGGAGGAGAGTTTGTTAATAATGAATTAGGATATTTTCTTAGTACTGCTAGAATTGGTCATGAACTTACTTGCCCCCATACTCCAGAACAAAACGGAGTGGCTCAATCTAAACACAAGCATTTGTTGGATATTATTAGAGCCTTTTTGATTCAATCTGGATTGTCTGATCACTACTGGGTGGATGCTTTACAAACTGCAAATTACATAATTAACAGGTTACCTGCAAATCTACTCAATTTTTCTTCTCCTTATCAGGTATTACTTCAAAAATCTCCAGATTATCATTTCTTAAAAAGCTTTGGATGTTTGTGTTTTCCATGGTTTAAGCCTTATACAAAAAATAAATTTTGCAACCAAGGAGCATTTCTTGTATCTTTTTGGGTTATAGTGCAAATCACAAAGGTTATGGGTGCTTAGACTACAAAACAGGGAGAGTCTACATTTCTAGACATTTAGTATTCAATGAGAATTGTTATCCCCTGTTAGCTAACTCACCTTATAAGTCATGCTTACCTGCTTTACTTGATATTGTTGTGACTACTTCTGATGATGATATTCATTCTTTCATAAATAATAATGCTTCGATCTACTTCTGCTTCTTTACCTGCTATATAGTCTGAAGATAATACTTATACTAGATCATCTACTCTTTCTACAGATAATGCTTCTGCAGTGACTTCTAATTATTCTATGACCACAAGAGGTATGCATGGAATCTTTAAGCCTAAAACTTTCTTTGCAACTAAACATGTTCTTCTTACGGCATTATTAGCAAATATTACACCACCAGTTCCTACATGTTTTACTCAAGAAAATAAGCATCCTAAGTGGAAAAACTCAATGATTGTAGAACATCAAGCTTTACAAGATGCAAATACTTGGACCAAGGTAACACCACATCCCTCTCAAAATGTAGTTGGATGTAAATGGGTATTTAGATTAAAATACAAACCTAATGGATCCATTGACAAGTACAAGGCTAGACTAGTAGCTAAGGGTTATCATCAACAAGAAGGTCTTGACTTCACTGAAACATTTAGTCCAGTTGTAAAACCCACAACCATTAGAACAGTTATTTCATTGGCAGTAAATTTTGATTGGAATATCAAACAAATTGATGTAAGTAATGCATTTCTGCATGGAGACTTACAAGAAGAGGTTTACATGGTTCAACCACCTGGATTTGTGGATAAGGATCATCCAGATTATGTGTGTAAGTTACACAAATCTTTGTATGGACTTAAACAAGCCCCTAGGGATTGGTATGAGAAATTACATGAAGTTTTGGTTTAGTTAAACTTCAAACCTTCATTAGCTGATTCTTCTATGTTTGTTCAAAAAGTTGGTTCCAGGATTACAATTATTTTGGTCTATGTGGATGATATACTTATTACAGGAAATTCTTCTTCTTACTGTGATGAGGTTATTTCTTTCTTCAACGTCTATTTTCCAGTGAAGTATTTAGGCTCTCTTAACTACTTATTAGGTATGGAAGTTAAAAGAAACAAAGCTGGTTTATTTTTACATCAAACTAAATACAGCCTGGACTTACTTCAAAAATGTAATATGGTTGGCTCAAAACCATGTAGTTCTCCTTGTCCTCTTGGTGCAAAGCTAAGTGCTACAGATGGTGAGCCTCTTCAAAATCCATCAGAGTATAGATCACTTGTTGGAGCTCTTCAGTATCTAACATGGTCAAGACCTGAGATTACTTATGATGTAAATCAGGTATGTCAATTTATGCACTCTTCAACAACATTACATCTCTGTGCAGCTAAACGTATACTAAGATACATAAAAGGTACTCTTGGCCATGGAATTCTATTTACAAAGGGTCTTTCTGCTATATCTAGTTATTGTGATGCTGAATGGGAAGGAGATCCATACACTAGAAGATCAATAAGTGGATTTTGTTTATTTTTTAGTAACAATCCAATTTCATGGTCTGCCAAAAAGCAGCCTACTGTATCTAGAAGCTCTACAGAGGCTAAATACAAATTCTTAGCATCCACAGCTGCTGACGTTCTTGGGGTATGTCAGCTACATAGAGATTTACATATATTTCTTCCTGCATCTCCACAGTTATTATGCGACAATAAAAGCTCCATATCACTTGCTTCTAACCCTGTTATGCACAGAGAATGAAACACCTTGCTATTGATTATCACTTCATCAGATAATTAGTTCAATCCAACTCATTGAAGATTTCTACAGTTCGACAGTTAACAGACATCTTCACTAAAGGTCATGCAGGACCACTATTTTCTTTCTTGAAGGACAAACAGATAGTGATTTCTCCATTTCAGTTTGAGGGAGGCTAGTAGAAAGTATGTCACTGTTTTATAGGTTGTTTTAACCTTGTGATGTGTACAGTTTCTATTGGTGTATTAACTGAGTGATATGTCATCTTGTCATTGGTCCTGTCTGATTATTACAGGTTGTCTTGTCTGTATAAGACATTACTTTGTATGTCTGTTCTTCTTTAATGAAAAATTCCTTTCTTTGAAATTTACTACCTACAAGTTCAACTACATGGTAGCGGATTCCGCATTTGCAGATGTTATACGCTACTTAGAATAATGTTTCTGAAGATATGAGTTGGTAAGAACCTTTTGTACCATGCATCACAATTTCTAAATTTCGTCTTTTTGACAATTCCCAGGTTTTGGGGAGCTATTATTATTGTTCAGCAGAGGCTCTAAGGATTGTATACTTCTGTTGATCTCAATATAGCACATCCCATATTCTTGGTATGCATTTTAGCATTGCACTCAAGAATTCAATACGACCGAATACCTATATTTTGGTACTGATACGGATTAAAATAACTCATGATAATTGTATACTTCTAATGTTAATCCAAATTAAATGAACTTAACTATTAGATTGAGATACTCACTGCCCATGTGATTGTACGGCATAAAGAACGAATCTAACATAAAGTTTCTCTCTCCTAAAAGTGCTCTGACAGGAAATGTTTGAAGAGTAACTCAACTCTGATTCTCCCAAGCTCCCTAAGCTAGCAACAATGGAAGTCTAAAGTAAAACCCTAATCATTCTCTATTTTGTGCTAATATCTCTGCATATTTTGAAGGGTATTCATCTGAGGTAGCTCAAGATTCTCCAGTTTCTATCAAAAAAAAAAAAACCCAACAAAATTTCTACAAAAGATTTGAAACCTTTCCCAAACCATTTAGGTTTTGCTAAACTTTAGATAGCAAACAGTATAAGAAGCAATTAAAGGTGCAACACTGTTTGGCTTCATTCACCTCCTCAACCACTTCAATACCTGCATCTTACAACCCATACGCCATAAATTGTGTACTTCAGTAATCTTTTCAGTCAGTTTTGTTCCCTGTCCTTTGCCCCTTCAAACACCTCATTCAACCTTGCATTGAATTATTCTTTTCCAAATTCTCATTCCTCCCCTGCTTTGTTAGTAACCACCCATCCAACTGCATATTAACTCCCAGCTGCTTTCTGCTCTGCATTGAATAGGTTACTGGATGTGACAGTACATCATGGTCAATGTATGGGGAGATGGTGTCTCACTGCAAGAGTCACCTTTCATTTTAGTCAAAACTGGGTTTAATTGTCTATTCTGGCTATTCTGGACCTGGTTCTTTAAGCTGGTAACAATGTTTGCAGTATCATGGTGTAAAAAACTCAAAACATTCATCTCAAGTTTACCTGCTCAGTGCAAGAGTTTACCATCCAAACTATTCTCTATGAATCATGCAGATGCTGCTGCAAACATGCTCCAAAGTCTTGACATCAACAGAGGCTATAACTTAAATGAAGATCAGGTGGAAGAAAGAGAACTCAAGCAACTCTTCAAATAATAACCAAAATCAATTGCACTTTTAAGCTGAAAAAATAAAGAGTTATTGATATAGTACAACAAGTATGGCAGCTTGATTACTCACCAGAATGCACTCTAGTGTTCATAGGCAAAGAAAATAACATTTTTGTATTTAAGCTACTATCAAGAACTGATGTATTATATGCTCTATCAAGAAATCTTTGGGGTTATGGCCCTTTTTCTACTGGTGGTACAAGAATACTTTTTTGGTATTTCTCCTGCTTCAATCAACATGGATATCATCACTATGTGGGATAGACTGATCGATCTCCCACCTGAATGTGCAACTGGACAGATCCCCCACGATATAGCAAGCTCCGTTTCCCCATGTATCATGGTGGAAAAACCATCGATGAGTTAGCAAACTCTCTCCTGTCCTAGAGTATTGGTAGAAATAAATGTCAATGAGAAGCTTTGGGACCACATTCCAGTCCATATGGGGAAGAAAGAACCTATTATTGTGAAGATTTTCTTTGAGAAACTCCCAAAAGGATTTTTCAAGTACTACAGAATACTAAATCATCCTAAGACAAAATGTGATGCTACTCTGCCACTCAAAAAGCCAGCTCAGGACACTATAATGGAAGAACTTGAAGAAAAAGAGGAAACTGAAGCTTTTGTAGAGCAGATGCAAGCCCTTTCAAATGCTACCTACAAAGCTACATCACAGCTTCTGCTAGCTGAACCACAGAGAATGCAAACAAGTGAAGCAAGTGCCTCACACTCTGAGGAGAAGGAAGCTAGCCCATTGGTGAACAAAGGAGGGATATTAGATGAGGCTAGAGAACCAAGTTTCAAATTAAGAGTTTTACTTCATGAGACTCTAGTTGAAAATGAGGATGTACACTCTAAAAGACATCTATCAGAGGGTGAGGAAATGTCACCAGCACATAAGATCCAAAGAACAGGAAATGAGAATGGCAGAGTATTTAAAAAGAGGGGAAGAAAGTCAACCAGCTTTAGATTCGACCATGGGCCACCAGAGGGGGAAATTTTGTTACACATCCAAATTCTGCATTCAAATTAGTAGATCCAACAGTATTTGTTGAACCGCTACCAGGATTTGAAAGTTTCAAAAAATACACCAAACCAACAAGAAGAATCCAGTTGATCAAAGTTCAAGGAAGAGGCTCAGCCGCAACATCTCAAGCCACTGGAGGTGAAGTAAAGGCTAGTGAGAAGGTCTAGAGAGTTGCTGGTGTGATTTTGAAGTTGTTTGTAAAGTGGTAAGAAAGATGTCGTTCCTCTCAGACTTGTGAAGGATTTTTTTAGACTTAAATTCAAAACTAAACTAGAAAACTCACTAAAAATTATAACAAACTCAGACAAAGATGTTCTCAATATTAAAAGACACTGAGGCTAATATTCCACTATTTTCCAAGTTCAAAGTGATTTAATCCCAATATTTATATTCATGCAATTTTCTCATTCAATTTGATTCTAACTATTGCAACAAGTAGATTCTCAAAATAACAAGTGTAAATCCGAAGCATAGAACATCAAAAACCTAGGTCCAAGCATGCTCTATCAAAAGAAATAACAATTGCTTAACAAAAATCATTCAAACAATTTTCAATCAAGGCAATTAATCATATAATATTTGCAAATAAATAGATAAATAGAATATACCATTTTTTGTTGGAAAAATAACTTCCTCTATCGCCTCAGCAATGGGGTTTAGCTCCTCATATTAACTACTTGCTCAAAATATATGTTTGTTGCTCAAAAGTTGATTAAATAGAGGGGAAGGTATAAAACATCGTGTTTGTAACAGATATAATTGTTACAGAACCACTGTTACAAAGAACCCTAACACAAAACTGTTGCGAACTGAAAGTAATTGTTACAGAAATTGTGACAAAAGTTATTGAGTTTGAAAGAAAAGGTCGCGGATTCTGCGACTGCTATTAAGTGATGTTCTATGTTCTTCTTCAACCTCTCGCATGTATCTCTGCAACTTGGGTTTTTTGTGCTCTGTTATGTTCTAAACTTCCCCTAAAGTGTACTTAAACCCTCTATGACTCATACCAACTCCTTATATAGCCAGCGGACCCTAACAAATCCGAGCTTATCTTTTTTTTTCTTCCACAGCAAGTTCCGAGAATATTTCTCTCTGTTTTGCTTCTCACGCGTCTCCTGAGTTATCCAAACTTTCCAAACTCCTATCAAGGCTCAAACAAGACCAGATACATCCATATCCAGCGTAATATCTTCTCCCAAATCTCGAACAGAAGCCCGAGCTTTTATCTTCCCCTGTTTTGTGTAAACTCGATCCATATCCCTTCTTTTTCGACTCTGCTGACTCATACCTTCCTGTTTGACCGAAAAGGGTAATCCCAATCCATAGCTAACACAAATTCCGCTGAAAACTCGATCAAAATCTCGCCTGTGAATTCCGCTGAAAAACTGAAATTTGAATTCAGTTTTTCCCGCCAAAAGTCGTGAAGAAGAAAGGTTCACCCCCTATCCAAAGAGGGGGTGCGAATAGCAGCTGCCTTGGGGATGTCCTGGGGTGCCCCTTAGTAATTTGGGGTACCCCTTATCCGTAGTGAGGGTCCGAATAGCATGTGTCCTCCGTGCGCAACTTTTCGAGCCGATTTTTCCAAAAATGTTTATTGGCCAAAAATACCTACACACGCATAAAACACCATAATAAGTACAGATATAAGCACTATCAATATATAGAATCGAGAAAAATTAGACACAAAAATGTGTCTATCAAATACCCCCAAACTTATTATTTGCTAGTCCTCGAGCAAAAATAAAATAAAATCCTAACTCACTGCCGCAGGCATCGTCGATTGCATTTAGCGTATGCAATAAGCCTTTAAACCCATAGGTGGCCCTAGTGGCCGAGTTATAGTCTCGGGAGGGTTTACCAAAGGTGTACCCACAAAACCTTTATATTCCAGACCCTAACTATCTACGCAAAACCTTGGAAAGCACTAAAAAATCTCCTTGATTGGCATACTTATTGACTACAGGAGGAAGTACCCTGATGCGAAATTCCAATTGCTGTACACGAGTTTGCACTCAAGCATACTAAAGTTCATATATAAGTGACAGAGCTCTACTCAGATAGTCTCACTATGGACATCAATACCCGGAGTCAAAGCTAATCACATGGATAGATCAAGAAGATGGATATAGAGAAAAACATAGATGGTTTTGATGTTTACTAAGTGAATGGTGTTTCTCATATTTGTCTGAAGGCCTCCGCCAAAATGAACCTATCCTAATGGACTAAGATACCGGTCTGACTAATATCAACACGACTGGCATATACAAGGGAACCAGTGGTCGATAATCCTAACTCTAGGTCAACACAACTGGCATATACAAGGGTTCCAGTGGTCGACTTTATTGAATTTATTCCGGTTGGTCAGATGGTCTGGTCTCATTTTTTTTTTTTTTTTAATCCCAATCACTCTAATTCACCCTAGCATTGGTAACAACTTGATTCGTGGGCCCCACCTAATCACTTAGAGAAATATAGTTTAAAAACAAAATAAAATATAAACAGAAGTGAAAAGGACTCAACGAGATATGGTGAAACTATCATGTTATTTCTAACACCTGAGCTCGTGCTTTTATGAATAGACTCTTTAGATGTTTCCATCTAATCGGTTGGTTCCTCAACTCCTACAACCAAAATGCTTCCATCCACTTAGATTGGTTAGTGCCATCCTTAATAAGCATAAATTTCTAGGCTCTGGAGTTTATTTATTGTAACAAAAAGGTAACAAAAGTTTCTACCCACCCCCAAACTTAAATCTAACATTGTCCTCAATGTTTCTAATTAAAGAACAGTACCAAAAATATAAGTAACATGAGGAAATAGTAAAGAGAGAAGTCGGAAAGATAGTACCTGGGTGAAGTGTAACCAAAAACCTACAAAAATAATATACAACATACAAACCGCCTCGATGGTCAATCAAGGTAAACATGGTCCTCTAGAGGGACCTCCTCAACATCACATGTAGGAATGGGCTCTAAAAAGGGCTTCAATCGCTGACCGTTAACCTTTGAAGAACTACTACCATCTGGTGTCTCAATCTCAATAGCGTCATGAGGAAAAACAGTACAGACCACAAAAGGACCGGTCCACCGAGAGCGCAACTTCCCGGGAAATAAATGCAAACGAGTGTCATACAGAAGAACTTTTTGACCTGGAGAAAATGACTTTCGTAAAATATTCTTATCATGCACAAGTTTCATTTTATTCTTATACTCCTTAGCACTATCGTATGCAGCTCTACGAATCTCGTCCAACTCATTGAGCTGGAGCTTTCTGTGAGCTCCTGCCTTGTCTAGTGAAAAGTTTAAGTTCTTAATAGCCCAATAGGCTCTATGCTCTAACTCGACAGGAACGTGACATGCCTTGCCAAATACTAGACGATAAGGTGACATTCCAATGGGTGTCTTAAACGCTGTACGATAAGCCCATAAGGCATCAGTAAGCCTCGACGACCAGTCTTTCCTATTGGGATTAACTGTTTTCTCTAAAATACGCTTAATTTCCCTATTGGAGACCTCTACCTGACCACTAGTCTGTGGGTGATATGGGGTAGCTACTTTATGGGTAATACCATATTGTTTCATTAAAAGTGCAAACGGTCTATTACAAAAGTGTGAACCTCCATCACTAATTATAGCTCGCGGTGTACCAAAACGTGTAAGTATGTTCTCTTTCAAAAAATGGACTATGACCCTGTGGTCATTTGTTTTACGTGGAACCGCCTCAACCCACTTAGACACATAATCTACAGCGACAAGTATGTAAAGATAACCTAAAGAATTAGGAAATGGACCCATAAAATCAATGCCCCACACATCAAAGACCTCAATCACTAAAATAGGGTTCAAAGGCATCATATTTCTATGGGAAATGGTTCCTAACCTCTGGCAACGCTCACAAGAAACACAATGACTGTGGGAGTCATTAAACAACGAAGGCCAGTAAAAACCACACTGCAATATCTTAGCAGCAGTCTTCTTAGCACTAAAATGACCCCCACATGCATGTTCATGACAAAAGGAGATAATACTGGACTGGTCACTCTCAGGTATACATCTCCTAATAATCTGGTCTGGACAATACTTAAAAAGATAAGGATCGTCCCAAAAGAAATGCTTAACCTCGGATAAAAACCTATAACGATCTTGCTTACCCCAATGTTGAGGCATTCGACCAGTAATAAGATAATTCACTATATTCGCATACCAAGGTGATTGGGAAACAGAGAACAATTGTTCATCAGGAAAGCTATCCCTTATAGGAAGGGAATCATTAGGGGAACTAACAACTAGCCTAGACAAGTGGTCTGCTACTACATTTTCGGCACCCTTTTTGTCTCTAATGTCTGGACAGAATTCTTGTAACAAAAGGATCCACCTAATCAATCTAGGTTTGGTATCCTTCTTAGACAAGAGGTATTTCAAAGCAAAGATGATCGGTATAGATTACGATCTTAGAACCTAATAGGCGGGATCTAAACTTATCCAAGGAAAACACGATGGCTAACAGGTTCGTTCTCGGTAGTCGTATAGTTCATTTGGGCATCATTCGAGTTTTGCTAGCATAGTAAATCACATGAAGTAATTTGTTTTCTCGCTGACCTAGCACAACACCTATAGCATAATCAAGCATCACACATAATTTCAAAGGGTAGGTTCCATTAGGTGCCTGGACTATCGGGGCAAAAGAGTGAGTAAATTCTTAAGCTTCTCAAAAGCCTCTAAACAAGCATCATCAAAGACAAACTTAACATCTTTTGCAAGCAAATTGCAAAGAGGTCTAGAAATCAAGCTAAAATCCTTAATGAATCGACGGTAAAAACCTGCATGCCCTAGGAATGACCTATTATCTTTTACGGTTTTCGGGACCTGTAAAGTCTTAATAAGGTCAAATTTGGCTTTATCTACCTCTATACCCTTTGAAGAAACAATGTGCCCTAACACAATTCCTGATTTAACCATAAAATGACATTTTTCCCAATTAAGCACTAAATTCTTTTCCTTACACCTAGTCAACACTAATGTCAAATGATGCAAGCATTCGTCAAAAGATGAACCAACCACTGAAAAATCATCCATAAAGACCTCTAGAAACCGTTCTACCATATCGGAAAATATGCTCATCATACAACGTTGAAAAGTCGCAGGGGCATTACATAGCCCGAAAGGCATGCGTCTATACGCAAAGGTACCAAAGGGACAGGTAAAAGTGGTTTTCTCTTGGTCTTCTGAGGCAATAATGATCTGATTATAACCGGAGTAGCCATCTAAGAAGCAATAATGATTATGTCCAACTAGTCTCTCTAGCATTTGGTCGATAAAAGGAAGGGGAAAGTGATCCTTCATTGTGACCTTGTTCAATTTCCTATAGTCTATACAGATACGCCATCCCGTGGTCACTCGGGTTGGGATTAACTCATTATTATCATTTTGGACTACAGTGATACCTGATTTCTTGGGGACAACCTGAATGGGGCTGACCCACTACTTAATGTCTGAAATTGGGTAGATAATACCCGCATCTAACAACTTAAGCACCTCTTTTCGAACTACCTCTTTCATGTTAGGGTTCAGTCGACGTTGCATCTCCCTAGAAGGTTTGGAGTCTTCTTCTAAATGAATCGATGTATACACACAAAGAGGACTTATACCCTTAATGTCTGCTATAGTCCACCCTAAAGCTTCCTTATTGTCTTGAAGTACTTTTACTAGCCTAATTTCCTGATCACTATCCAAATCGGAAGCTACAATCACAGGTAAAGTCTCAGATGGGCCTAAAAACACATACTTTATAGTGTCGGGTAGTGGTTTTAGGTCCAACTTAGGAGGCTCTTCTAAAGAAGGAATTAAGGTAGTCTCAGAAACTGGTAATGGTTCGAACCTAGCTTTCTATCTATCAGTGTCTAACACAGGGGTAGAATCTAATAGAGCATTCACTTGTGAAATAGTGCTATCGTCATCAAAATCTAAACCAAAGTGGGATAGACAACTTTCTAATGGGTCTTCAGACAAAATATTTGGTAACGACTCCTGAACTAAGGCTTCTATCATGTTCACCTCTTCAACACATGTGTCATCTAGCTCATAAGGTAGCTTACTGACATTAAAAATGTTCATCTCCATAGTCATATTACCAAAAGATAAATTCATCACACCATTTCGACAGTTAATGATCGCATTAGACGTAGCTAAAAATGGGCGACCTAATATCACAGTATCTGGTTCTCCTGGCCTGGTGACAAAGTTGGGTATCTAGGACCACGAAATCCACCGGATAAATAAACTTGTCGACCTCAATAAGAACATCCTTAATAACACCTCGAGGAATTTTAATGACCTATCGCCTAACTGCAATGTCATCTGAGTAGGTTTCATTTCACCAAGTCCTAGTTGTAAGTACACATGGTACGGAAGTAAGTTCACACTGGCTCCTAAGTCAAGTAAAGCTTTTTTTACCCGTTATTTACCTATTGTACAAGCAATGGTAGGGGAACCTGGGTCTTTGTACTTTGGAGTTGTGGTGTTCTGAATGATTGAACTTACGTGACTAGCTAAAAAGGCTTTCTTATGGACGCTAAGTTTTCGCTTTCGCGTACACATATCCTTAAGGAACTTGGTATAGCGAGAATTTGCCTAATTGCATCTAATAAAGGAAGGTTTATGGTAACTTGCTTAAAAACCTCCAATATGTCATTAAAGTTCGATTCCTTCTTTGTTGGTACTAATAGTTGGGGAAACGGGGCTCTAGGCACGAATCGGACCTCTCGGAACCGAATTGGCATTATCAGAAATTTTATCAGTCTCCTCAGCTAGTGGTGGTCCTGAGGGGTGAGATCCTGAGGGGTGAACTACAGTATGTTTACTATCGGGCATGGTTACCTGATTGTCTACTACTCTACCACTCCTAAGGGTTATAATAGCATTCAACTGATTCGATGATTTTGTACCTACATCATGAACTCCTCTAGGATTGGGATTAGTTTGACTAGGGAACCTTCCGTTATCTCTTTCACTTAAGGTCTTAGCTATTTGTCCCACTTGAAGTTCTAACTTAGCAAGGCTCTGAGCATTAGTTTGAAAGTTCTCCGCTTGGTTTCTGTTGAAAACTAACATGGCTCTGTGCTAACATTTCCTGAGTTTTTGCTAACATCTTAATAGATTCCTCTAAGCTAGTCATTTTATTTTCTGGGCCTGAAGAATTATTAGTGTAACCAAAACCTGGGGGAGCATTAGAATTACTAAACTGACCTTGACTTTGGCCCTTAGACCACGAAAAGTTCGGATGGTTTCTCCAACCAGGATTATAGGTTTCTGAATATGGGTCAAACTTTTGACGGTTATCAAATCTAGTGTTATTATAGAGAGCATTAGATTGCTCTTCATTATTCTGGCCTTCCCAAAAAGGCTCCAATCTACCACTAGTGTGACCCACTTCTAAAGCTTCTAACCTTTTCGCTATTGCAGCAATTTTGGCATCTGATTCAAAGCCTCCTTCTACCCTATTAACGTTTCCTCTTCCTAGAAGAATTGTTTTCTGGGGTTCCCTATTACTTTCCCATTGTTGGGTCTTTTCGGCGATTTCATGCAAATATGTCATCGCCTCATCAACAGTTTGGATTTCAAACCCACCTGTACACATAGATTCTACTGTGGTTGTAGTGGAATAATCTAAACCCTCATAAAGGATCTGAACTAACGTAACCTTTTCTAGACCATGATGAGGACATTGGGATAATAGATCATTGAACCTTTCCAAATACCTATACAAAGATTCTCCCTCCTATTGAGAAAACGTGCAGATTTGCGTCCTAATAGACGATGTTTTGTGCCTAGGGAAAAACTTGTTCAAAAAGGCAGATGTAAGTTGTTCATATGTTTCAATTGAACCAGAAGCCAAACTATATAGCCACGATTTGGCTTTATCTTTTAAGGAAAAAGGGAATAACCCGAGTTTTAAAGCATCATCATCAAGGTTTCTAATCTTTAGGTACTACAAATTTCCTCAAAGTCCCTAACATGCAAATATGTTCTTTTTTCCTAAAAGATTGGGAGCAATTTGTAAGGTCCTAGGTTTAAGTTCATAATTTGCTTCTACATTTACTAACCCGATACACGAGGGACGAGTAGCCCTAGTCGGGTTCAACAAAGCTTTCAAAGTTGCCATTTCTGGCACTATCGGAATATTAGGGATTGTCTCCCCAAATGGACGTTCAAAAATGGACTCTTCAAAAATCGGACTTTCTAAATTGAGGTAATCGAGACGCTTAGAACTACTAGGTTTCTCTTTAACAAATCTACCTAGGGCGTCTCTTTTACGTTCAGGCATAAAAAAAGAATTAGGAAGGAGATTCCATGCAATCACAAATCAAGGCCGACTCAACCAAAGCAAACCTAGAGATTTCTAGCAAACAAAAAGCATGATGGCTCCACTTAGATTGTTTCTAGACCAGCTTCTAATCCTTCGAAAGGGAATTCGTTACAATTTAAGCAAACTCCTCTGGAATCAATCCGAGTCAAAGTAAGTTGAATCGAGGCGAGGGAAGCTCAGTGGAGATTTGATACCCAAGGCCTCACCGGAATTACAAGGCGGCGCAGTCACACATTCAAATCACAGAAACCTTCATGAACTTCGAAGTGTGCTTAAAAGAGTAACCAATATTTTTCGAATGACTTTCCTATTAAGCTCGTTACCTTATTGGTCTTGTTCTAGTCAAAATTTTAAGGCTTAGGTTCGCGTAGGTTACGTGTTCCTAAGGCGGGCAAGAAGAGAACGGTGATGAAATCTGAACCCTTATCTTGTATGGCCAGTGCTTGCCCTTTACTAGAAAAATAAATGTCCGTATTCAGTCCTCAACATATAAGCATACGAAGGAGTCCAGTAACTTGCTGATAGGGGATTCGCGAGTGTTTAGAATCTCACCTCCCGTTCCAGACGGGGGATGAATCGGTTGTAGTCGACTCGGGCCACTGACTCCTATGTCAGTGTACGAACCCAAGGTGCATAGACAATATCGTAATTGTCCTCCTTCTCTGCAAACAGTTTATATTTAAAGTACCCTTCAGTAGGGTAAAAAAAAAAAAAAAAAATTTCCAAAGTCCAAAAAGAAAAGAAAAATTACAAAAATAATAAACCCTAATACAATTTTTTTTTTAAAAAAAACAAACAAACCCTAAAAACAAAATAACTAAAATAAAATTGTCTTCTTTTCCGTTCTTTTCGCTTTAATCTTTAGCTCCAAGTCTTTACGAAATCACCAAACTCCTTGGCTCAATTTTCTTTATGATCCAGAACCTGTAGACAAAAGATAAATAGCCAAAAACGTAAAAAAGAACAAAAAAAATTAAAAAATAAATCTAAAACCCTAAAAACAAGTCCGCGTCGGCGGCGCCAAAAATTTGGTGTGATTTTGAAGTTGTTTGTAAAGTGGTAAGAAAGATGTCGTTCCTCTCAGACTTGTAAAGGATTTTTTTAGACTTAAATTCAAAACTAAACTAGAAAACTCACTAAAAATTATAACAAACTCAGACAAAGATGTTCTCAATATTAAAAGACACTGAGGCTAAGATTCCACTATTTTCCAAGTTCAAAGTGATTTAATCCCAATATTTATATTCATGCAATTTTCTCATTCAATTTGATTCTAACTATTGCAACAAGTAGATTCTCAAAATAACAAGTGTAAATCGGAAGCATAGAACATCAAAAACCTAGGTCCAAGCATGCTCTATCAAAAGAAATAACAATTGCTTAACAAAAATCATTCAAACAATTTTCAATCAAGGCAATTAATCATATAATATTTGCAAATAAATAGATAAATAGAATATACCACTTTTTGTTGGAAAAATAACTTCCTCTATCGCCTCAGCAATGGGATTTAGCTCCTCATATTAACCACTTGCTCAAAATATATGTTTGTTGCTCAAAAGTTGATTAAATAGAGGAGAAGGTATAAAACAGCGTGTTTGTAACAGATATAATTGTTACAGAACCACTGTTACAAAGAACCCTAACACAAAATCGTTGCTTGAATCGAAAGTAATTGTTGCGAAATTGTGACAAAAGTTATTGAGTTTGAAAGAAAAGGCCGCAGATTCTCGTGGATCGCTATTAAGTGATGTTCTATGTTCTTCTTCAACCTCTCGCCTGTATCTCTGCAACTTGGGTTTTTTGTGCTCTGTTATGTTCTAAACTTTCCCTAAAGTGTACGTAAACCCTCTATGACTCATACCAACTCCTTATATAGCCAGCGGACCCTAACAAATCCGAGCTTATCTTTTTTTTTCTTCCACAGCAAGTTCCGAGAATATTTCTCTCTGTTTTGCTTCTCACGCGTCTCCTGAGTTACCCAAACTTTCCAAACTCCTATCAAGGCTCAAACAAGACCAGATACATCCATATCCAACGTAATATCTTCTCCCAAATCTCGAAATGAAGCCCGAGCTTTTATCTTCCCTTTTTTTTGTGTAAACTCGACCATATCCCTTCTTTTCGATTCTACAACTCATACCTTCCCCGTTTGACCGAAACAGGGGTAATCCCAATCCATAGCTAACACAAATTCCGCTGAAAACTCGATCAAAATCTCGCTCATGAATTCCGCCAAAAACTGAAATTTGAATTCAGTTTTTCCCGCCAAAAGTCGTGAAGAAGAAAGGTTCACCCCTATCCAAAGAGGGGGTGCGAATAGCAGCTGCCTTGGGGATGTCCTGGGGTGCCCCTTAGTAATTTGGGGTACCCCTTATCCGTAGTGAGGGTCCGAATAGCATGTGTCCTCCGGGGGCAACTTTTCGAGCCGATTTTTCCAAAAATGTTTATTGGCCAAAAATACCTACACACGCATAAAACACCATAATAAGTACAAAAATGAGCACTATCAATATATAGAATCGAGAAAAATTATACACAAAAATGTGTCTATCAGTTGCTACTTGTAATGGAATGAAGGGTAGAACAACACTAACGATTGAGAAAGAAACAGGGAGGAAGTCCTATTAATTTGCAGCACATAAGACTACTACAACTGGAATTGGGAGTTCAAAACTGTCAGATAATGTGGTTAAGATTGGCACAATTAATGAAGAAAGCAACATCAACAATAACAAGGCAAAAAGCACTATTGAGAAAGGAGCAACAACATCAATTAGTCACACAAAGGCACATATTGGAGGAAATACTGGGAGTGGAATGAAGAGAGTAAGCAGGAGGAAGAAAATAACAAATGTAAAGATAGCTACAAAACTGCTCAGGACCAACTATGAAAAAGAACCGATGAAAGCAATGATACACATCACAACTCAAAGGCAGCATAAGCAAAAGGAAAAATTACTAAAATGGATTTGAAACTCAGTCCTAACATCAAGCTTCCTCATCAACTATACAACAATAAAAGTGAAAACAAGGAGGATAACCAAATAAACACTTTACAAACTGAAAAGTGTGCTCAAACCCATACTCAAAATCCATATTACTCACCTGTTAGCACTGCCAAAACCCATCAAAGACAACAACCATCAATACCCTTTCCTCAGTCAAATCCACAACCACCAAACCCTTATAATGATGAACCTGCATCCACCACAAGACAAAAATCACCAGCTACCAAGGATGGAACACTGGAGTCAAGCAAAGAGAAACCTCGGATTCATTCCCTCAAGATCTGCAGCAAAGTACATGATGAGAAATGGATAAGAATTGTGGAATCAACCACAACTCAAGATGCTGCTAGCTCAATCAACAAGGGAGGGAGATTGAAAGAGAGTCGGGTAACACAAATTCTAAAATTCTGTCAAATTTTCTCAATTTTTTAAATCAATTCTCTTTACATATTATTTCAAAGTATGTCTCTAAATGTGTTAACATGGAATTGTCAAGGATTAAACAAAAATACAAAATTGCACCTACAAAACCTCATAAAAATCAAAACCCAGATATTCTCTTCCTACAGGAAACTAAACACAGTGAATCTTATATCAAACCGTTTATCAAAAAACTTCAATATCTGGATATGATTATAGTTGAACCCATAGGGGTAATTGGTACGGCAGGAGGTCTTGTGTTAGCTTGGTCTTCCAAGATTTCTATCCAATTGATTAATAGCTCTGATAATCAAATCGATGTAGTGGTTACTGATAGATCTAGGTGTTTCGAATGGCTCTTGTCTGCAGTTTATGGATGTCCTTATAAGGTCAAAAAACACCTCAGTTGGACCTATTTTAGGAATCTAGCTGCTACGGTAGAGTTGCCATGGATGGTAATCGGAGATATGAACTTCGTTCTGACTGAGAAGGAGAAGAAAGGGGGTAAGCCAGTGAGGTCTGAAGAAAAACGTTTCTTCACCAACTTAATAGATGAAGCAGGTCTTATGGATCTAGGATTTGTAGGAAATGAATTTACTTGGTCCAATAAGCGTAGTGGACAGGCCTTTGTAGAATCTAGACTAGACTGTGTGTTGTCAAACCCTGAGTGGTTCGACTTATTCCCTCGTGCTATAGTCTATCACCTTCCACCATTAGGATCAGATCATAGCCCTATTCTTGTAAGGACCTCTCCATGCTGGAAAGATTGAGCAAAATCCTTCAAGTTTTTTTGAATCTATTTGCATGACCCATCTTGTTTTAAAGTCATTGAAAATGCCCGGGCACTAGAAATAGATGGTTCGCAAGCTTTTAAGTTCGTCTCTAGGCTCAAGAATGTTAAAAAATACATTAAAATCTGGAATAGGGAGTATTTTGGCAATATCCAAAATAATATAAAAAACATAAACCAGGCTCTAGAACATTCCAAAAATACCTTGAAGCTACCAGACAATAGCCCTAGGGTCAAACTTATCCAAGAAGACCTAGAACGTTGGTACAATTTGAGGAAGCTTTTTGGAAAATTAAGGCTACCGACAACAATTTGAGACTAGGAGATAGAAATACGGGTTATTTACACTCATCGGAAAAATATTGAGCAAAAAAGCTAAGAATAGAAGCAGTTAAGAAGGAAAATGGAGAGTGGGGCCATAACCGTAAGGAAATTGAGGAAACATTTGAAATTATATCGGAAGCTGATAATTTGAAATTAATGAGAATCCCAACGGAATTAGAGATTAAACTAGTGGTTTTCGACATGCATCCAGAAAAATGTCCGGGACCAGATGGTTTCCCGGATGGATTTTACCAAAAGAACTGGTATCTTATTAAAGAAGATGTTACAAAGCTGATTCAGAATTTCTTCCAATCCAAACAATCTGCTTAAAGAGATAAATGCTACCTTCATAAATACCCAAAAAGGAGAATCCACAAACCCCAGCGGATTTTTGCCTAATTTCTCTATGTAATACTATTTACAAGTGAAAAAGCAGGGGGTCTAACAACCACACCCAATATTTCGCTTAGCAATATTTATGGACAAACTCCAATATACTTTCTAGAGAATCATCTAGACAGTCAGACTCAATCTAGATAAAAATTATATCATTATATCTCAATCTCTCGATTTGATCTTTACTCAAGCAAATAGAAATCTGCGAGTCTTTATCAAAGAGAGATAACTTGGATGGTACCAAAGACCAATATCCAAGTGTCAATCAATTTAAATCAACAACCCAAAAGGTCGGATATTCTAATTGATGGAACAATGCACAACCTGTGATACTTCAATTATATAAACAAATATAATGCGGAATAGAAATAACACAGACACCAGAATTTTGTTAACGAGGAAACCGCAAATGCAGAAGAATCCCGGGACCTGGTCCAGATTGAACACACATTGTATTAAGCCGCTACAGACTCTATCCTACTCCAAATTAACTTCGGTCTGGACTATAGTTGAACCCCAATCAATCTCACACTGATCCAAGTTATAATTATGCTCCTACGCCTCTGATCCCAGCAGGATGCTACGTACTTTATTCCCTTAGCTGATCTCACCCACAACTAAGAGTTGGTATAACCCAAAGTCGAAGACTTTAATAAACAAATCTATATCACACAGAAAAATCTACAGAATAAATAAATCCGTCTTCCATGAATAAACCTATGAGTTTTTTTTCCGTCTTTTGATAAATCAAGGTGAACAGGAACCAATCAATAACCCAGACTTATATTCCCAAAGAACAGCCTAGTATTATTGATCACCTCACAATAATCTTAATCGACGCAGCGAAAAAAGATATTGCGGAATCACAAACGATGAGACGAAGTGTTTGTGATTTCTTTTCTATCTTGCCTATCGGAGATATAAATATCAAGCCAAAATAAAAGTAGTATCGGTATGGCTTCACAATCCCAATGAAGTCTTTAAGTCGTTAACCTGGTTTTAGAAGAAGAAAACCAAAGGTTAAAGAAGAATCGAATCTAGCTTAGCAAACTAGTATCACACGTAAAGTGTGGGGATTAGGTTTCCCAGTTGCTAGAGTTCTCCCTTATATAGTCCTTCAAATCAGGGTTTGCAATCAATGTTAGCTTAGTAACAAAACATTCAATATTCACCGTTAGATGAAAAACTGATTAGATTCAAGCTAATATTTCTCAACCGTTGGATCGAAAACTTAGCTTGTTACACACAAACGAAATGTTCAATTTTGGGTTTATGAACCGTACCCAAACATTAACATTTGTTGGTTCAACAATAGTCAACCAAATGGTTAGCCATATGATCACTCTCATATCAACCATATTCTTCTTCACCATAACTAGTTCAAATGACTCAAATGAACTAGTTAGAGAGTTGCTAAATCGCTTAGATCTTATGTAACTACACAAGACACAATCGAAGCAAAAACGGTTTGATTCACTCGAATCGGTTCATGAACTTTATAGCCATGATTTGCAAAAGCATTCCTTAGTTTATATAAACATTAGTTCAAGAACAACCGGTTTTAGATATAACCTACTCAAGTTCGCGGACTGGGTTCGCGGACTTAAGCTCATGGAAGGAGTACACAAACTCCAGCCCAAAATTCTCGGGTGAGAACTTTCGCCAGTTCGCGGACTTGGCTTGCGCCACTTCCATTTCTCTTGATCAACAAAGTTCGCAAACTTTGGTTCAAGGAATAAGGACTTATACATATATGTGTTTCCACAACAATGCTTATATCCTACCAATGGTTATGTAATCTAAACTCTCATTTCAATCATTCAAAAATTCTCAGAGAACGTTATATTGCCGTTATTCACAGACCATTTTTCGTCAGAGAAATTTCCAAAGTGATTGAAACATATCATGACTTTCGTCACTAGGTAAAGATGAATTCGGTTAAAGCGAAAGCTTACCAACACATATTTCGAGAAATAGATAGGCGAGTTAAACTCGGCTCGAAATAGCAAATGTGTATAATGAAAGTCTATATGTCTAAACGACTTTTGTCACAAGAGTAGGAGATAGAGTAAATAGAATTTTAAGTGACAAATAAGTTCAAGTCTCCACATACCTTTTAGTCGATGAAGTTCCACCGGTTCCTCGAGTAGTCCTTCGTCTTGTATGATGATTTCCATGGATTTCTTGAGCTCAACTACACTTTTTATCCTAGTCCGAGACCTTTATCTATATAGGCTAGAAATCAAGACTTATAGTTTTGATCACTAACATTGACAAACATGCTTGAGATAGCAACGCATGCGAGTTCGACCGAGCAATGCTCTAACAACAAGGTTATTTCCAAATTGCTTGAAAACAGAATAAAGTCGTTTCTTGATAAATTCATCTCCCCTTATCAATCGGCTTTTGTCCCTGGTAGGCAAATTACGGATAACATTGTAATATCACATGAAGTTATCCATAAAATGAGAACAAAATAAACCAAAAATGGATATATGGGCCTAAAAATAGATATGTCTAAGGCCTTCGATAGGGTGGAATGGGATTTTTTGGAATCGGTACTAAAAAAACTGGGCTTTTGTGAGGAATGGACAAGCTTAATAATGCAATGCATTAATACAACTTCTAGTGCGGTTTTAATCAATGAATCTCCTTCAAGCTTTTTCAAGCCCACCAGAGGAATTCGTCAAGGCGACCCTTTATCCCCTTACTTTTTCATTATCTGCATGGAAAGCCTCTCAAGAGTGCTTATCGAAGCTGAGAAAAAGAAATGGATTAATAGGGTAAATTTCTCTAAGAACTACTTTACCATATCCCACCTTTTTTTGCGGACGACTGTCTTATTTTCACTAGGGCTACTAAAAAATATAGTAGGAGTCTATTAAAGATCCTTGAAGCTTTTAGTGGAGGCTCCGGTCAACTAATAAACTATGAAAAGTCATGAATTTTCTTTAGCAAATCGGTCCCCAACAACAAGGCAAGAGATATCATAGGAATTCTCAAGGTTGGACGAATAAAACTAGATGATAAGTACCTAGGAGTCCCTCTGTTTACTCATAGGTCCAAAATTCAGTGTTTTGAATCGCTAGCTAAAAAACATGAAAGCCGATTAGCAGGATGGTATGGCAAGCTCCTATCGGGGACTGGAAAAGGTGTTATGATAAAACATGTGACTGACTCTCTCTCCACGTACCATATGAAATGTTTTATTATACCAAAATCGATCACCAAAAGAATGGATAGAAGAAATAGTGCTTACTGGTGGGGCCACTCAAGACAGGATGGTAGAGGTCTCTGTCTTAAAAAATGGGTAACGTTCTGTATCTCGAAAGAGAGAGGGGGGCTAGGTTTCAAAAACTGTGATTGCTTTAATAGATACCTAATTACAAAAACAGTTTGGAGAATGATACACAACCGAGATCAATTATGGGCGAAAGTAATGGAGGAAAAATACTTCAAAAGTATCTCTCCTCTTTGTATTGAAAAAGTGAAGGCAAATAGCTCTTTGCTATGGAAGGGGTTCTACATTGGTTTAGATATTGTTAAGAAATGGAGTATCTGGAATATAGGTACAGGGGAGTCGATTCAAATTTGGAAACACCATTGGTTCCCAATAGACACCCCAAATCAGCTGACAAAAGAACAAACAACACCCATTGTTGGAAATACGCTCCATTTGGTGAGCGAAATTTTCGACAGACACACAACAGAATGGAATACTAATTTCCTGAAACAAGTCTTTCACCCTCTGGCGGTTGAGAATATCCAAACTATAGATCTAAAACTCACTAGTACTCATCGGGATACTCTTGTATGGCCACTTACGCCAAACGACAAGTTTACGATCAAATGATCTACCAAAAGCTTATCCTTATGGCTCCACGAACAAATGTGGTTCAACCCACAAACCCAATCTGGACTAAGTTGTGGGATCTTGAGTTCTACCTAGAATCCAAGTCTTTGTGTCGAAATGCTATAATGAAATATTGCCAGTAATGGCAAAACTGAGCACTAGAATGTCAAACATGTCCCCTCTTTGTTGCCTTTGTGACAACCATGAGGAAACCACTTCCCATCTATTCCTTCACTGTAACTTCAGCAGGGCAGTGAGGTTTGGTCTTGGACTTAGAGGACCAAGTACAAGTGATACTACAATCACTGAATGGATTGATTCTTGGTTCACCAATATAGGGGAGACCGAAACAGAAAGAGTGGGACGAAGTACTATAGAGGCAACCACATGTTGGGTTATATGGAAACATAGGTGCGCCAAGAGCTTTAGAATAGTCCCGGTTAAGCCTGAGATAACAATTCACCAAATCAAATACTCTCTAACCCATTCCCACCCAAAACCAAACCTTTACTCCCTTATCAGAAACCCCTCACCCAACCAACTGCAGAATCTACAAACCAGAAAAATAACACCAACTAGCACAAGTATAATACATTGTCAATACAAAATTCATCAGAATCATTCTCTTGTTATTGTGATCACAGCAGATGAAGAAAACAGAGTTCAAGCTAGCAGGATTTTCACTTGCAGAGTAGCATCGTAGAAGGAGGGGAGCACACTGGGTGTCCTGGCAGTTATGAAGTGGGCACAACAACATAAGGAACGAATTTGCAACATCCAGTTACAGAACAAACAGCTCCACAAAGAACTGAAGAAGAAGTGGAACAACCATCAATCACGATGATAGATGACTATGTAGACTATATTTCTTACTTTCACACTTTTGATTGTAATTCCCTAAGGAAGGAGTGGTTGCCAAAACTACATGAGATAGCTTCAAACTTTCACTCTAAATACTCAAACCTTGAGATGAAGGAGCTATTTCATGAAACATTTGCTTTTGTAAAACACAATGCTCAGCAGGCTTATGGCTTGACTGACTAATCTTAATCTATCTATTTCCAAAAAAAAAAAAAAAAAATTTAATAGTACGGCCTCTCTTAATCCCTCTACATAGGTGGACCTTTGGTGAGTTACGAGTCTTATGACCATCAAGACATTTTCTTATATAATGCTCGTACTTAATTTCCTTGTGTTTATCAGCAGAGTTGGATGCATCATGCGCTTTGCTCTGGTCAATGTACTTAATTTCGCTTAGCTTATTAGTATAGCACATGGTTTTCAGCCTTATGCTGCGGATTCGACTGCCACAACATATGGCAGGTTTAAGCTATGATTAGTATAGCACATGGTTTTCAGCCTCATGCTAGTTCACAAGTTTGAGTGACCCAAATGGCAGGTTTAAGCTATGATTGATATGTGTGTTTTAGAGATCTACTGCATAAATGAAAAGTCTCTCTCATATTAAAGAAAATAAAATTGTTGATCAATTCCAAGTTCCAATCAGCATATTTATGAGAAGAATACCATCTCTATTTATTAATTCCCAAGTACATTTTCATATTCAAAGTCGGACAAACAAAGTCGGAGACAAGTACATGATACTAATGTATCAACTTGGATTATTTCTGGATTGATTATGCTTTTTTAAACATAACCCTAAATGGTCTCTCCCCATCATTAATCAAAGCCAAACGTCTAACTCGATCAGCACCAATGTAAATCCCAACCTCCTTACAAATGACTTTGCAGAACTTGCAAACACCAGGACAAAATTTAAGCTTATAAGAATTCTTAACAACACCATCTTTCTCAATCTTAAACCAATTACCAGTTGTTTGAGGACCTGGCTTGCCTGAGACTCCGTCTGTGCCTATAAACCATTTACTTACCGATTCATCAAAGTCTGCTAACCTCCAAACCATGGATTGTATACAGATAGAACTAGCAGAGAATTTAACATTAAGATCTGTCGAAACACGGATGACTTGTGCCTTTGGATTCACAGATGTAAATGTCAATGGAAATCCTTTTGAGATCTCACGTTTTGCTTGAACTACTTCAAGTGGACATTGAGTTCCATTCAGTTTTTTACCTAGTACAAGTCCACCACCACGACCACGAGCTACAGGTAGTACGTAGTATTTGGTACCCTTTCTAAGTGCTTGGCCTTTGATGTCACGTACAGCTTCCGATGCAGCCGAAACAGCAGAAAATTGGATGCAAGTGGCTAAGGAAATGAAAGCATAAGTTAGAAGAAGAGAGGCAGTAGTAGTTCTCATTGTGAGTAGTAAAAGAAAAATGTATGATAGAAAATTGAGTTTGTTGAGGTGAAGAATGATGTGAGATTTTGGTATCTATTTATAGCATTTCGATTTTAGGTTCATAAGGTACTGCCTAATGACGACTGCGATTACGTTTTACTCTTTTGAGTAATATAGATTACAGATATCAAAGTCTTATCAATTTGTTTATTCTGTCAGTAAAGATGTAAATAGGGGTGGCTGCTTGGGGAAGAACGTGAACCCAAAAGTCCGCTAGCTAGGGGAGAACACGTTATCTCTAACTGGGATATCTGGATAAGCGATGGCTTTATCTTCATATCTCCAACTGGGATATCTGGATAAGCGATGGCTTTATCTTCATAGTTTGTCAAAACTACCCAAAATGCCCTTGGTGATGACCAATTGCCAAATTTTGAACGATTTTTTATTTTTTTTTTATCGATCAAGAGAATAGATTCAAAAGCATATAAGCCATGTGCAGGCGCATGCAATTAGAAGAGAGCAAAAAGCTCTAGAAAAAACAACAAAACAATGGTAAAGCTAAAACTAGAGAAATTCAAAGTACACAAGGAGTATCAAAATCAATAACCACAGCTCGATGTACTTGAAAATCAAACCGCAATTTTCGAAACAGAAAGGAGACCGCTACCCATTATCATTTAACTGGCCAACATCCTTTGTAACTAAACCATCGTGATTTTTCACGAGATTTGTAAACATTTCCTCACGGTGACTCTTTAATGTGGAAAGTCTAAACCCCATAAAGAGCCGAATCCATTAGTTTATCTGTTGAGATTTTGAACGAAAAACATTGAATCACTGTTCTATTGATGTTCATCATTCTTTTTAATACTCCCTTCGTTCACGTTCAGTTTTACTTGATGTTCTTAAGGATGTTTTTTTGTTTTAATATAGATGAGGGTTTAAGTATTTTCCCTAAATTCTTACTAATTTTCCCTTGCTTTGGAATCATAGCATGTGCTATTAATTCTCATTCTCATTATTATCACCAGATAGAATCGAATTTTTAAATCTATTCCATGAAGGATATATACTCTATCTTGGATGGAATATTTGGTTTATAATCCCAAGTAAATTACAACATGATTCGTAGTTTACACTAAAACTGGAAACTATAAACTAGATATTTTAAATTTACTATTAATATGACATGGGTAGATTTGGAAACAAATTTACTCTCTCTATTATTTCTTAATCTTCGGAAAACTCTAGAACATCAAGTAAAATAGAACGAAGGGAGTATGTGCTTTTTAAGAGGAAAGGTTAAAATTCTATTAAAAAGATTCAAACATATATACAAAAGTTGATCAATAAAAAATCAATGTTTTGCTTTCCCAATAAATTTCGTTGTTGTTTCGATATATAAAATAATTAAATTTTTTATGTCTACAATGAAAATAAACTTTATACTTACGCACAGAAGCTTGTTTTTCGAGTGTTTTCTTTCTTCTTTTTTTTGTGCTACTAGGGAGCTAACTTATTTTGAAAAAATAATAATAATTAGTTGATCAGCTTGGAGTTTGGAAGAAGTCTATGGCAAGGGCCATTTGTTGTTATGTGGCGGTCCTGGGTTGAGAGAAACAAAATGATGTACTCCTGATTTCAAGGCTTTTTCGATTCTTTTAGACAATAATTCGACCTTTCCAAATTAACTTGGCGAGTACAACATGTCTCTCGAATTATTCCTTCAGGATTCAATGAAGCCTAACACCGTAATTGAATTCAAGGATTGTACTTCCTTGACCGACCAAGAACACACTGTATGAGGTTCTGATGATGCTATTAGAGAAGAAGAAAACACATCGATTTTGATGTGTTTCAAGAGAAAGAATCACCGCTATTTATACGGATTTCATGTTTCTTGGAATTGTCTGTTCATCACCAAACGACACCTTCAAAAAGCATCAATGGTGGCAAAGACGCATTTGTTCAAAATATCAATGAAACTCGAATTAGGATTTCAACCCCATGAACCCCTCCGAATAGCAGCAAACGAAAATGCATCCTTTTATAAATATCCAACAAAAACTTCTTTTAGTTAAGTAACTGTTACTTTTGTAGCTGTCCGAAGAAAGTATTTTCAAGAACTTCTATGAAACCAGTTCTATTTCAATGAGAAAGCATAATTAGTCTGTAAAATTTGTCAATTTTGAGCATAGCTGCTAATTGGGATGTCACTTTCCTGAGAAGAATACCATACCCCTCCATGTAAGACAAACACAAAAATGCTTTGTCATATATGAATTTTGGTGCCCTACTCAGTAAATTAGTACCTGTAACGTTCGTGATCCGCCTCCTCAACTATGTATCAATTGAAAGGCGGGGCATATTACCAATGTTGTATGTTGAGTGTTGAATGTTGAATGTTTCCCCTTGTAACATTTTTAATTTTTTATTGTTTTTTAATATAACTTTTCCTTGTTAAATAAATCAGTTTGATATATCAACAACTTTACATCCGTATGATTCTTAATAATTTCTCAGTTAGACGATAATGCTTCTAATGGAACTTTTGTTTAGAAAACTAAAGGGCGGACATGCATAACCCAGAGAACACATTATAGGCTAGTTTGGTATTGTTGTGAGTTTTAGAAAAGTGCCTTTCTGTTGTGCTATGATGTGCGTTGCTGTGCTGTGCTGTAAAATAAATCGGCATGACATTTGGTAAACTATAATTTAAAAAACTCTGTGAAATTAACAAACTATAAATTATGTTTGGTAAACTAGTATTTTATAGCACTGTGATGTAGTTAATGACTAAAATAGACATATTTCAAAAATTAGTTTCGAATACGCTTTCATTATAATAAATTATATTTTTAATCTAATATATTTAATAAAATATAAAATATAAGTTATTTTTATTTATTTTTTTATTTTTTTTTTTAAAAAGAATCCTATATATTTATTATTATTATTATTGGATAAGGATTATTACATGAAACTAGTTGGAAGCCTAACAAGCTAAGCTCCAACGACATACTACTACATTAATTGAACAAAGTTGCTATGCTAACCTACCAAATGAGCCTCATGGGTAACCTAGCCAAGGAGCCGAAACTATGGAGGGGGTGAGATTGTTGTGTCACAAGGGGGGCAAGCTAAAACTACCTTCCATGTTAATTCCTGCAATATTACGCCATTGGGGACTCGAACCTGGGACCTCCTGGAGCGCATCAAACTTTTGGGGAACGGGGATGACCAGCTGAGCTAGGGCCCGTTTTTTTATTTTTTTATTTTTTTTATTTTTTTATTTTTCTATAATTATTCTTATTATTTAATAAAGAATTTTATGATTATGGTTTCCTTATAAAATTAATATTATTATAATTATTGTATTTATTATTTTAAAATGAAAAATAAAAAAATATAGAAATAAAATAAAAATTAGAAATATAATGATAAGTATACAATATTCTAGGGTAAAACTTGTATTTATAATAAAATAATAAGGTTAAAATTGAGAATCAATTAATTTAAATCATGTGGGTCCACAACTTCTGTTTTTCCAGCTTTTAAAAGCTATTACTAAGTAGCTTTTAAAAGCAGGCCTAAAATAAAAGTATTTCTCTCCAAAAGCACTTTAAAAAAAAAATTTATCAAACACAATTTTGATAAAAGTTGTTACAAGTTAGTTACAAAGTGCTTTTGGTTGAAAAAAACAATCCCAAACGGGGCTTATGTTTTGCCACGAGGCACCCAAAAGCACTTTGGGATACCCGGTTAATCCTTTCCCATCATCCCCACCAGGAGACCCAAATGTCCTCGTCTGTCTTAAAATTTGACTTGTGAAGCAGCAAATGCAAGTGTGAATTGGAGTACGGGACGAATGGTCAAAGGTCAACGAAAAAGGCATTAAAGATAAACTATGAAGTCCACCACGAAATTTAGAGGATCAGCTGCGTCGTGGGATCCCCCGTCTGTTAGTTACAAACCACTATGTACTGACGAGTGACGTCTTCCGGTGCAGAATCAGCAAGAACTGGGAAGAAAATGTATGAATTTGGTAAGGTTAAGATAAATCAAACTTTGATGCGCAACTCCTAAAACAGAAATCCAGGTCTACAATTCAATGACCAAGCAGATAAAATAGAGATAGTTCACTACAAGAAAATATAGCTATTGTTACACCATATATTGCCACACCTTCAATATAGGTGTTGAGCAAATATATTGAGTGCCGCAATATATTAAGTTTCTTGCAGTGGTCGCAGACAACAAGAGTTATGATGCAAAGTTGCAAACACATTATCTTTATTTATTCCAAATTACATTTGACATTCAAAGTTCAAACAAAGCCAAAGAAGTACTAGCACATGATTTTGATGTATATCTTACTTAGGTTTTGTCTGGATAATTGATTATGCTCTCTTAAACATAACCCTGAATGGTCTCTCACCATCGTTAATCAAAGACAAACGCCTAACTCCATCAGAACCGATAAAAATCCCAACCTCCTTACAAATGACTTTGCAGAAGTTACAAACACCAGGACAGTGCAAAAACTTATAAGAATTCTTAATAACACCGTCTTTCTCAATCTTAAACCAATTCCCAACTGTTTGAAGACCTGGGTTGCCAGCGACTCCGTCTGCCGCAATAAACCGTTTACTTACTGATTCATCAAAATCTGTCAAACTCCAAACCATGGATTGAAAGCAGATAGAACTAGCAGAGAATTTAACATTAAGATCTGTCGAAACACGGATTACTGGTGCATTTGGTTTCACGGATGTAAAAGTCAATGGAATTCCATCGAAGATCTCACGTTGTGCCTGAACAACATGAAGTGGGCATTGAGTGCCGTTTAGTTGTTTGCCTAATACAAGTCCACCACCCATACCACGAGCTACTGGTAGTACATAGTATTTGGTGCCCTTTCGAAGTGATTGACCCTTTATGTCAAGTACAGCTTCTGATGCAGCTGAAACCGCGGAAAATTGGACGGAAATGGCCAAGGAAATGAAAGCAAAAGCTAGGAGAAGACAAGGAGTAGTTTTCATTGTGAAGTACCAAAAAAATGTACGATGGAAAGTTAAGTTTGTTGAGGTGAAGAAATATTGCCGGACTTTGATGTCTATTTATAGCATTTAGAATTTAGCATGATAAGGTACTGCCAATAACGACTTCCATTACGATTTACTCTTTTGAGGGCATCCAAAATCACTTTGGGAAATCTGGTTTCGTTTGATCCTTTCCCAGCAGCCCCCACCAAGCCAAAGTCTTATCTTGAAATTTTGTTGAGTTTTAACAGAAAATTCGCCGAACATTCAAATGTCAATGAGAAAAGCGATAAACATAATAATTGAGAAGATAAACTGCGTGGGATGCCCGTCGGTTAGTTACATACCACTATGTAATATATAATGCTTGTCCGCTTTTGGAAATGTTTATCCATATTATTACCATCCCGTCGTGTTTAGAATTTCGTCTGTCGTTCAAAAATTACCGGATATCTACGAACATCTTTTTAAGAGCAAACGTAATGAATTGAACTCTCTGGAAACAGATCGCTGGAAACTTGATGCGAGAGTTTGAAGTAAATGTTCGAGCAACGTGTGAGCAAAAAAAATTCCATATATAACTCTACTATATCTGATTCGGAAAATGGGTCATTTATCCAAATATTTTTAAAACCTGGTTCAAATGAACGAGTAAAAATTAATATGGGTGAAATGGACAAAAACAAAAATAGCAAGGATGAAACTGCATTCATCCTGACTTAAACTTAAAAAAATAGCAAGGATGAAACTGGATACATCCTGATGTAAATTAAAAAAAGAAAAAGTATTTGAAAATGGGTAGGATGAAACTGTTTCCATCCTGGCTATTTTTGTATTTTTGTCCATTTAAACAGTATCAAAATCTAGATGTTTTTTCACTCAGGATTTGTTGATTTTGGTCTAATTAACCAATTTTGTGTATCTGATTATGGTACTATTGTTGATTTTTTTTAAGCATGCATATATTATAAAAACCAACTAAATTGTTATTACACGTGGGAATGTAGAGTCACTCAAAAGAATTTGGTTCAGAAAAGCCGGATTCATCTGTTCCTAAATTGATGTTGATAGATTTCCAGCTTGGCTGCCATCCGCTGCAAAGTTTGCTAGTCCATCTGATGTTTGGTTTCCTTCTCTATAATTATGTTGAATAACACAACATGGGGTACTATTGTTGATACCGAATGGGATACACTGATAACGTCACTTTTATTACTTGTAGTAAAGATTTTTCAAGTGATATGATCAGATCAATGATGTGAAGTCAAAAAAGAAAGCTGTGAATATATTATGAAGTGGATGTAGCGTACGAGTGATAAAATGCCAATAACAAAATAAGATAAGATGCGGATATGCTATTAATCCACATGGAAAGTCAAACTAAATGGTGATTCAATTTCCTTGTTCTTGCTTAGGAATATACAAATCTAGTTTATCGATCGAGGTTTTAGGCCAAACTTTGAATTATCTTCCTTTGACCGATTATTTTACTTTTGAAGGGGCACATGAGTTTCTGTTGAAGGCTTGGCTGGCTGTAAGTACATAAAAATCTGCTGAAGTTTTTACGTACGATTCTAACGCATATAGAGTTTGCAACTTGGCATGCAGTTTAGATTCAAAGTTGTCCTAAACAAGTTTCTACATGAGATTAGCAACATAAAACAGAAATTTCCAATTAACTCCAAGTTTCAAATGATTTATTTATTTATTCCCATAATATTGAAAAATCCAAACGAAAACAAGATTAGTACATGATTTCAAATGCATATCTATAATTCGATCTCGGGAAATATTATTATTACCATCTTAATATAGTTAAACCATAACAACTAATATCCATTTTTAACAAGTTGATGAGACTTTCTTGAACATAATCTTGAACGGTTGTGCATCAGAGTCAACCAAAGCCAGACGTCTAACTCCATCACCACCAATATAAATCCCAACATTTCTACAAGCGAATCTGCAGAAATTACAAACACTTGGACAGAAAACAAGCTTATAATCTTTACTATCTCCATCTTTATCTATTTTAAACCAGTTAGCAGATGTTGCAGGACCCGGATTACCTTCCACTCCACTCATCTCAATAAACGTTTTCTGTGTGGGTTCATCAAACTCTGCCAACCTCCACACCATGGATTGCACGCAGATAGACATAGCAGAGAATTTGACATTGAGATCTGTCGAAATACGGACTAGTTTCGCCTTCGGATCTACAGATGTAAATGTTACTGGAAGTCCATTTGATACTTCAGCTTGTTCTTGAACTGCTTCGAGTGGGCACTGACTGCCATTTAACTTTTTCTCTAATGCAAGCCCACCACCACGACCACGGATTACAGGCAGTATATAGTACTCCATTCCTGTTCGGAGTGTTTTTCCCTTTATGTCGCGTACATAGTCGTCTGTTGCAATATCAGCCGAAACCACAGAGAATTGGATGGATAAAACAAAGAAAAGGAAAGGAGAAGCTAGGAGAAGAAAAGCTGTAATAGTTTTCATTGTCGGTAGTAAAATGATTGATCTTAGAATGCGGTTTCCATTTATAGCCTAAAACCCATTAGAGTACAGTTGACGACGAATGTGATGACGTACAAATCGTAATATCAAGATTTGTTTATTTTTTAAGAATAGAGATTACGATATATTAATCCAAGTAGGAAGCCAAACTAGGTGGGATGCACGTTCTAAATTACCCCTATCCACGGTGATACATTGTGAAATGTAACTTGAAACTGTAAATAGTAGTACAAACTCCAATATAGCTGCAACTTGAAACTGTAAATGATTAAGGCTTAGTGGTGAAATTGAAGTTTGAGCAAGTAGTTTGAATGAAAAGAAGTGATGAACTGAATCCTAGTCTTGATCTTGCAATATCGAATTGTAAAAGATTGTCTTCCAACTGATGCCCACCGAGAACAATAGATGTCCGTGGATTTACACCTCCATCAACAAATCCTAAACACAAAACATCATCACTAACATGCACCATTGAATTGGCTCCAAAAATCCTCCAAATCACTTTCTCATTTTGCAACACAAGGTCGATAGTTGGCACAGCAGCTCCGACTCTAGTACTTCCCACATTTGTTCTACTAAAACATGTTCCAAAAGGTGCTACTGGAGCAACCCTGGAAATATTTAGAGCTTCAGCTTCCTTAGTAAAGACATCAACAAAGGCACTGTAAATTGATGTTTCCATGACGGTGTAAGGATTAACAGTGCTAATCTTGGTTCCTCCATACCCATCCGTACTATTAATAGATAGTAAATTCTTTTTCACCGGAACCTGCTTTTCATTGATTTTAATTGATTTAACTCCAATGAAATACTCAACTGAAGTATCACCCAGTACATATGCTGCTGCAGTACTGATTGGATTGATAAACAGTGGAGTGTACACTAGTGAATTTGAAAGATCAATTCCTGGTTGCATCACATAAGGACCATCACCAAAAAATATGACACCATTTGATGCTAAGCACATAGCAAATTTTCTAGGAAAGCTGAAAGCAGTTGAAAATTGTGAAGGTAACCCAATTTTCGAACGGCCAAAACCAGCCATTCCTTTAACACCCTTAGCAAGTCCTTCTAATAGAGAAGTTGGTGCACAACTGAATATAAACTGTTTTGCAGTAACAGATGCTCCGGGGTTTGAACCGTCTGTTGACTGTACAGACACAACATCTGAAGCGACTTCATTAATTGAAGCCCCTTGACTAATGGGATTATCAGGGAAAAGATTGCAAGTGTTGTTATTACATCCTGGTCTAGGCGTGGATGAGCATGTTCCACAGCCAAGCGTTTTCATCGCTAGCGAGCATTGTGATGAACCACAACGAGCTGGTCGGTAGGTTGATGATGCATAACCTTGTTCACAATCTACCCATAAGTATTGACCACCAAGATTGACGACCACTTTTATGGGGACTAGAGGTGTTCTTTGGTTGATATGGGTTAGATATTGAAGAGTAGATGCATCTTTGGTAATTGGAAGGACTAATGCTTTAGGTCTGAATGAAGTAGTACGTTGTGAGTTCGACGGAGAAGGAAGGGATAAGAATAGGAAAGTTAAGAAAACAAGTAGAGATTGAACTTGAATACCAGGAAATGAAGCCATGTTAGAAGAAATGGTGATCATATGTGTATGTGAATGTGGGGTTTATATAGGGGTATATGATTTAAAATGGATGTACAGAACTGAAGCAGAGCCTAAGCTGATGGCTTGCATGTCCTTTTCTATTTATCCAAAATCAAAATAATTCATTTTAGCCAAAACAAGTTTGACTTGGACTACATTACGTTTGTCAAAGATAAACGAGTAAGATTTTTTTTGAATTTTTGCAAAGATGGCTTGATATTTCCAAATAACAAGATAACACTGACAAACCCTTTACATTAGAGATTTCTTCCAAAGTCAATCTAACCTGATATTTTGGGCCAAATGACAATTTTCGGCAATTTCTAGTTCTCAAGGCAGATTTTGCTAGCAAGGTGGAAAAAACATAATTTTCAATGAGAAAAAAACACTGGCACTACTTCAAATCGTAACAAGTCACATATTTCCTAGATGGATAGACTATAAACTTCAAAATTGAACGGAAGAGCATGCATCACTCAAGCAAATTCAGAGCTTGATGGTCCAGCACCTAAACCGCCCCAAAACCACCTCTGCCGCTTGGATTCTGTAAGTTCATTATAACAGTGTTGCATATTATGGCAAAATGTATGTAATTCTGTAGATGAATCAGAATATGACATCAACTGGCATAATATGACAAGAAACAGCCTTATAATTGGCTCCACATTTAATTGAAGAATTTTAGTTCCAACATCTATTCAAAATATTTCCTCTTCATTCCAGCTTTTTTAACTGAAAATGTGAGAACAAATCTCCTATAACAGGATACCGACTATTAATCAAAACTTAAAGGGCACTAAACCTTTACAAGTTGGCTCCTCTCGGGCGAGAGCAAGCTATAAAATGTACCTTTGGTGCTAACCCCAATAGCTTAAGAATTAGAAGAAAAAATACCATTTTCAACAAACAAGCATGATATACATAGATTCTACACCCTTCTGATCATATCATTCATGGTAGACTTTAGCAAGCAACAGTCTAATAAGCAAGTCAACAAACATAATGCCGGTACTCATAGATCAATGCATAACTTAGCAGAACTATTTAGCAAAACTTTAGGTTAACAACAAAGAAATTGAGGACTGATAAAACCCAATATTGGTTGTAGCCAAAGTGATTTCGGTCTCTTAGGTCTACAAATCAATTTCAGAATGTAGCAGAATTTTGAGGCAACTTCACTTCAATGCATTTTAGATGAAAGGGAAATGTCATGCAATTCTACTAATACGGAGGTCGTACACAATTTGATGTTAAACTTGGTCACTTATTTGCCATATTGAAACATTTCCATTCAAAATGTACTTCAAAAGTTCAAATTTATGTACTAACAGTCAACACAGCAGAGAGTACAGGTTACCCTGAAAGAAGGCTGGAATCCCTCTTGGGGCTCCACCCATTTCTCCTCGGAATTCACCAGCTGGCCCTCAAGATGAAATGGATGTTTTCGAATTCTCTCCAGTTGAATTTCTTGGCATGGAGAATGGTTAATTTAAAGAACAAAATTGAGGATATATATGGAAGATTAGGAACAAGAAAATGTTTGGTGGTGGACTACTACTCTCAGCTACTGAAGTCATTGACAAAGTTAAAGCTACTATGTATGATCTTGTGGTGTTGTAAGACATTGATAACTCTTCTTTTTTTCATCACTGATTTTTCTAATTGCAAATCTATTCATGATTCCACAGACAAGTAACAAGCAACAGATCAGATGCATATTTACACCTCTATTCTCCTTCATTTTCAAAAAACATACTATCCTCAAGGCTTAACTTACTATCAACCAGCAACAGACAAACTTTATACACCACTAGGCTTATCTTTCTAGCTCAAGATTCAACTTACTATCCTCAAGGTTTAACTTACTATCAACCAGCAAAAGGTGCAACTTACTCCTCAATGTTCATTTCCGACAAAATGGCTTCATGCAAGGATCCTTAAATCATGTGAAATAAAATCAGCAGGCGTAAACCCTTGCATCCTCGTCCGCATCGAATCTTTTGCTTTTTAACTCCATTCACCTAGTGTTACAAAATCATAGCCATGGAACATTTTAGGGTGACAGTGAGATTCAGTTTGGATGAGTACAAAGAAGTAGACGCATACAACTCTTATTTCAAAGAAACAAATTTGTAAAATTTTCTAAAGAACATCTCGTACCAATGGGGGAAGTGGATGCTAATTGACCAACACTACTACATAGACTAGGTAATGTGTTTAGCAATACAAAACCACAGTTGCAATATGCCAGATACTATATGAGAAGGAAACACGAAACCATAAGCAGTCATACCTCCACATAGGATCCGTGAACTCGGTATTTTATTTTCTTTACACTGCTTGACCTATCTTCAATTACTTCTTTTCAACTGGTTACTTGCAGACCTTGTTGCGACTCGAGCTCAGCTGTTTGTTTACAATCCTCACATGTCCATATAGTTTCATTCTCACCATTCTTAGGTATTCCACCTATACAGTAACTGGGAGAAAAATAGAAGAAAAAATAAATGAAAACCAATAAAATGTCAGCATAATATTTCCAGAGAAGCATTTAGGTTGTATTGTATTGTCAATCTGTAAGATATAACATATGGCACCACGAAGCAAACGGGAGTGCAGCTCAACATACCTGTGTTCAGCAGATGTCTGACACAAAATGCAGTAAATTAAGAGCTCAGCATAACCAGAGTTACCGCATTCCTGACAAATGGGATTTACCTGCTGTTGCCAATAGAGAAGGTCAATTTTGCATACATATATCCTAAAGTATAGGTATCTTATGTGCAGGCAACAGGTAAAATGAAAATTAGGAGATGATGGTACCAAGTTAAACTAAAGATGGTGAAATGAGTATTCTAAAATTAAGATGAATACTGTCTTAGCTCTTCACCATGCATATCAGACGTTTAAACACTAACATCAGATTTCACTCTAGTAGACAAATTTCATCTTCCACAGAAGCAGAACGGGTGCAGCAGACAACAAAAATCAAATAAATAATATTATCGTCCATCTTTGTGAAAGTAAATACGAGAAAACAAGGTTGAAAGGGTATTGGATCTAGAAGTCAATTTTAAGAAGTCAGCCATCGACTTGGCTTATATGCATTTATTACAATCTCAGTTCAGTGTTTCATTGCTCCAAGCACTGAAAATATGGTAATAGGTCATCGAGCTAAGACACAGAAACACTATAGATTTTTATCAAATCTAAGCAAACAAAACCTTTACCAGTTATCATACCTGCAAGATAAACCAAAGCTGTTCAATAAACATGCAAATTATAGTTTCAATTTGTCATGAATGACTAAGGAAGTGTAACAAAGAAGATCATGTGTAACAGTGTAATCAGAATCCAATCCAAAAGCAAGATCACAGACCACAAAACAGGAACACAATCATAATCAAGCCAAATGAATTATACACTAAAGTTCCATAAATGAACTCAATGATCAGCATAAAGAAAGAATGCCAAAAGATGTCAAGGGCAATACCACATCCTTGCCTCATGGGATATTACCTGGTCACGGAAGGCACGCTGAGCATACTGCATCAGCAATGCAGGGTGTTGATCCTGACGTCGAGCAAGGCGGTCATGTTTGCGAGAATCACTACCAATCATCTTTCGATTTTGCTGCTCACGGGTGTCCTGCTGGGTAACAAAATGGTCAATTATCATTCGTTGCTGCTTAAACTCCTCAAGTGGCAGCTCAAGGCAGTCTTGTTGGCTAGCAATATGCTCAATCATTTTTCGTAGCTGTACAAACTCCTGATGTTGCTGTTCGCGGCGGTCATCTTCGCGGGCAATACGATCAATGATCTCTTGTTGTTGCTGCTCAAAGCGATCCTGCCGGGTAACAATATGATCAATCAGCTTCTTTTGTTGACCAAACTCCTCATGTTGCTGCTGAAGGTGGTGTTGTTGGTGAGCAATATGTTCAATCAACTTCCTCTGTTGCATGAACTCTTGATGTTGCTGCTCAAGGCGGTCATCTTGGGAAGCAATTCGATCAATCATCTCTTGCAGTTGCTGCTCAAGGCGATCATCTTGGCGAGAAATACGACCAATTGTCTCTTGCTGTTGCTTCTCAAAGTGGTCCTGTCGGGTAACAATACCATCAGTAATCAGCTTCTGTTGTCGACCGAACTCCTCATGTTGCTGCTGAAGTCGGTCTTGTTGGTGAGCAATATGTTCAATCATCGACTTCTGTTACATGAACTCTTGCTGTTGCTGCTTAAAGCGGTCATCTTGGCGACCAATATAATCACTAATCTCCTGCTGTTGCTTCTCAAAGCGGTCCTGCCGGGTAACAATATGAGAAAGAATAACCTCCATGGTATCCTTGAGCGACTGCATGGATTTAGATAAACAAAGAAATTCTCTAGGAGCATCACTAGGAAGTGTCATTGGGAGCTCACTAGCATCATCATCATCCGTACTTGGAGGAGGTGGAGGAGGAGATATGTAATCAGAGTGGGGTTCAGACAAAGGTCTGCCACTGCTCTCACAAGGATCATAGGGAAGATGATTTCGCCATAAAAGTTTCACATCCAAATCAGCAGGGACACTGGTACATGGAGTGTCAGCTGGAAATGAGTGACCCAATTGAGACAACAATCTACCAACTAAGATCCCATAAGGAACAGCCTTGGTTCTAACACTATTTGGAGCAATGGTGGACATATTATGCCAAATTACATAAGGAATATCAACCTGATATCCATTGAGAAGCAAATAGGACAAATAAATCGAACTCAGGTTTGTGCAATAATGATGATTAACTTTAGGAAGTATGTTGGATTGGCATATTCTAACCAAGACAGTGATGATAGGCTTCAGATGGGCGACTTTGATCTCAGTTTTAGGACAACGACCATTACTATTCACATGCTCAGGAAGATAAACAGCATTCCTAAACTCATCTTTGGAAACAACTAATTCATCTTCATTATCCGGAGGAAAAGATACAGGCTTCAATGGTCTATCCAAACTAAGAAGATCAGCAATTACCTGAGGAGTAATCTTGTGTATTTTTCCTTGAATGTAAATATCAAAAGATTGATTTTCTTCAGATAAATTGTGTATTTGAGAGTAAAACAAGAGAACAGGAGGAATAGGAGCCTTACCACGAACATGAAGCAAACTGGTGATCATATTCTTTCCACCAAAACATTGAGCAATTGGGTACTTGGGAAAACTCTTATAATCTATGTATCTCTCAGAAATTACTTTCTTTTCTGAATAAAACTTTTCATGGATTTCCTGTTGAGTGGGACTTAGATATAATGGTGGTGGTGAAATTCTGGGTTTCTTCTTTTTAGGATCCATACTGAAAACCTAAAGTGAGAACAGCAAAATCACAGCAGATTTTAGAGCAAAAAGTACCTGATTTAAGATCAATTGAAGAGAAGAAGCAAGTAGAAGTAGAGAGACGATAATGGCAGAAGCCCAAAATCATGAAAATGAAATGAGAAATGGGAAAGTGAATATTGCATTGATATTAGAGTGTTGCAGTTCAATTACTCGATAACTGTGTATTTTAATGCTTGCATAATCTGATTGGAGGGAATACTGGCTTCACCATCCTTGTACGGTAACAAGGTTATAAAATCAATAATTCATCGTAATTCATACCCTGCTCGGGCCTACTCGTATCCACGTGTAAAACACTTTGGTTTGGTGCCAAAGTATCAAATACATCACTTAGACCAATTTATATGGGATGAACAAACTTAGAGTTTGTTCATTTTGATCCGATTATGGGATGAACAAATCTAGAAAATGGATGTTCAAATGAACAGATATGTTCATTTGAACATTGAGTCACCACAACAGACGCGCGTCTGCTGAAATGACGCGCGACATCCCTACTGACGCGCGAGCCAAGATGAAACGCGGGCGTCACTAGCACAATCTCGGGCGACACTAGCCCAATCTCTGGCGTCACTAGCATGAGCGCCCACTGCAAATCCAGATTTTTTTACTAATATTTTTCTCACTTTATCCTATTTTTTCTCACTTTTATCCTATTTTTTCTCACTCCATCTTATTTTATCTCACCAAAATATTATATTTTATATTTTAACTTTATCCTACAAAGCATTTTATATTAAAAAGAAATACTAGTGGGGCCCTAGAAAACCAAATATGTTCATTTTTCCCTGCTTTACCATAGTGGAGAAACCCGTTTGACCATCCACGTGGCTGAACAAATATTTGTGTTTGGCCATTGCCATAGGAATTGCTCTTAGACATGAGCGTCAAAGTATCTACCGAGGGATTGGAGCTTCATCGTTATATGGTCAGCCAATCGCTCGAGGGTCAAGACAACGCTAGTGCTAGTCTTGTGATCGCTCACATGTTTGATCATCGCTCATTAGTTCCTCATCTAACGGCGAGAATTCATTTCTACTCACACAAGAACTTTTAAGTCTCTCTAGAATTTCTCAATTTCTCACTATTTTTCAAATCTTAAAGAAGATAAACTAATCACACATTCTCTACACTTTCTTAATTTTTTGTAATATGGATTCTGAATCTCAATCTCAAGGCAAAGGTAAAGCTAAGAAGAACAAAGTTCGGGGTCCTAAACTCACTGTTTCTGGAGATTTGTCGCAACTATATTTTTTGTACGCAAGATTGTATCGATGGTGCACAGCAACATGGTAACACCACGTGGGAGAACATATTTAAGAAATATCAAGAACAAACCATGAACATCAATGATCGTGATGCAGCTGGATTGTCACGATGCTTCATTACTATCAATAAGGAAGGCTGTGATAATGCAAACCAAGAGAGGTTGTGAGAGTGGTTTTGTGGATGTTGATGTGGAAAGATAGTGTTGTACAGAATGACATCGCAAGAATGGAAAAAATTTACAATTCGAAAGTTGTTATCATATTTTGAAGGTGTTGAACAAATATAATCCAGACGTACGTGTTAGTAGCTAATCAACAAATACTTGAAAGGTCACCATACAATTCTTCTCCCTCAACACCAAATTCTTCACCATTTTCACCAGGTCCATCAAATTCTTCACCAAATACCCCGAGAAACCCAAATGTCAACTTAGTTCTCAATAATGATGATGCTGATAAAAAACTTCTAGGAAAAAACATAGCAAGACTGGCTAGAAAATTATCTTAAAAAGGGGGGAGCTCTTATGGTTTTAACATGGCAGAGTTTATGGAATATCAGAAGACCGTCGAGAAGCAAAGAGCAGTTGACAGGAAATTTGTCAATGATTATGACAATCATAACATTCTTCAAGCGCATACTTCAATTATGAATGCCCAACAAAAACATGTGTGGCAACTCGAATTTGATTAGCTAAAAGCACATATTGAGCTACAAGTTAGATTTAATAACAACCCAGCTGGTGATGATTTTGATGATGAGTCCGATGTAGTAGCACCTCTAAAGTAAATAATGTATTAAATCTAATTTTAATTTGAAATGTTTAAGTAATTGCATTCTACTTAATATTAATTTGAAATGAAAAGTTGCTTAAATTGAAATGTTGTTGCATTCTACTTAGTAAATTTAACCTAATTATAAAATCACACCACATTTAACTTAAATATAACACCACATTTAATATCATCGTACTAAAATATCACATGGGTAATGAGAAACTGCTTGAGGATGTGAAAATGAGTTTCGTATTCAAAATCCTTTGTTTTCCATCCTTGTCATTTCTCTTGAGATCGCACAACAATTTCATCATAGGTTTCACCCCTAAGTGTATATCGACTTACAATCCGAACTAAAGCTATAAAATCTTCTACTTGTTATTTATGTCAAATAATCAACATAAAAGTTGTGCACGATCCCGATTGTGAAGGTTATATGTGTCATTGCAGAAGATATCATGAACTTTACCCTAATAACTGTGACTGACTAAACCAGCTTAGCGTCGTTCTTCTCCCTTCTTCGGATAGTAGGTTACATAGTTTCTACAAAGAAATAAATCTTCGTCTAGAGCAAAGTTAGGATTAGGCATGTTGATAGTGAGAGTACAAGGTGTGATTTTGAAATGGGATAAGTGGGTGTATATATAGAGATATATTGAAAGCCGTTGGGGAAAACTAGTCGTTGGTGACAGAGTGTTCATCGCTCAATCAACTAAAAAGTGCTAAGTGACAGTTGAATATTTTTATAAAAAATAATATTGGATAACAAACTACAAACAAGTTAACGATTATTGAACTAATACATGAAATAAAACTTAATAATTACGCCCACCCGCTAGCTCTCTAATATTCTACCCAAAGATTCACTCTCATATCTTCTCGTAAACTATCTTACAAATTACGGTGAATGTAATTAGTCATTTACCCATAGTTTCTTGCAGGCAAGCTTCTTTCTGGTTGAATCTCAGGCCTCAATTATTCATCTTCATAAATAGTACACTCCTTATCACGACGAGTTTCCTGAATTACCATGTTATGTAGAATTATGCAAGTGAGCATAGTCTTGTGATTTTCACCAGGACTTAAACCACGATATGGTCCACAAATGATAGCGAACTTCCTTTTCAAAATTCCAAAATCCCGTTCCACATCCTTCCTCGATACCATTTGGCGTTCGATAAAATTTCGGTATGAACGACCCAATTTGTTGGCAGGGGGACGACAATAACATTAAACCAAGGTTGACCATTTTTGATAGATACCATCCCCAAGATAATACCCATGAGCGTATTGATGGCCTTTTATTGTGAACTGGACTTGGGGACAAATTTCATACTTTAGATATTCAAACAAAGGAGACTTGTGCAAAAACTTAATATCATTTTGTGAAACCGGAAAACCATAAAAAAAAACGTGGCATATCCAACAATAATAAGAAGCAGCAGCTTCAAGGATGACGGTTGGATTCGGGTAATGACCCTTAAATTGACCGCCAAATAAGTAGGGCATACCTGTCATACCCAATGCATACAGTCAAGACTACCTAGCATTTTTGGGAGTCACCTATCCTCATTCTCCCTTGATACTTGTCTAACATCTTTCTCGGTTAGTTTTCGTAAATACGTTGGACCAAAATGATTAATTATTACTTCGCAAAATAAAGAAAGATAAGTGAATTAAGTTGCTTTTCCCATAATAAGATATTCATTGTTCGAATCCGCTGGTTTGCCATAACCTGGAATCCTTATATCCGAAGTAACTTTTTGTTCAGGAAATGACCTCCAATATTTAATGCATCAAACTGATAATTAAATTTAGTTTCTACTCAAAAAAAACTCAGAAATAAACTTTGAAAAAGCGGGGGTCTAACAACCTCACCAATATTTCGTTTAGCAATCTGTACGGACCAATGTAGTCAATCTCAGCAGAAATTCCGGCGATTTTATCGATCTCTCCATAACAGAGAGCGAAATTAATAATCTCGTCGGGACGAGATTCAAAAGAAAATCTCGCTTGTCTCGCTCAAATATCGGTCGTCCCGTCCAAATTTCGGCTGAGACTGAGTCATTCTCATATCTAGATTTTCCATTCTTCTGAATTCTGAGCCATAAAAGTCCCCTTTCCCTTCACGGGTTCATCTTTCTCCAACGATATTAGTATTTTAGCTTAATTCTACAATTAGTACAATATAACTCCTTTAACACCAATCTCTGCTATGTTTGCAGCTTTATTTTTTTTCTTTTCTCCCCTCTATGCAACTAGGTAGTCCTAGTACAAATTTAGGACTATAACGTGATTAACTTAGTGGTTTTCATGCTCATTAAGCATTCCCTAATATGTTTCATTGAATAGTTACAGTAGATTTTTCTTTATAGTTGTTAATGTTAGAGCACTGCTCGATCGAACTCGCATGCGTTGCTATCTCAAGCATGTTTGTCAATGCTAATGATCAAAATTATTAGTCTTGATTTCTAGCCTATTTATAGATGTCTCGGACTAGGACATAGATTGTGTAGTTGAGCTTAGTTTTCACGGAGTTCATCATTTGATGACGAAAAACTACTAAGGGGAGCTTGTGGAACTTCTTCGACAAAAGGTATGTGGAGACTTGAACTAATCTATCACTTGGAAAGACTATTTCAACTATATCCTATATTGAGACATAAGTCGTGTTACGATATAGCTTTCTCTATAAACATTTGAGATTTCGTGCTGAGTATATCTCGCTTACATATTTCACGAAATATGTGTTGGTAAGCTTTCGCTTCGACCAAGTTCATCTTATATCATGAGGAAATTGCCGAGTAACATCTTACATGGTTTGTGTGATACAATCATTTGATGTAGGCTTGGAATGTTTCGATAATGATTATTTCAATATCTTGAAAATTGCTTTGATGCTAATAGTGTGTGAAAAAGGCTAATATATCATTATAGAAGAATGTTTCAATGATTGAAATAAAGAGTTTAGAATCTTGTAACCATCTTTGGATATAAGCATAGTGTGTTCGCACATTAGTGTATAAGTCCAAAACCGGGAACCTAAAGTATGCATACTTGTGTGTATACAAAAAGGTTGTAGGAGACTAGGTAAGTATGCGTACCCGCAAGCATACTGGCGGAAGTTCACATTCGTGAATTTCTGCTGAGTTTGAAAACCAAAACCAAACTCATCCGGTTACCTAAACTTTCCGCTGAGTTTGAAAACTAAAACAAACTCAAATCCGGTTACTTAAGTACGCATACTTAAGTGTGTTACTTTTCTAAAATCGGTTGTACATGAACCTAAAAATTTATCAATAAGGAATGCAATCTTTGAAAACCATGGCTATGATGTTCATGTATTGATTCGAGTGAATCAAACCGATTTTGCTTCAATTGAGTTCTTGTATAATTCCATGAGAATATAGCAATTGAACAACTCTTTAACTAGTTTCATTTGAGTCATTTGAACTAGTTAGTTAAGATGAATAAGGTTGATATGAGATGGATAACCTCGGTTAACTATTTTTGAACCAACATGGTGTACACGTTTAGGTACGGTTACATAAACCAAAATGAGGGTACATTTCAATTGTGTGTAACAAGCTAAGTTTGATATAACGGTTGAAAGATATTAGCTTGGTTGAATCAGGTTTTTCATCTAACGGTGAATATTGAATGCTTTGTTACCAAGTTAACTTGGATTGCAAACCCTGATTTGAAAATTATATAAAGGAGAAACCCAGCAACTGGGAAACCTAATCCCCACACCTCCTGTGTGTTACTAGTTGCATAACTAGACTCGATTCTCCTTTAACCTTAGGTTTCTTCTCGAGACCCTGTAGGTTAACGACTTGAAGACTTCATTGGGATTGTGAATCCAGACCAAACTATTATCTTGCAGTTGCGTGATCTGATCTTGCTGTTTCTATCGTGTTGAATACAATTGGAATAATTGACTCGATATTTTGTATCTCCGATAGGCAAGATAGAAAAGTAATCACAAACAACTTCGTCTTATCGTTTGTGATTCCACAATATCTTCTTTCGCTAGTCAATTAAGATTATTGTGAGGTTATTGATAATTCTAGGCTGTTCTTCGGGAATATAAGTCTGGGTTATCGATTGGTTCTTGTTCACCTTGATTTATCAAAAGACGGAATAAAAACTCTTGGGTATTTCTGTGGGAGACAGATTTATTCAATCCTATAGACTTTTCTGTGTGAGACAGATTTGTCTATCAAGTCTTCGACTTTGGGTCGTAGCAACTCTTAGTTGTGGGTGAGATCAGCTAAGGGAATCAAGTGCATAGTATCCTGCTGGGATCAGAGACGTAATGAGCGCAACTGTACCTTGAATCAGTGTGAGATTGATTAGGGTTCAACTACAGTCCAGTCCGAAGTTAATTGGTAGTATTCTAGTGTCTGTAGCGGCTTAATACAGTGTGGTGTTCAATCTGGACTAGGTCCCGGGGTTTTTCTGCATTTGCGGTTTTCTCGTTAACAAAATTTGGGTGTTTGTGTTATTTCTTTTCCGCATTATATTTTCTTATATAATTGAAATATTACAGGTTGTGCGTTAAGATTAATCAATTAGAATATCCAACCTTTGGTTGTTGATTTACATTGATTGACACTTGAACATTGGTCTTTGGTACTGTTCAAGTTGTTTCATATAATAATCAGGCTCGCGGATTTCAATTTGTTTGTTTGCTGATTACATTGTGAAACAGAGATATTAAACTATTTGATATACTTTACTCTAGATTGAGTCTGAATGTCTAGTTGATTCTCTAGAATGTGTATTGGAGTAAGTCCTCTCAGATTGCCAAACGAATTGTTGGGTGTGGTTGTTAGACCCCCGCATTTTCAATTGGTGTCAGAGCAGGCAAACACGTTAAAGACCTTATAAGTCTGTGTTTGTAGCGATCTAATTATTGACGAGTCTATCTCTAATAACGTACCAGTTCATAAATTACCAGATGTTTTTCAAAGCTTGGATTCACCAGAGAGAACTGTCACATATAGGTCAGTATCTAAACATTCTCTTAATGTAGAACCTGTTGAAGTCTGAGAAACACGCCTAGAAGAACAGTTAGATGAACTTTCTGATAAAGGTGATTCAGATATTGATAGAGATGTTGATGAGGAAGTCTCAGAGTATGTTAAGCTTTTGAATTCGTTGGAAAAGAAAAAGATGAAAACTTCTCATGTCACACCTTTTCTGACTAATATCTGTCATACAAATAAGAAATTGAGAAGATGTTACGCAAGTGTTTATGTTTCGAATCGTTCTAACGAATCGATCCTCAAGGATTCTGAGGAAAACCTACGTATGAAGTCACTTGAATGTGATAATCTTTATCAAAAGTACTTTTTTTTGGAAGAGAAACTTGCAGAAACTGAAGCAAGGATTAACTCTCAGCAAGCAAGTTTTGATGACAGAGAAAGTGCTTATCTCACTCAAGAAAAATGCCTTGAGGCTGATTTAGCTGCTGCTCTTGATAAAATCAAAATGTTAGAAGATGACTTGAAAAAGTTCAATACTAGTTCAAGCAAATTAACCACTATGCTAGGAGCAAGTAAAAATCATCGTGATACACGAGGATTGGGCTATAAGGGAATAGATGCTCCAAGTATTAGCAAAGCGGTAAAATTTGTCAAGGCTAGTGATTCTTCTCAACAAAAGATTTCCACTAATGGGAAAAGTGAAATACCTTTACCCGCGGTTAAGGTTCTAAAGATCAAAGTATATCAACCTCCAAAGTCAGCACACACGGATCGAGGTAAGAACATTCCTTATGTTTGTCACTATTGCGGAAATAAAGGTCGCCTGGAAAGGAGATGTCGTTTCCGTATAAGGAATGAGAAACTTCATGATGTTCTTGTTTGGGCATCACAAGAAGTTGTGAAGATCATATGTTAAGACTAATCCCCTTAACGCTACAGGTTGTACCTGTCCAACCTTTAGGCAAAGGAATCAGTGCTGTGATAAATCTATATTTGCCTATAAACGTCATACGAATCCTTTTCACAATCGTAATGGTTATCATAAGGATAACTTCGTAAAGACTAAGACAAGATCCGATGCTCCCAATTGGATAAAGACTAACTTGCAAAAGAATAGTCAATCCAATTCTCTTCCGAGAAATCTTGAAGAGAGCAATGGGAAGAAGGTTCCAGTTATTCCTAAACGCACTCAGAAGTGGGTACCCAAGAAAGTAAATGATGCTTTGAGTGTGAAAAGGAATGATCTTCCAGAAAATTCCATGACTATGGAGAAGGCAGTATCAATGATGTTGGAACTTAACAAGTTTTTTGGAAAAATGGAATTGGATGTGAAAGGTTCTAAAAGCGATCTCTTTTATGATAATCCAAAGGTCACTTGTGGTGAGCAATACATTGTTCACCCCAACACAACTTGATTGTGTTGTAAGTGCATCCTCACCAAGTAATGCCCTGCTATGTATACGGTGAGGGAAGCGCGAGAATTGGGGCACACAGATTATGTTCGGTAAGGATGTAGAATTCGACTGGATTCTTCTAAAAAGGTATGTCTATAAACCTGAGCAAGATTTGTGTTTTTATTTGCTTAGAGTACTTATAATGATCCATGTACCTTTCTTATTTTTCATTTCTACCTAACTTGATATGTGTTTAAGGTTATTAAACTTTCAGGTTTGAAAATAGTAGTTCGGGATGTTTGGACTTCATGGTACACCTACCAGGTATGCATAACATCATTTAAAATCAAAATTCATGGGTTTAAGTACGCATACCCGTTTGCATACTTATACATATTGATCTCTATACCTTGGTAGCTATTACTATTAAGGCGGAATTCAGAATAATAATAGACAAGAAACTTAGAAAACATAACACAAGTAGTAATTCGAAGAAAATATCTTCTCAAGATTATGAACAAGAAAACGATTACAATTCTCTCTTTGTTACGCTCACAATCTTCTCTAACAGTGGATTAACCTTAAACTGTTTACTAAGCTTGCACAAGTATTGCTCCAAGCTTTCTCTAGTTTTTCTGTGCCTAGAATTGCAGTAGGTGCGTCTATATCAAGAACACACTAACTAGATGTGTTTAGTTATGAGCTAAACATCCCTATTTATAGGCTTGGTTTGGTTTCCCAAACGTCTTAGGAATTTATTTCCTTTTGTAGGACTAATTCCTTTCTAGGTATATTACCTAAACTGAGAATACTGCTCAAAACAATACTCCTTCCTAAACTAGGAATTTATCCTAAACAAGGAATCCTTCCTAATATATGATTCTATCCTCAATTCGTCTTGAGGATCAATAGTTCTCGGGGAAATAAAGCATGCCCCCCCCACCCACCCACCCACCCCCACCCCCACCCCACCCCACCCCTCTCCTCAAGAACTTCAACTCCTGTGAAAGTTATATTTGTGGAGCTCGTGAGTTCCTTTCACCCTGCTGAACCATTTCTCCTTGCTGGGAACTTGACTTTGACTTCCAATTAGAAAAGCATCCTTATATTTTTGTCTTGTCTTAGTCATTCTTCGCTCCGTAATGCAATACTCTTTCAGTGGTTCTTCTCTATCAAACCACAAGTATTCCGCATGTGGCAAGATCATCTTGTCATCTCCATCATCATCTAGTGATGGTGGTTCAAACATCTTTAACCTTCCCAGGTCTTCTTCTTTTTGTTTGGTTAGAACTTCCAAACAAACTCTACTCGGCTTCTCGTCAAGAGAACGGATCACAAAGAGAATAAACTTTGTACTAGCATTCACCAACCGTTTAGCCTGAGTGGCTGTAATCAAGCTTGCTCCCTCAAGAGGAGAGTCAATAGCTCGTATTACAAAAGTTCTCCCATCTTTGGTAAAGGTATACTACTGCTCCCTCCTATGTAAAACCGCATCTCGATCCCATAAGTAAGGACTACCAATTAAAACTTGACAAACATATAATGGAACCACGTCGCATGTAACCTCGTCAATGTATGACTCATCTATAGCAAATTTGAACATGCACTGCTGTGAAACTTGTAAGCCCCCTTCCTTTTGAAGCCATCCTAAAGGGTATGGTTTTGGATGTTTGAAAGTCTTCAAACCTAACTTCTGCACCCAAGAATTTGAAAGTAAATTCTTCTGACTTCCCGGGTCAATAACAGCATCAAATAGTGATGTTTTGACTTGCATCTTCAATGTGAAGAGTCGCTCCCTAAGATCATCTTTTGAAGGTCTTTCTTTTGCCCCTATCATAAGAGAAAGCTTTGAATTGGGTTCCGTTAGTCCGTGGACTTCCCTTGGAGTTTGAGTGACTAGTGCTGCCTTCTTGGCTTCTTTCCTCTGCAACCCTTTAGGCTTTAGATGAGGGTTCTTAACCCAACAATTGTCGACAACGTGACCTGTTTGCTTGCAATGGGTGCAAGACAAACCTTCCTTGTCACTAGACTTCCCTTCTTCTTTGCTCCTTTCACCTCATTTCACAGTGGTAACTCCAGATTTCACCTTAGTATTTCCCTTTGAATCAGATTTTTTAAGCCTGCCTTCAATAGCATTAGCATTTTATACTTGCTTCGGAGATAATATCCGCTGTGAACATCTTCAAATCCTTCTGTATATACTCATGGAACCCGGAAATATATTTCATATAGATAACATAATCTCCCAAGTCTAAATCCAAAATCATAGCTTGATTCTGAAATTCCGAAGTATATTCTTACACGGTTTGGTTGTAAGTCTGCTTCAAGTTGTACCACTTGAACCATCTCTCCTCAAGGTAGCCAACCATATAAAACTGTTTCCTTATAACTGCCTTGAATCTTTTCCACGACAATACTCCTTTACCTAGGTTTTGTCTTTGATAAGCTTTCCACCAGGTTAGAGCATGCTTTTGTAGCTTCAATGCCGCGAAAACAATCTTTTCCTTTGAACCATATTCAAAGAAAGAAAAATACGTCTCTAGACGTTCAATCCAATCATCCAATTTTTCTACATCGACACTCCCATCGTAAAGTGGAATATCAACACGAAAATCAATTTTCAAATTCTTACCATGAGGTTTAGTTGATGTAGGACTTTTAAGAAACTCTTTCTTCTTTTCTTCCTCCTCATCTTCTTCTTCTTCTTCTTCTTCTTCTTCTTCTTCTTCTTCTTCTTCTTCTTCCGAATCGTCTTCTTCCGAATCATCTTTTTCCGAAGCTTCAGGTGAAGGTGTAATCTTTTTCTTCGTCTTCGGCTTGGGTGTATGAGAACGAATACATTCACTCAATTCCTTAAGGGTAACTTGAATTGACTCCATGTCTGTTGCAACGTAGCCACATTTTCCTCCATAGTTTGTGGTTCGATTTCCTTATGTTCGTCATCTGATTTTGTCATCCTTAATCCCCTTGTTTTCTTAACGTCTTCTAACTTCTCGAGCACCTCACCAAGATTTATGTAGAGAGATCTAGTGAAAACCATAAACCACAGGGATTTACCCTAAAAACTAACCTTGCTCGTGATGCCAACTTGATACGTATTGATCTCTATACCTTGGTAGCTATTACTATTAAGGCGAAATTCAGAATAATAACAAACGAGAAACTTAGAAAATAGAACACAACTAGTAATTCGAAGAAAATATCTTCTCTAGATTATGAACAAGAAAACGATTACAATTCTCTCTTTGTTGCGCTCACAATCTTCTTTAACAATGGATTAACCTTAAACTGTTTGCTAATCTTGCACAAGTATTGCTCCAAGCTTTCTCTAGGTTTTCTGTGCCTAGAATTCTGTAGGTGCATCTATATCAAGAACACACTAACTAGATGTGTTTAGTTATGAGCTAAAAATCCCTATTTATAGGCTTGGTTTGGTTTCCCAATCGTCTTAGGAATCTATTTCCTTTTGTAGGACTAACTCCCTTTCTAGGTATATTACCTAAACTAAGAATACTGCTCAAAACAATACTCCTTCCTAAACTAGGATTTATCCTAAACGAGGAATCCTTCCTAATATATGATTATATCCTCAACTCGTCTTGAGGATCATTAGTTCTCGGGGAAAGGAAGATACACATGTATCACATACTCCCCCAGGTCATGAAAATTCGTTTGCAAACCGGTATGCATACTTAACGTCGATATTCGGTAAACTTGTTTTGGTCGTAAATTCTTCGTCCGAACTCTGAATGACCTCATTCTTTTTGCATTCTCTTCCTATTTGAATTTTCTTCAAAATAGAGATGAGAATTCCGGAATTCGGATGAGTTAAGAATGGCCCTTGTCCTGTCTCTTGTTTTTGAGTGTTTTGCTCCGTTTCGTCGCACTTGTTCCATTTCTCCTGGACTTGGGCACTTGGATTCTTGGAGTACCTCTCTTCTAAGCTCTTGTAGCTTTACAAGAATGTGGCTGGTGAATCACAAAGAAGGAAGTTCAAGAATGGGCAGTAGCACGCATTGCTATGGGATTCTTGAATGTTCACAACCATCTTATGTGAACTATGGTGCATGGTCATTAATGACTTTGTATGTTCTTCCTTGTTAAGAAAATATTTTTATACGCCTTTGGTAGCTATTCTTGGTGTAAATCCGTGCGAAAAATATTGATTCTACCTTCTAAGAACAAAGTTTAATTTTTGCAGTATTAATCTTTATGGTTATATATTGCGATGGGATATGTTGTTTACGTCTGTGAACCTGTGACTGTCTCATACTTGTTCAAAAGTTATCTCTATTATGTTGGTATGAAAGTATTGATAGAAGATAGAATGAACTTTTGACAATACAAAAGTTCAAGCCTTTTATGTCATCATATTGATAAGAAGAAAGGATAAAACTTTTGTTTACAAGGATTAAATCTATTATATGTCATTGTGCAAATAGTGATGAAAAATGGAATGGATCCTTGTTTATTCCGCAGTATTGGTCTTCTCCGATCCACATTTTTGTGCATATATTGTGTTGCTCCGTAAGTTTTCTTATGTTTGAGCATAACCAATTGAATTGATCATTTTCTTATGATTAATTTAGTTGTTGCTCTGTAAGTTATCTTATGACGAGCATGACCAATTGAATTGATCACTTTCTTGTGGTTAATTTAGTTGTGTATTTCGATTGAATTAATCATGGGTTCTCTCGTGGATAATTCAATTGAATATTTTGGATAAAAATTCATGTTTTCATGTGATTTGATATTATCCAAAAGAAATCCTTTTTTTTCTTGTAAAAACAAGGTCGCCTTTGTTGTTCTTTCGGGAATGACATTTTATGGGGGAGAGTTCTTTTTGAACTTGTGCTTAATTGCCAAATCTTTGTGGGGAGTGATCGTGTGTCAATCCGTCAAAAATAATTTCACTTTCTTACGCACTAAATTTAAATGAAGCACAAGGTAAGGAAGAGTTCGTATCCACAGAGAGGCGTTTGTTGTTATGTAAATTTCAGTTTCTAAAGTAACCCAAGGTATGTTTGTTGTTTAAGAAATAAAAAGTAGTTGAAAGAAAAGTAAATAGTTTGAGAAATCAATAAGGAGAAGATATTGGTCAAGGGATAGTATCATTCACAAACATGTATTTTCATCAATGATTAGAATTGGTATTTTAATCTCGTATTTATTAAAAGTCCTAGGATATCTTGATCGCAAGTATAACCCGTTAATTCCCTGTTTTCATCACAACCACATTAAAAGATGCATATGTGAATTCTTCGTCGAAAGCAACCTAAAGTGTAAAAGCACAATTAAGTTTAACTCCCTAAGAGCATTAAGATTTATGGAATAAGACTCATCAATGCAAACGAATGTGTAAAAGCACTAGACGTTTTAACAAAAGTTATGATTCACTTGTGACTAATAGGATGTATCACTACAAGCACTAACCACAATTATGCTACTTAGAATCAGGGATAAACAACTTTTTCGTATTGAAAACCCTAATATAGCTCTAGAGATGAACACAAATCGGATTGATTCCGGACTCAACCTAACAAGTTTTCAAATTTTATAACACTATTAATTATGAATCACAAACAATAATTACTGAGACAAAACTAATTCATTGAATCAAAAGCATGTTGAGAAATCAACTTTTATCCCATAACCAATAAGGTGTTTAGCTACTCATAGCTATGGAGTTCATCATCATCAATATTCAATAATAAACAAGGAAGAAGAAGAACACAACCAAACCCTAGAAGCGTAAACAAAAGTGGCTCTCCAAAATTCCCAAGCAAAAAGATATCCATAAGTTGTAGAAGTCCTTCCCTTTTATAGCTTTCTCCAACTTCTAAAATTAGGTTTAGTCTTCAAAGTCCATTAGGTGAAAATCCACCAAGCCCACAAGAAAGAGAAACCCGTGTAGAAAATACGCCCAAAAACGGTCGACGGAAGTGCGGGATTGTGGCGGAAATCGGCTTTAAAGTTGCTTAAAAACAGCTACGGTGACCGGCAAAGTCCGCCCGGTCACCGGTCAACGGGTCGGATCGGGTCAACTGGTCGACTCGGCGAGTCAACTCGGTCAGGTCTGAGTTAGATCGGATCAGGAGTAAGTCAGGTCAGAGCTGAGTCACTGTCTGAGTTAAACCCTAGTCAGCTAAGAACTGATTCAGCTGTGTCAGGTGTAGTCAGGTATAGCTGGTCTGACTGAACCTGACATGACCCAGGCTATTACACTGGCCTGACCATATGTAGCACCATCCTTGTGCATTACTACCAGCCCTGATGGCTACTCCTTCCTTTGCAAAGCAAACTCAAACCCATTCCAGCTCCAGCCATTGTGACCATGGCAGCATCACAAAACATTCCCATTTCCATATCAACTTGCACTTTCTCAATGCAGAAACATCAAGCTATGACAATCAGCTCCATTGTGACAACCGTCAACTCAGTCCCTCCTTCTGTGAGTCTTCCATCAGCCCAACTGCAATCTTGGCAAGCATAACATAACTCAGCTGCAACTCAACCCATATGCACCAGCACAACATAAATACCACTAACTGAAATCCCTAATTCATCCATTCAGTTTAACCACCTCACTGCTCCTCCAATCATTTGACTTGCAACCATCCTATCATTACCACTCAACTTCAATCAATTGGCGACTACAACTTCACCTGCCAAAAAACCACCCATCTGCAATTCATCCCTCTCATTTAGAATTACATTGCCCAAGGGCTATCTCGTGCACAGTTACACCAATCAGCTTCTTGGTCACAACCATGTTGGCCATGAGCATCTAGAACCATGCCCATTCAAATTGCATACATAGTTCCAACTCATCTTCCCTGTAATGCTACCACTAAGTAAACCTCCACCACTGCATCACTGCCAACAAACCACCACCAGCTGCATCAAGTTCTTCTTAGTAGCAATCCACTTTTCCAGCTCTCTGCTATCACAGCCACCACTGCAATTCCAGAACTGCCATTGCCAGGCTGCAAGACCCAACTCCAGCTCAAACTATGCTCTAGCAATCCAACTCTTGCCTCAAATCAGCTCCATTTCCCGGATCACCTTGAACCCATGCCTGCCATTTCTCTGTCTTAAGCTCAGGCCAACCTAGCCCCAGCTTGCATATTCCTTATTCTTGTGCAACAATTGCAGCTCACTGTTAAAACAGCATTGCTTCCTGCCATTTCTTATACTTCTTATCTTCTCAATCCACCGATTTCTTCAATTCCCGGCACCTACTCAAACCCATTTTCATCTTCATCTCACTCAATAATGAGCCTACAAACTCATCTCTTCTCGAACTCCATGTTTCGGTGTTAGAGGCAAACTACAAATCCTCCTTCTCAACCTAACATACATCTATGAGTCATCCCACATTACTAATCATCACCGGAATCGAAGTCAATAGATTCAACCTCCCTCTTATTTCCAGATCTCTAACCCTTGAGTCCCATCGCCGATTCAATGATGGCAACAATTGCAAAGTTGCCCTTCTCAATTTCTTGAATTAATGGCGATGTAATTTTGCTTTCTCACCATTTTTCTTCTCTATTTCTTCACCAGAGCTCATCTTCCCGATCTCTCATGGCCATTGCTCCACTTTGCTTCCTTCACTCAATCGACACAAACCTTCTTTAACTAATTTCCCCATCGATCTCCTCCATCTCTCGGCCGCAATGCTTCTTCTCTTCCCTTTCTCTCGATTTCATTTCAAAGCTAATGATTGAAAAATTAATGAGATCGACACTCGATTTCGATCTAGGGTGTAGGAACAGAATGACTAATCCCACTCGAACGCAATAGATAAGGGGTTGCCCGGACATGACTCTAGGCACCCGGCTGTTCCCGTTAAGGGCTGACTAGCTCAAACATGGCCTGTCGGTTTCATGTATCCGACAAGCTCATCCATAGGTTTCGCTCGTAACTTTCTCGGACGCAGTTGGATTGACTTCAAGCTTTCGCCGTTAGCTTCATATTTCCGTCTCGCTCGCCGCGTTTCAGCCTGCTCCACATATAGCTCACCTGTGAGATGACAATTTCGCCCTTTGGCCCAATTTGGATAATTTCTTCTTCTTTTCCTCCGTGCGACTCCATTGCACCTATAAAACTCAAAAGCACGCGTAAAGTACATAATTCACAAGAAAAATAGCAAAGAAAGCATAAACTCTATATAGTAAATACGGTGTATTCTACACCTATCAGATTCCCCCACACTTAGACTTTGCTAGTCCTCGAGCAAATCAAACAAAATAATAAAATACAACAACTCCGTGTCGTCGAGGCTACGGTCAATTTTAGCATAAATAACAAGCCTTTAAACCCCTAGGTGTCCCTAGTGGACGAGTTATAGTCTCGTGAGGGTTTACTAGAGATTTACCCACAAAACCTATTTTTCCAACTTACTAGTTCTCCATGTAATGATAGTATCCAACGCGCTAAGAAGACATAGAGATTCGCACACTAGTCATAAGAAGTTAGACACATAAATGAACACAATCTCATTCTTAAAAGTTGAGAGAGAAGTAACCATCCCTTCTCGACTAAAATTCGGGTTCGGAGTGATCAAAAGTCTCGACTCGCCTCACAAGAAAGGGTTTTATGATATTGCTCTCAATAATAAACAGCTCTTTATGGGTCACACATGTGTCCAGGTTGGAATGAAGAGAGAATCCTGAGACACGTTGAATGGTAGGAAGGCTTAACCCTCCGAATGTTTTGAAAACCCACATCTTTTATATATTTTTGAAAACCCATTTTTCTGACGATCTCTTCGAAAGGAAATCAAACCATTAAACGAAGGTGGGAATATGCTTACTTACCTCGTCATCCGTTCAACGTGCAGCTAGCACCACTCTCACAAAGATCCATAGAAACGTCTTCGGTCTTCTATCGGTGTCTTCATCTTCGTCTTCGGTCTTCAACTCTTGATGATAACTCTCGAACTTCATAGAATCTCGACAATATGATTATTTCCTCTAATTTCTTGTCGCTTGAAACTTCATTATAGATATTCCTTCTTTCCATAGGCTTTATTGAAAGAATACAAAACTAAAAACAAACTATACAAACCCAAACCTTTTTTTTTTTTTTTTTTTTTTTTTTTTTTTTTTTTTTTTTTTTTTTTTTTTTTTTTTTTTTTTTTTTTTTTTTTCAATTTTTTTTTTTTTTTTTGAATAACAAATAAAAATAAAACAAAATAAAAACATTTTTCTCTTGTCTCTTTTTTTTTTTTTTTTTTTTTTTTTTTTTTTTTTTTTTTTTTTTTTTTTTTTTTTTGAGACAAGAGAAAGTAAAATACAAATAAAATAAAAAAAATAAATAAAAATGTAAGTACAATGCCATGGTGTAAGTACTTTACCGCTTGAATCTTCACAACTTATATGTCTTGATATCATAACTTCTCGAATTCTCATCCTTAATAATTTCCGCTCTTGTATATTAGTCTTCAATTTATAAAAATTATGCTTCCCTGTTTTGTTGCTTTACTCAAATCTGAAATCTGCCCATTTTATACCATTGTTTGTAAACCTCGAACGTGTTCAACTTTCCTTCGAATTTGTGATGCTCCTCTTGTTGATGATGATGGTGTTTCTATGGACCTGTTGGTGTAGAGAGAGATAAGGTGGATGGTGCTAACTGCGAACAAGATCACAAGTGGAATGTAAGTTAGCAATTCGATGTCACCAACATGGTTGATAAAAATAGCACTCAAGAGATCAAAATAGTGCTTCTATGGTGGGAAATTGGACAGCTCACCATTCTGCCCGGAATTTACGTACGGTGACACACACTCAAAAGCACAAATTTAGACAGGTACAAAGAATTGAAGGTCGGTGCCTCACATTATGTAACATGGGTAGTCTCCACTATAAGGGATCACTATTCTAATACCGAATTCAGCCTGCACCTTATTTGCCACTGGCATGGTTAAATCCAACTTTAACTCTCATACAATTAAGAAACCCGATCATGTTCTCTGTCATCTCTAAGTTCAGTCACTATTGTGAGATTCTCGATGTAATCTTAGCGACATGTATACTATGTGACTCTAAAGAACTACAAGTTGGAGTTTTCTTATTCACTAGTTCACAAAAAAGTTGAAAAATTGCAAAAATTTACAACATAAACCACTCCCCCACACTTAAACTTTACATTGTCCTCAATGTAAATTGAATCGTCCAAAGTAAGTCAAGGTGGGAAATCCTAATAAGAAATCAGCAAAAAAACAAAGTAAAAACAAAACAAGAAAAACTAAAAACAAGAAAAGAAATAAATACAAGACAAGAAATACTCATCCTTTGGGTTGCCTCCCAAGTAGCGCTTGGTTTAAAGTCGTCAGCCCGACTAGCTCCTTGCTTTCTATGACTCCTCCAGAGGGAGCACATCCACAAAGTTAACTCCTTCCACCACTTCGGAAGTGAAGTTCTCATAATATGGTTTCAACCGGTGCCCATTAACTTTAAGTTCTTTCCCCGTAGCTATGCTACTACGAATTTCCACCGCACCATGAGAAAACACATTAGTAACAATAAAAGGTCCGATCCATCGTGACCTTAATTTACCCGAAATAAATGCAAGCGAGAATTAAACAAAAGCACTTTCGCCCAATGCAAAATTGTTTCCTAGAAATCATGTTATCATGGAATGCTTTCGTCTTTTCTTTGTAAATCCGTGAACTTTCAAATGCATCATTGCGAAGCTCCTCTAGCTCTTGGAGTTGTAACTTTCTTTGCTTTCCAGCCCCATCCATCTCCATGTTGCATTGTTTGATAGCCCAAAACGCCTTATGCTCAATTTCCACGGGTAAGTGACAAGGTTTACCATACACAAGCCTAAAAGGAGACATTCCAATAGGTGTTTTATATGCGGTTCTATACGCCCACAAAGCATCGTTAAGTCGCATGCTCCAATCCTTCCTTGTCGGGTTCACCGTCTTTTCTAGAATTGATTTCACCTCACGGTTAGACACCTCGGCTTGTCCATTGGTTTGGGGATGATAAGGTGTTGCAATCTTATGCGACACATTGTACTTCCTTAACAAGCTTTGCAAGAACCTGTTTTTGAAGTGAGAACCCCCATCGCTAATTATCGCCCTTGGAATTCCAAACCTTGCAAAAATATTAGCTTGCACGAAATCAAAACAACTTTAGAATCATTAGTTGGGGTGGCTTTAGCTTCCACCCATTTCGAGACATAATCAACCGCAAGTAAGATATAAAAATTCCCATGGGAGTTGACAAAAGGCCCCATAAAATCAATACCCCATACATCAAAAACTTCAATAAATTGAATAAAAGTTTGTGGCATTTGATTTCGGACACCTAGATTGCCGGTTTTTTTGGCACCTATCACAAGTTGTACAAAATATATGTGCATCCTTAAACAAAGTTGGCCAATAAAAACCACTTTCAAGTACCTTGTGCGCGGTTCTCTTACTCCCAAAATGTCCTCCGCAAGCATAAGAGTGACAAAAAGACAAGATAGAGTTAAATTCAGATTCGGGCACGCACCTTCGTATTACTTGGTCACTACCATGTTTCCATAAGTAAGGATCATCCCATATGTATTGGTTCCCTAACCTCTTAAGTTTGTCCCTCTCAAAGACGAGACAAGTTACTGTGGGATTTGTTTAGAAACTAAGTAATTCACAATATCGGCATACCATGGTTCTCCAAAGGCAATTGAGAAAAGTTGCTCATCCTAGGAAACTTTCACGCAACGGGATAGTCTCCTTGTCCACAGCAAGTCGGCTCAAGTGATCCGCAACGGTGTTCTCAATTCCTTTCTTGTCTTTGATTTCAATATCAAACTCTTGCAAGAGTAATATCCATCGTATGAGCCTCGGTTTCGCCTCTTTCTTTGTAAGCAAGTATCTAAGTGCTGCATGATCAGAAAAAACAACAACTTTTGTACCAATTAGATAAGAGCGAAACTTTTCTAAAGCAAAAACAATGGCTAATAACTCCTTTTCAGTGGTTGTGTAGTTTTGTTGAGCCTCATTCAACGTTCTAGAAGCATAATAGATAGCATGAGGAAGCCTCCCCACACGTTGCCCAAGGACCGCACCAACCGCATAATCACTAGCATCACACATGAGTTCAAACGGCTTACTCCAATCCGGTGGTTTAATGATAGGGGCTGAAATCAAAAGTTCTTTCAAACGATTGAATGCCGCCATACATTTCTCATCAAAGTTAAAAACCACATCTTTTTGCAATAAGTTACAAAGTGGTGACGCTATTTTGGAAAAATCCTTGATGAATCTACGATAGAAACCTGCATGACCAAGAAAAGAACGTATCTCCCTCACCGTAGTGGGAGGGGTTAGAGCACGAATAAGGTTTATCTTAGATTTATCGACTTCCAAACCTTTAGAAGATATTATATGGCCTAAAACTATGCCATGAGTTACCATGAAATGGCACTTCTCCCAATTTAGCACAAGATTTGTTTCAACACATCGTTCAAGGATTAGAGACAAGTTGTTCAAGCAAAGGTCAAATGAATCACCAAAGACACTAAAGTCATCCATGAACACTTCGATTATGTTCTCAACATATTCTGAAAAGATACTCACCATACACCTTTGAAAAGTAGCCGGAGCATTGCATAGGCCAAAAGGCATCCTTCTATAAGCAAAAGTACCGAAAGGACAAGTGAAAGTGGTTTTCTCTTGGTCCTCCTAGGTGCTATCACAATCGATTATAACCTGAATAGCCATCAAGAAAGCAATAGTATGAGTGTCCAAATAAACGTTCAAGCATTTGATCAATAAAAGGTAAAGGAAAGTGATCTTTTCTAGTGGTGGCATTCAATTTTCTATAATCAATACAAACCCTCCAACCGGTTTGCACACGAGTTGGGACTAGTTCATTCTTATCATTCTCCACCACCGTCACACCTGATTTCTTTGGTACTACTTGTACCGGCTTACCCACTTGCTATCGGATATGGGGTAGATAACACCCACTTCCAAAAGCTTGAGTATCTCCTTTTTCACAACTTCCATCATGGGAGGATTCAAACGACGTTGCGCTTCCCTAGTAGGCTTTGCATCATCCTCCAAACGAATTTTGTGCATACAAACTACGGGCTTATACCCTTGATATCGGCAATTGTCCAACCTATGGCCGTCTTGTACTTCCTTAGCACCCTTAGAAGTTTTTGCTCCTGTAAATCATTAAGCTCATTAGAAACAATCACAGGTAACTCTTCATTATCACCCAAGTACAAGTACTTAAGGTGGTCGGGAAGAGGTTTCAATTCTAACTTTGGAGATTTAACAATTGAAGGTACAAGCTTTTCATCACTGCATGGTAAAGAAATAAAAGAGATATTATGAGTTTTTGGGCATTCTTGTAGTGAATTGAGATCACCAAGAGCTTCCTTGACTTCATTACCACACTCTACACCATTATCCATGGGTGTATTTAACACGGTTTCCAAAGCATCATCACCGTTTAATTCAAACATTTGTTGTGCCAATGAATCCATAACATCAATGGAGAAACAAGAGTGGACATCGCTAGGATATCTCATCGTCTCGAAAATGTTGAAACGTATTATTTCTCCATCAAACTCCATAGTTAGCGTTCCCTTATCCACATCAATTATGGTTTTCGCCGTTTTCATGAAAGGACGCCCAAGAAGCAATGGAAGAGATGAGTCCGGTGAACCTTCATCCATCTCTAACACACAAAAGTCCGCAGGAAATACAAGTTGATTAACCTGCACAAGAACATCCTCAACAATACCCATTGGGTAAACATTAGAGCGATCGGCTAATTGCAATACAATTTCAGCCTTTTTAAGAGGACCAAGATCAAGTGAATTATACATTGACGCAGGCATAACATTAACTAAGCACCTAAGTCCAACATAGCTTTGTTAAAAGTTGTGTTACCAATTTTGACGGGAATGTCGAAACTACCCGGATCCTTGCACTTAAGTGGGAGTTTGTGTTGTAAGATTGCCGAAGCATTCTCCCCCACACTAAGCACTTCATTACCTTTGAGCCTTTGTTTGTTGGTACACAAGTCCTTCAACACCTTTGCATACTTTGGAACTTGCTTGATAGCATCAATGAGTGGTATGTTCACATGGATCTTTTAAGAACGTCTAAAATCTCCTTTTCTAGTTCCGCCTTCTTAGAACTTGCAAATCTGCGAGGAAAAGGTAAAGGAGGAACATAAGTAGAAACCGGAGTTTTAGAGTTAGGAATAGGTACCTCAGAAGTTTGGGAAGAATCCTCATTTTTCTCCTCCAAAACAGGTTCCTTTGGTGTCTCCACCTTGCCCGAATCAGTAACTTCGGGTTGCACAAGTTGTGTACCACTTCTCAACGTAATAGCATTGACACCCTCTTTTGGGTTAATAGGTTGAGAAGGGAGTTTCCCACTATTTTGCGCCTTCAATTGGTTCAACTCAATAGCCATGGAGCCCATTTGTGTTTGCAACTCCTTAATAGCACTCTTAGTCTCTTGTTGACTCTCTTTGAACATGGTAGAAATACCTTGCATAAAAGTTTGAAGCTTTGAGTCAATATCAGCACCTTGAGTTTGCATTGATTGTTGTGCTTGAGGTTGCCAAATTGTTGCCTCGGCTGGAATTGTTGTTGTTGAGGTTGAAATCCACTTGAAGAGTTGAAGGTAGGTTGTTGAATGGCACCTTGCTTGTTGGCATAGCTAAAATTGGGGTGATCTCTCCATCCCGGATTGTAAGTGTTTGAGTAGGGATCATACCGTCTTTGTTGATTTGGAAAGATCGCATTAGCTTGCTCGTCCTCATAAGAGTGAGAGGAACTTGGTATCACTACGGCTGCAACTTGTTGCATCATTGCCGACATGTTACCCAATTGTTGACGAAGATCCTCCACCTCGCTCACTTCATTCACCCTTCTAAGAATCACATCCGAACCACGACTCAGAAATTGTTGTGAGTTCGCTGCCATGTTTTCAATCAACTCTCTAGCTTGTGCCACCGTCTTGCTAACTAGTGCACCACCACCCGCAGCGTCAATAAGATTCCTATCACTTGATTGGAGTCCTTCATAGAAGTATTGGATGATCATAGCGTCACTAAATTGGTGGTGAGGGCAGCTTGCAACCAATCTCTTGTACCGTTCCCAACATTCATATAAGGATTCTCCCACGTTTTGCTTCATCCCACAAATTTCTTTGCGAATTTGAGTAGCCTTTGATGCAGGAAAATATCTCTCCAAAAGAGTTTCTTCAACCCATTCCATGTTGTGACACTTCCGGGAGGTAAATAGTACAACCAATCCTTAGCACTATCCATTAAAGAGAAACGGAAAACCTTCAACATTGCACCATCCGCCTCAACATTTGCTGGAAGCATAGCCGTGACAATGGTGTGGAAGTCCAAAAGATGTTTGTTAGGATCTTCATTCACCATGCCATGGAATTTTGGTAATTCTCTAAGCAACCCCGATTTATCTCAAAAGTAGAGTTCGTTTGAATACACCCCCGTTGTGTATCAAGCCTATGAGAAGCTAAGTCCTTGAGTGAACGATTTGCATCACCTATTTCTTCTTCTCGTTGTCGGAAAATCTCTTCTCCTACTTCCTCCTCGTGCTCGTCCGTTGTGTCTTTACTTGGTTGGAGTATTGTGCCGCGTCTAGTAGCTATCCCGCACCTTGGATAATTCCAATCCTTAGAAGCCGGAGATTATGCACTGCAAACAATTCTTGCAAACAAGTGAGAAACAAGACAAGAAACGAAAAGCAAAGATAAAAGCGAAATTGTAAAAAGAAACTAAAAACTCAATAACAAGCCGTATGCCTCCCAAGCAAGCGGCGCCAAAATTTGATCGTGTGTCAATCCGTCAAAAATAATTTCACTTTCTTACGCACTAAATTTAAATGAAGCACAAGGTAAGGAAGAGTTCGTATCCACAGAGAGGCGTTTGTTGTTATGTAAATTTCAGTTTCTAAAGTAACCCAAGGTATGTTTGTTGTTTAAGAAATAAAAAGTAGTTGAAAGCAAAGTAAATAGTTTGAGAAATCAATAAGGAGAAGATATTGGTCAAGGGATAGTATCATTCACAAACATGTATTTTCATCAATGATTAGAATTGGTATTTTAATCTCGTATTTATTAAAAGTCCTAGGATATCTTGATCGCAAGTATAACCCGTTAATTCCTGTTTTCATCACAACCACATTAAAAGATGCATATGTGAATTCTTCGTCAAAAAGCAACCTAAAGTGTAAAAGCACAATTAAGTTTAACTCCCTAAGAGCATTAAGATTTATGGAATAAGACTCATCAATGCAAACGAATGTGTAAAAGCACTAGACGTTTTAACAAAAGTTATGATTCACTTGTGACTAATAGGATGTATCACTACAAGCACTAACCACAATTATGCTACTTAGAATCAGGGATAAACAACTTTTTCGTATTGAAAACCCTAATATAGCTCTAGAGATGAACACAAATCGGATTGATTCCGGACTCAACCTAACAAGTTTTCAAATCTTATAACACTATTAATTATGAATCACAAACAATAATTACTGAGACAAAACTAATTCATTGAATCAAAAGCATGTTGAGAAATCAACTTTTATCCCATAACCAATAAGGTGTTTAGCTACTCATAGCTATGGAGTTCATCATCATCAATATTCAATAATAAACAAGGAAGAAGAAGAACACAACCAAACCCTAGAAGCGTAAACAAAAGTGGCTCTCCAAAATTCCCAAGCAAAAAGATATCCATAAGTTGTAGAAGTCCTTCCCTTTTATAGCTTTCTCCAACTTCTAAAATTAGGTTTAGTCTTCAAAGTCCATTAGGTGAAAATCCACCAAGCCCACAAGAAAGAGAAACCCGTGTAGAAAATACGCCCCAAAAACGGTCGCCGGAAGTCTGGGATTGTGGCCGGAAATCGGCCGGAAAGTTGCCGGAAAACAGCTACGGTGACCGGCAAAGTCCGCCCGGTCACCGGTCAACGGGTCGGATCGGGTCAACTGGTCGACTCGGCGAGTCAACTCGGTCAGGTCTGAGTTAGATCGGATCAGGAGTAAGTCAGGTCAGAGCTGAGTCACTGTCTGAGTTAAACCCTAGTCGGTAAGAATCGATTCACATGTGTCGGGTGTAGTCGAAGTGTAGGCTGGGTCCAATGAACCTGACATGACCCAGGCTATTACACTGGCCTGACCATATGTAGCACCATCCTTGTGCATTACTACCAGCCCTGATGGCTACTCCTTCCTTTGCAAAGCAAACTCAAACCCATTCCAGCTCCAGCCATTGTGACCATGGCAGCATCACAAAACATTCCCATTTCCATATCAACTTGCACTTTCTCAATGCAGAAACATCAAGCTATGACAATCAGCTCCATTGTGACAACCGTCAACTCAGTCCCTCCTTCTGTGAGTCTTCCATCAGCCCAACTGCAATCTTGGCAAGCATAACATAACTCAGCTGCAACTCAACCCATATGCACCAGCACAACATAAATACCACTAACTGAAATCCCTAATTCATCCATTCAGTTTAACCACCTCACTGCTCCTCCAATCATTTGACTTGCAACCATCCTATCATTACCAGCTCAACTTCAATCAATTGGCAGCTACAACTTCACCTGCCAGCAAAACCACCCATCTGCAATTCATCCCTCTCAGCTGTAGAATTACAGCCATAAGGGCTATCTGTTCTGAGTTACACCAACTGTAGCTTCTTGGTCACAGCCATGTTGGCCCTGTCATCTAGAACCATGCCCATTCAAATTGCATACATAGTTCCAACTCATCTTCCCTGTAATGCTACCACTAAGTAAACCTCCACCACTGCATCACTGCCAACAAACCACCACCAGCTGCATCAAGTTCTTCTTAGTAGCAATCCACTTTTCCAACATCTCTCTTTATCACAACCACCACCACTTCAATTCCTAATCGCCATTGCCAGGCTGCAAGACCCAACTCCAGCTCAAACTATGCTCTAGCAATCCAACTCTTGCCTCAGCTGCAGCTCCATTTCCCCTGGATCACTGACAGAACCCATGCCTGCCATTTCTGTCTTAAGCTCAGGCCAACCTAGCCCCAGCTTGCATATTCCTTATTCTTGTGCAACAATTGCAGCTCACTGTTAAAACAGCATTGCTTCCTGCCATTTCTTATACTTCTTATCTTCTCAATCCACCAGATTTCTTCAATTCCTGGCACCTACTCAAACCCATTTTCATCTTCATCTCAGCTCAATAATGAGCCTACAAACTCATCTCTTCTCGAACTCTGGCGTTTCAGGTGTTAGAGGCAGCCACAAATCCTCCTTCTCAACCTAACATACATCTATGAGTCATCCCACATTACTAATCATCACTGGAATCGAAGTCAATAGATTCAACCTCCCTCTTATTTCCAGATCTGCTAACCCTTGAGTCCCATCGCCGATTCAATGATGGCAACAATTGCAAAGTTGCCCTTCTCAATTTCTTGAATTAATGGCAGTAACAGCTGCTTTCTCACCATTTTTCTTCTCTATTTCTTCACCAGGAGCTCATCTTCCCGATCTCTCATGGCCATTGCTCCACTTTGCTTCCTTCACTCAATCGACACAAACCTTCTTTAACTAATTTCCCCCATCGATCTCCTCCATCTCTGGCCGCAACAGTTCTTCTCTTCCCTTTCTCTCGATTTCATTTCAGGTGCTAATGATTGAAAAATTAATGAGATCGACACTGATTTCGATCTAGGGTGTAGGAACAGGAATGACTAATCCCACTCGAACGCAATAGATAAGGGGTTGCCCAGACATGACTCTAGGCACCCAGCTGTTCCCGTTAAGGGCTGACTAGCTCAAACATGGCCTGTCGGTTTCATGTATCCGACAAGCTCATCCATAGGTTTCGCTCGTAACTTTCTCGGACGCAGTTGGATTGACTTCAAGCTTTCGCCGTTAGCTTCATATTTCCGTTCTCGCTCGCCGCGTTTCAGCCTGCTCCACATATAGCTCACCTGTGAGATGACAATTTCGCCCTTTGGCCCAATTTGGATAATTTCTTCTTCTTTTCCTCCGTGCGACTCCATTGCACCTATAAAACTCAAAAGCACGCGTAAAGTACATAATTCACAAGAAAAATAGCAAAGAAAGCATAAACTCTATATAGTAAATACGGTGTATTCTACACCTATCAGGGAGTGCGGCTATGGAATATTAAAGGGGTTATATTGTATGTTTATAAACTCCTTGATGAATGCATTTAGCTTCGGATTTATGATGGCATCTAAATAAGTTGATATGGTATTCTCTTTTGGTCATGAAGTATCTCTGTGAAAATTTCATGAGGATGCCACTAGTTTTCGTACCTTTGCCAATTGACAAAAAGGGGGAGAATTAATGTGTAGTGTGATACTACAAATACATATGATTTACGGATCATTATGTAAGGGGGAGTGGTTTTCATGTTGAGATGAAGTATTGACTAAGGGGGGAGTGATACATATCACCATAGTATTGTTGTCAAAGTTGTGATACAATTGAACTTTGATGATGTGTAATAATACTATGACACTGTATAACAATGATTGAGAGCATTTTGTTTTCTCGTTGTTATCGCTACGGATCATCAACAACTATGATGCTGAACTTACAACCTTTAGGATCATGGAGTACTTGGAAGTGACGAAGATTTTGAGTCATGTTGAAGATGCCAAGGAGATCAAGCATTTGGATTAGAAGCTACAATTTTTATCTATTTTGTAATCCATATGTATTGATAGTTTTTTCACTAAAATTTACAAAGGGGGAGATTGTTAGAGCACTGCTCGGTCGAACTCGCATGCGTTGCTATCTCAAGCATGTTTGTCAATGTTAGTGATCAAAACTATAAGTTTTTATTTCTAGCCTATTTATATATGTCTCGGACTAGGACATAGATTGTGTAGTTGAGCTTAGTTTTCACGGAGTTCATCATTTGAAGACGAAGAACTACTAAGGGGAGCTTTTGGAACTTCTTCGACAAAAGGTATGTGGAGACTTGAACTCATCTATCACTTGGAAAGTCTATTTAAACTATCTCCTATATTGAGACATAAGTCGTGTTACGATATAGTTTTCTCTATACACATTTGAGATTTCGAGCTGAGTATATCTCGCTTACATATTTCTCGAAATATGTGTTGGTAAGCTTTCGCTTCGACCAAGTTCATCTTATATCATGAGAAAATTTCCGAGTAACATCTTACATGGTTTGTGTAATACAATCATTTGATGTAGGCTTGGAATGTTTCGATAATGATTATGTCAATATCTTGAAAATTGCTTTGATGCTAATAGTGTGTGAAAACGGCTATTATCATTATAGAAGAATGTTTCAATGATTGAAATAAAGAGTTTAGAATCTTGTAACCATCTTTGGATATAAGCATAGTGTGTTCTCACATTAGTGTATAAGTCCAAAACCGGGAACCTAAAGTATGCATACTTGTGTGTATACAAAAAGGTTGTAGGAGACTGGGTAAGTATGCATACCCATACGCATACTGGCGGAAGTTCACGTCCGTGAATTTCTGCTAACTTTGAAAACAAAAACCAAACTTATCCGGTTACCTAAAGTACGCGTACCCGTATGCTTACTGGTGGAAAGTTCACGTCCTTGAATTTCTGTTGAGTTTGAAAACTAAAACAAACTCAAATCCGGTTACTTAAGTATGCATACCGGTATGCATACTTAAGTGTGTTACTTTTCTAAAATCGGTTGTACATGAACCTAAACATTTATCAATAAGGAATGCAATCTTTGCAAACCGTGTCTATAATGTTCATGTATTGTTTCGAGTGAATCAAACTGATTTTGCTTCAATTGTGTTCTTGTATAATTCCATGAGAATATAGCAATTGAACAACTCTTTAACTAGTTTCATTTGAGTAATCATATGGATAACCTCGATTAACTATTTGTGAACCAACATGGTGTACACGTTTAGGTACGGTTACATAAACCTAAATGAGGGTACATTTCATTTGTGTGTAACAAGCTAAGTTCGATCTAACGTTTGAAAGATATTAGCTTGGTTGAATAAGGTTTTCATCTAACGGTGAATATTGAATGCTTTGTTACCAAGGTAACTTGGATTGCAAACCCGATTTGAAAACTATATAAAGGAAAACTCTAGCAAATCGGGAAACCGCCCAACACCTCCCGTGTGTTACTAGTTGCATAACTAGAGTCGATTCTCCTTTAACCTTAGGTTTCTTCTCGAGACCACGTAGGTTAACGACTTGAAGACTTCATTGGGATTGTGAAGCCAGACCCAACTATTATCTTGTAGTTGTGTGATCTGATCTTGATGTTTCTATCGTGTTGAGTACAATTGGAATAATTGACTCGATATTTTATATCTCCGATAGGAAAGATAGAAAAGTAATCACAAACAACTTCATCTCATCGTTTGTGATTCCACAATATCTTCTTTAGCTATTCGATTAAGATAATTGTGAGGTGATTGATAATTCTAGGCTGTTCTTCGGGAATATAAGTCCGGGTTATCAATTGGTTCATGTTCACCTTGATTTATCAAAAGACGAAACAAAAACTCTTGGGTATTTTTGTGGGAGACAGATTTATTCAATCCTATAGACTTTTCTGTGTGAGATAGATTTGTCTATCAATTCTTCGACTTTGGGTCGTAGCAACTCTTAGTTGTGGGTGAGATCAGCTAAGGGAATCAAGTGCGTAGTATCCTGCTGGGATCAGAGACGTAAGGATCGCAAATGTACCTTGAATCAGTGTGAGATTTATTAGGGTTCAACTACAACCCAGTCCGAAGTTAATTGGTAGTAGGCTAGTGTCTGTAGCGGCTTAATACAGTGTGGTGTTCAATCTGGACTAGGTCCCGGGGTTTTTCAGCATTTGCGGTTTCCTCGTTAACAAAATTCTGGTGTCTGTGTTATTTCTTTTCCACATTATAATTTTTTATATAATTGAAATATCACAGGTTGTGCGTTAAGATCAATCAATTAGAATATCCAACCTTTGGTTGTTGATTTACATTGATTGACACTTGAACATTTGTCTTTGCTACCGTTCAAGTTGTTTCACATAATAATCAGGCTCGCGGATTTCTATCTGTTTGATTTGCTGATTACATTGTGAAACAGAGATATTAAACTCTTTGATATACTTTACTCTAGATTGAGTCTGATTGTCTATTTGATTCTCTAGAAAGTGTATTGGAGTAATTCCTCTCAGATTGCCAAACGAATTATTGGGTGTGGTTATTAGACCCCCGCATTTTCAGTTAATATTTCAAGTTTGAATATGGTACATACTATGATTGTGCTCTTTTTGAGAAGATCTTTTCCATTTTACTAAACCATTTTGATTGACCCTGACGTTGGTGTTGCAATAAGGTGATTCTAAGTTTAATGTATATTTCTTACAACAACTCTAGATGTTGAATATTTTTCATGTCGAATATTTGTTGTGTAAAATGTTTCATAAACATATTATAGGTGTTAAATTTGAAAACCATGTTTCCGGAATTACTCCGAGATTTCAACCGAAAATCTCCCCGAGATAAATTTGTACCAGTGTCTCGGTCGGGACTAACTCCAATATAATTCTGAGAGCACCAACTAATAAAGCGAGTTCAATCAAGAAATATATCTAAGAGTTATATCTCTGTTTCACAATGTAATCAGCAAATCAAACAGATAGAAATCCGTGAGCCTGATTATTATGTGAAACAACTTGAACGGTACCAAAGACCAATGTTCAAGTGTCAATCAATATATATCAACAACCAAAGGTTGGATTATCTAATTGATTGAATTACGCACAACCTGTGATATTTCAATTATATAGAAATATAAAATATAATGCGGAAAAGAAATAACACAGACACTAGAAGTTTTGTTAACGAGGAAACCGCAAATGCAGAAAAACCCCGGGACCTAGTCCAGATTTGAACACCACACTGTATTAAGCCGCTACAAACACTAGCCTACTCCAAGTTAACTTCTGACTGGAATGTAGTTGAGCCCTAACCAATCTCACACTGATCAAGGTACAGTCGCGTTCCTTACGCCTCTGAATCCCAGCAGGACTTTACACACTTTGTTAGAGCATAGCTCGGTTGAACCCACCAAGCGTTGGTATGTCAATTTTGGTTGTCACATTTTAGTGAATCAAAACTCATCTAAGAGTCGCTTGATTATGTACTAGAGACAACTTCGTATAGGTTAGACTAGAAAGTCTAGGATTATGAGACATACAAGTATTACAGACCTGAATAATGTGAAGAAGTAACGAGCTACAACGACGACATCATCCTTCCTCTTGAGGTTAGTAATATTGACTTGAACTGTTTCATTCCTAACGTATCTTTCAAGTCGTGCTATATTGAAAACATAACTGCGCAGCTGTGAATCATTATATTACTATAGTAGTGAGACATTATCATATGATCATAGTATTAAGGAATTAGACTAATAAGTATAACGCTTATCTTTTGAACTTCGTAGATATGACATCGACATAATCGTATGAATGTTATTGTGATTATGTGTATGGTTAAAGGTCAAGATTTCATCCTAGGAAACAATGTTTACATTTGTTTAAAGGAATTACATTCATGAAATTTTTTTATGAATCGAAAGGGAAATCGCTAGGCTTATTGGTTTTGTTATTCATTGCATATCTTTGGATTACCAATATGTGTGAGTTAGTAGAACCGATCATAACTTGTTATGTATCTTGGTATAACTATTCACAATGCCTGACTTATGATTTGGTATGATTTGTTTTTATTAATTAGTTTAACCGATCCTAAGTAATCACCTGAGATGGTATGATCGATATTTGTAATTGGTGTAACCGATCCTAGTAATTGGTGTGACTGATCACAAAAGAGTTGTGTAATCGATCCTTGTAATTGGTGTAACCGGTACTAGTAATTGGTGTAACCGATCTTGGTAATTGGTGTAACTGATCCTAGTGACTTGTGTAACCATTCACAAGCAATACCATGAGTATATGGTAACCGGTCACAGTAATTGACGAACCGATCCTCAGTAACTCGATGTAACCGGTCCTGGTAACTTGTGTGTCCGATCACAAGTAATCCATATGAAGGTATAACCGATCCTAGTGATTTGTAGAACCGATTGAATCCGTAATTATGATTTGATATTTGTTCAATCACTTGGTTGTTCTTGGAATACAGATGAACCAATTCTAAACTTGTTTGGAAGTGTGGTATAATCGATTCCAAGATTGTAAATATGAAAGAGGATTTACAAAGAAAACATGTCAACATACTTTGAACACGAACAATAACTCTTATCTTTTATTGTTCAAAGATATTCCTTAATTACTCAAGGAGATCCCGGTCAGAAATAAATTAAGAATCTTTTAATTAAGGTTGTTAGTTTTATATGCTTTAATTACTAGCAATTAAATGCATATCTCTAGAGAATAAAAATTAGTAATGTGCATTTACTAATTGGAGATTTTCTATTGAGGGATTTCGGAAAATATTGGACAAAGCATTTCCAGAAATTATGAAAACCCATTTGGGCATTTATTGCATATCGAATAATTTTGGTTTTGTAAATTCCTTGGTGTCCAAACATCCTTGGTCTATAAATACCAAAGTTTGCATTTCTATCAAACTATCCTAAGATCCAGGCAAACTTCATCTTTTTGTTGTTTCCGGTGGAGCCGTCTATCCGGAGAGGAAAGTACCCTAATTATGCGAAATTTCTTACGACCACTCGTTTAAAGACTTCTGTGGGATCAAGAATCCCTACGAGTACCGTTGGTGGGAAACTAGATAATTGTAGTTTATTAGTTTTCGATTGATTTGATTGACTAACGGTTGTTGAACTTTGATTGCACCTAGTTTGTTTATTCTTGAGAATCTTCTCTTCCGATATAATATTCACTCAAACTAGATCGAAGTGTCGACGAGATATTTAGAACTGTTTGTTGATCTAAAGACATCTTGTGATAATCCATTGTTAACAGACTCCGTTCTGTGCGTGATTGATCACAAGAGATTCAAGTGGTGTTGTGCAGGTTTAATTGAAGATTAAAAAAGATTTGAAGATGAACAAGATTTCAGATTGGTTTCTCATATCTTTGTGTAGCACAAACCTTGATCGGATGGGGATCCAACTATAATCGAATTTATTCGATTGATTAGTTGCGTGAGATCTGTAACACCTAATAGTTCTCTTGAGATCTATTTTGATTGTTACAAATCCGAATCTTATTACTTTGGTAATAGAGATTGGATTGATCTAACCATGCAAAGGAGTTTATTAGTTCAAACGGAAGAGCCTTTGCATATGAATTGAGATATCTTTATCTGGAAAGAATCAATAGAGTTATCACCAAACAGATTTGTTGTTCCTTTACTATTTGGAATACGATCCAAAGGAATTGTTCCAGTGCGTGCATTTATTGAATGTCGGAAGCGCATGGGATACTGAAGAAACTAAGAGAACTAGGTTTAGTTGCTTGGTATCAACTATACGAAGTTGGTTTAGATTTTGTATATCGGCTTAATCCTGAGAGTATTCAATTCTGGACTAGGTCCTGGGGTTTTTCTGCATTTGCGGTTTCCTCGTTAACAAAATCTTGATGTGTCTTTTACTTTTCTATTTCCGCAATTATAATTGTTTAATTTAATTAGAAGTAAAATACACAAACGTTAACTCCGTATTACTTGATAGTGATCCTATAGAGTTTGGTTTAAATCCGGACCTATTATCAAGTAATCACACCTTGATTGTTGTTGTAAGGACCCTCAAGCTCGTCAATGTTATTTGACTGGTCTAGCGATGGTTAAGAGACGATTTAGTTGATAATGACTCGACTAGTTTAACACGAATGTTAATTAATATAAATTAATCTAACAACGATTTAGATACTAAACTAGTATCGTTGGATAGATCTCGAAAGGTTAGGCGAATGGACTACTCGAACGTGTCAATCGGATATCAGATGAAGAAGTAATCATCAGACTCGTATGGAGGGCAAAATAGTATTTTTGCAACCAAGCCGACCTGGGTTGCCCATATCCAAATCGTTGGATGTATCAATAATTTGGACTTGGTATCATCCATACCAAATCGAGAAGAGTTTCTTATCTTCTTCCTTCTTCTCTTTCCCATGTTCTTCGTCTCTCGTTCTTCTGTAAGAAGATTTTTAGTTTTGTAATCGGAAAACTGAAGAGAAACATTAAGGTTTGGCTGTTGGTGCTCGTTTTATTTTTGGTTTGTCAAGGAAAGTAGAAGAAATGGTATATTGGTTAAAATCTGGAGTTAGGGTTCTGATATTTGGGTTTGATTGAAGTTTATGTAAAATTGAGGATGAAGTCGAGTAATTCATGGATGGGTTGATTGAATTGAAAGTTTAGATCAATGTTTTGAGATCGAACTATAGAAGAGATGTTTGGGAAGGAAATTAGGGTTTTGTGAGTTGAATTGAAATTCGAACTAGGTGATAATTAAGAATAAATTGGAGATGGGTTTGATACGAATTAGGATGTGAAGTTAAGGAATTGCTTAAGATTAATAGTATGGTTTTGAATTTTAATCTTGGGTGGATGATTGAAGCTGTTGGTGAAGTTAGGGTTTCATAAGAAGAAACTCAGAGTGGATTCGGAGGATGTTAATATCTGGGTAAGGCTTCAATTTGTCTTAATTGTAGTTTCTGAATTGAATTGTGTCAATTGTAGAGTTATGTAGATGTAATTGGAATTAAAAATTGAGTTTGGGGTAGAATGGAGTTGAATGTGTTTGTAGTTTAGGATTATGTTGATGTTCATGGATGGTTTCATATTGATATGACTCAGAAGTTGGGTTATTGGAGTTATATGGATATGAATTACAGGGACAACGAAGAATGGTGTTTTTACTGAATATAGAATGAATTGTTGTTGATGGAACTGTAACTAGTAATTGCATGGATGGTTGTGAATGGATGAATTACATTGTTGTCTGAGATGAGTTGATGATGTGGAGTTGTTTAAGCAGGAGTTGCTGCCAGAGATAAGGGAAGCTAAGTTGAATTGCATATTGTAATGAAGTCGTAGATACTAGTTATGAGGAACTGCAATGTAATGGTAGGGGTGGTATTCTTTTGGAGGTTGCAGGTGGTGATAGTTAATGAGTTACAAGATTTCAGAGATGGTAATTGAAGAACTGAAATGGGGGATGTTGGATTGAACTGCAGTTGTAGGTGTTGGAATTGATTTGATGTTGAATTGAATTGCAGATAGGAAGTTGAACTTGAAACTTGTTTGTGTTGAATGTTAAGAATGGTGGTGTTGTTTATGAAGATTGTACGAAAGGGTGTATGGATATGGTGGCAGGGATGAAAGTGTAGATAGTGTATGAATTGATGTTAGTAGTGCCTGAGTTGAAGTTAATGAATGCAGTTAGTGTTAGTGGTTGAATGTTGTTATTGCAGTGAGTTTTTTTGTGATAGAAGTATTGGGAATGAGGGTTAGAAGAAGGTGTTAAGTGCATTTTTAAGGGAAAGCTTGATACTGCTTTTGCATGTAAGCTTAGATTTCAGTTGTATTGAATCATAGAATTCTGTTAGAATGAATTACTTGTATAATGATTATATGAATCTGTGTTCCTTGAGACTTAGACCTGTTAGTCATCCCAGTCAGATATCTGACTAGATTGTTTAGCTGACTCAGTTAATCTGACTGAGTCAATTGTGTATCTGACTTACCTGAATCAGTCTTGTGGACTGAGTTAGCTCACTGAGTTTTCCCTATCTTGACCTGAGTTGGATCGTTGACCGATTCATGTTTGACCGATTTGACCAGTTGACCTGACCTTTAGACGTTGACCGTTAGTTGACCTGTAGGCTTTTAGTGATCGTTAGTTGACCCGAATGGACTGGGCCTTAGATTAATGGGTCGGGTTTGGTGGATTTGGGCTTAGGGCTAGTTTTACTAGTTTGATGATTTGGACCCCTTACGGTCCGAATTAGTCTTTGGCTTATTCTACAAAGTTGTAGATATTCATAAGACCTATAATATGGACTATAGACCCAACCTAATTCAACTAGTAAACCTTATCTATGTTAAAGTTAGATAATGAAAAGGTATAGAACCATAAGTGGGCTTAGAACCATTAGATAGTTCACTTAGCTTATAACTAGAGAATTGTATGAGATTATGTTATGAGCCTTGTGTGAACCTTTTGGCTGAGTGGTTGTATATGATTAACAGTTACTCTTTATTAACAACGATCGATTCAAAGATGGACCAGTGGATTATGGATCTTAAGGTAGGCGAGGCTTGTCATCAAAAGATGTGGGAATCGATAACGAACTCTCTTGGATTCATCATGGTTTTACAAATATTTATATTGTGAAATTCATGCATATATTTGTGTGGTATGAGATGTGTGCCCACACTATATCTAATATTCTATGGATAGGGTGATACACCGCAATATTATTATGGCTAGGGCGATAGACCGCAATATTCTTCTTCCTTTATATCCAGTATTCTATGGCTAGGGCGATACACCGCAATATTATTATGGCTAGGGCGATACACCGCAATATTATTATTTATTATGTGCGGGCAACACACATCTCATACATGGATGTTTAATGTTCTTTATGGATGTTTACTGTTCTTTTAAATTACTTTGAAAAGGTTTCTACAATATGTTTTTACCGTTTTCTGTATTTCATCGGTTTCCAATGATTACTTGAAAGTTAGTTTTTATTTCTACTGGGCACCCCTTTTAGGGATGATGTGCTCACTCAGTTCCCACTTTCAGTTTCAGAGACAGATCAAGATGTACACGTGGCAACGAAAGTTTCGAGGATTTAGTTACATTAGATAGTTAGCTTTCGCTATGTTTATATTCTATTTGTAAACCAAATCACTATTGTATATGTATCATTTGAGAGGAGTTAATTTATTTATTTCAGAGCGGGTTTAGATTCGGGTTAATTTTTGTTTAGAACTTCTTTCCTTTTTGATTAAATAGATGTTTTAGATCCTTTGTGCCTCATTATTTTAGCTAATCCTTTGGATTAGTTAGCTGCTAGCTTTGGGGGCGCTACAATTATATTATCTCGATCTCGTATCCATAGACCATCACACAAAGTGTGAATACCGATTTTTCGTATTGTCTCGACTTTGACTATAGACAATCACTTTTGGTAAGCGGACTTATGGGTGGATATTTTAAAGATTGTGGTGTATTTGGGTACCCTCGTCTTTTCAATTGGTATCAGGGCAGGGAAACACGAAAAGATCTAACATGTTTGGTGCGATCCAACCTATAATAAATGAGTCAAAATAATAAAAGCAAAGCTAAACTTATGAAGAACTCAGTTAACGAACATCAAGATGTTGAGAATAAGGTCTCAGAAAAGGTCAATGGAAATTGGTCTCGTAAGTCTTTTCGAAAATCAAGAAGAAAATATAAGGTTGATAACTTGATTGAGAATCATGATCATGATCAGAAAAGAATGTATCCAAAACTAAAGGAACATGTTTGGATCCGACTCCAATCACTGGTGAAAAATCTTCTGTTTCTATTTTAGAAAGAAAGAAAGAAGAACATTGATTCACTATCCTGCCCAAGTTCTGAATTTCGTAAAATATTACAAAGGTTTTTCAATCATGTTGAAACCTATTTACGCAGGGAAATCCATTGATAGCCTGGAAGATGTCCTAGAACTTATTGTTCGACTAAATGTAAGACTTTGTGAAGGAAAGAGAGAAATACTCAGCCTTCAAAATAATCTAGCAAATTATTTGGAACAAAAATTGGCTTTGTGCAATGAAGTAAATCAGCAAACTTCAGAGTGTGAATATCTTACACAATCGCTAGAACATTCACAAATAAGGAATAAAATCCTTATAGAAGATCTTCTTACAGAGACATGTCGAAAGGTATACCTTGATAAGTGTTTAGAAAAACATTTTCAAGAAGGAATGGATACCTTAAGGGTACATATAGAATATCTTGAACAAAAGATATCTTCAATTTGTTTAATGGCAGATCAAGATCACACGGGTTCGAATACAAAGAATATACCATCCTGGGCTCAAAATATAATCAAGGATATAGCATCGCGCAATATTCCTGATAGAAAGGATGGATTCGAAACCCACACAAGGGCATAAGATTATGTTCCTAAAGATAAGAAGAAAGATGTTGGTTCAATGGTATTTGGTGAGGAAGGTTCCTCTCACCCTAACACTTAAAAGTGTTGGATAGTGCATTCTTACAATGCCCAATCTTCTGATGTAAGAAAGCACAAGTATCTGGGCATCTTGTATCCTGATAATATCTCTTATTCAACATAGAGAGTATACACAATCTACCTGAATTTTTTTTAATAATTCTTCATTTGTAGAAAAGTTGTCTTACAACAACTTGTGTAAACAGTATGAGTTTTCTTTTCTAAAGTATTTTTAGATACATGATTTAGAATATTAATTCTTTTCGGAAAAATCTTTGTGATTTGATAACACATAAGATGCGATAATATTTTCGAATCTAGTCAGAATTATTTATTTAAGGCTGATACCTATGTTTGGTATGTGTTAAAATCCTCTGGTATATGTACTCATCTTGTTTGACAACTTGTAATACAGGATGTATCCTCAAACCAGATGTCAAGCTAAGATTCTGATAGCTTTGAGTGGAATGGCTTCCAATGAAACTATTAATCTTGATGATTCCCTCAAGAAATCTGGTTGTGAGGATAAAGGAAAAGAAAGGGAAGACATGACTAATCTTCTTGTACAAAACAGTTTGGATGCTAAGATTGATATTCTCAATCTACGTCAAGTCCTCCTCGGTACTATTGAAACTCATCATAGACAGACAACATTATTAAGAACTGTTATCCGTAACCGAATAAAGCTGATTAAACTTAGAATCGGTAATAGGGAGTATGCTCGGAATATTAATCGAAAGGTTAATGCTTTAGCCTGTGAACATAATCAAGGTACAATGTGCAGAATCCGGGAAATCAGTCGTGATGCTGTTGATGAAGATCCCGAGAAATTTGAGGATATTGAAGATGATCTTTGAGAACGGCTGTTCAAAAGATCTCTCCAAGAAAAATAGACATCAGTTTTTGATTTATTTCGATTATTGTACTAGGTCTATTTTTGAATAAAACTATCAAATATTTATGAATAAAATTATTATTTATAATTTTTCTTGTGATAGTTTCCGATTACATAGCCTGTGCTTGAATGTCTATATTATTGCTATATGTTTTCGGTTTATGGGATGTCTGATTTTGGTTTTCATAACCTTAATATTTGATCTCATATGATGTGAACCCTTATGGTTTGTATGACTTTTTGATTTAGCGTGATTAAGTTCTAGCCCATGTTGGTAGGCTTTATCAAAGGATCATAAGGTGTTCCGATTGAAACTCATATGTAAAAAGTCACAATGTGTTGAATAAATTTGTGTTTACATGAGTTGTGTTTAGCATAAACATATTGTTTCGGGTTTTAAACTTTTGTTATTGGCACGCATTAGTTAAAACCGATTCAACCTTTCTGTGGTAAAGGTTGCTCTTGTTGTTGTTCTTTTGTTCTTGCGAGAGGATGACAACATACTGAGGAGAGTTCTAACTTGAACTTGCGCTTAATGATATATCTTTATGGGGAGAAGAGGATGCGGAATCTGAGGTAATGAATTTGTTAGTTAATCGTTTTCCTGTTTAAGAAAAGCCTGCTTATATTGCATATATTTTTCTATTGCTTAACAAAATGTCGGTACAATTGATATATATTCCATTATATGTGTATGGATGTGTGTGTGTGATTAAATTGTTTCCGGTTAAGAAAAACTGTGTCAATTTATTTGGCTTATTGTTTGGTATCTTCTTTATTGGTTGGTATCAAGTGTTTTTGCTTAACGAAATTACGGTGCAATTGCGGTGCTATAATGTCTATGTTTGTTTCGATTGCTTCCGGTTAAGAAAATAATTGTGCAAGTCAATTTATTTTGGTTTGTATGAATTGTTTATGGCTTAACAAAATACGAGATCATTTGTTTAGTCCAATTCGATTTCGGATAAGAGAAACTAAGTAAATTCTGATCTTAGTTAGACTTATAAAATTGAAGGATTCGGTTATTCAAGTATAATCGAATGCCTTGACAAAAAATACTAGTTAACTAACCTAGTACTTGTCTTGTCTAAAGTGAAAGGTCTAAGTTATTGTCTGATTAATTAGAGCCTGATGAGAGAAATAAAGTTAATTCTGATCTTTATTTTGGTCTTATCGAAATAAGCGATTGTATGTTTACAATCGGTTTAACAAGGGAACTAATCTTCTTAGTCAATTTGTTGAACTCTAAGGGAAAATTTATTCAGGAAATTGTTTCCTTGATAACATATTAAAACTAAATTACTTGTAGTTTCGGTTTTAACATTGGTTATCTAAAGTGGTATGTGAAACATTCGTGCTTAACTCTTATAGGTTGTACAAGTCTTTTAGATTTGTAAGATCCTTTCGGGTTGACCTTTATTTGCTCTAACCTTTGTCATTTTGTGTTAAAAAAGGGGAGAAATATATGGAGTAAAGAAATGATTTGCAATCACTAAGGAAAGGACAATTGTGCTTAAACGTTATATCTAACGAAAGAGTAAAGCATTGACTAAGGGGAGAAACACATCATACTGCTGTGTGGTAATTCTTTACTACAAAAGGGGAATAACAAAGATGTTAGGATTGAAAATCTACCTATCTTACCTTTAGGGGGAGTATAAGCTTTTTTATTCATATGTCAACAACGACATTTATTAATTGGATATATGCAGGTTATAATGCTGTTTAAACTTGGAATCAAGCGTATGTATAATGAATTCTCGTAATTTGTTTAGATTTTGCATAGCGGATCAATTCTGGACTAGATCCCGGGGTTTTTCTGCATTTGCGGTTTCCTCGTTAACAAAATCTTGCTGTGTTTTTTACTTTTCTATTTCCGCAATTATAATTGTTTATTATAATTAAAAGTAAAATACACAAACGTTAACTCTGTATTACTTGATAGTGATCCTATAGACTTTGGTTAAGTCCGAACCTATTATCAAGTAATCACACCTTGATCGTTTTTTTGTCTCAATCTCGTATCCATAGACGATCACACAAAGTGTGAATACCGATTTGTCGTATTGTCTCGACTTTGTCCATAGACAATCACTTTCGGTAAGAGGACTTATAGGTGGATATTTTAAATATTGTTGTGCATTTGGGTACCCTCGTCTTTTCACACTTGATTCCCTTAGCTGATCTCACCCACAGCTAAGAGTTGCTACGACCCAAAGTCGAAGACTTGATAAACCAATCTATCTCACACAGAAAAGTCTATTTATTGAATAGATAAATCTGTCTCCCACAGAAATACCTAAGTGTTTTGTTCCGTCTTTTGATAAATCAAGGTGAACATGAACCAATTGATACACCAGCCTTATATTCCCGAAGAACATCCTAGTAATATCAATCACCTCACAATAATCTTAATCGTATGGTAGCGAAACAATATATTGTGGAATCACAAATGATGAGACGAAGATGTTTGTGACTACTTTTTATCTTGCCTATCGGAGATTAAATCTCGAGCAAATCTTAAAGAAGATGGTACTCAAAATGATAGAAAACAGCAAGATCAGAATACGCAAATACAGAGAAAATAGTTGGGTTTGGCTTCACAATCCCAATGAAGTCTTTAAGTCGTTAACCTATAATGGTTTTAGAAAAAACTAAGGTTAAAGGAGAATCGACTCTAGTCGCAACTAGTATCACACAGAAGGTGTGGGGATTAGGTTTCTTAGTTGCTAGAGTTCTCCTTTATATATTCTTCAAATCAGGGTTTGCAATCAATGTTACCTTGGTAACAAAGCATTCAATATTCACCGTTAGATGAAAACCTGATTAGACTCAAGCTAATATCTTTGAACCGTTAGATCGAACTTAGCTTGTTATACACAAATGAAATGTACCTTCATTTAGATATGAGTAACCGTACCTAAACGTGTACACCTTGTTGGCTCAACAATATAGTTAACCGAAGTTAGCCATATGAACACTTTCATATCAACCTTATTCATCTTAACCATAACTAGTTCAAATGACTCAAATGAAATCAGTTCTAGAATTGTTCAATTGTTTATATTCTCATAGAAGTATACAAGACACAATTGAAACAAAGTCGATTTTGATTCACTCGAATCAAGTCATGAACATTATAGCCACGATTTGCAAAAGATTGCATTCCTTATTATATAAATGTATTAGTTCATGAACAAACCGATTTTAGAACATAACCTACTCAAGTATGCAAATGGGTACGCGTACCTAAGTGGCCGGACTAAGTTTAAATTCGCCAGTACGCGAACGTGTACGCATACCACCAAACTTAGTTGAACTCCGGAACTTGAACTTACGCCGGTATGCAAACGTGTCCGCATACTAAGTTCCCGGACTTTTATTAACCAACCAGTATGCATACGGGTATGCATACTATGGTTCCCGAACTTTGAATAACTTGCAACAATTAGCATACAAGTACGCATACTGTGCAATATCCAATCATGGTTAATTTGTTCTAAACTCTCATTTCAATCATTGAAACATTCTAGGAAGACGGGAATAGCTGTCTCACACAAATTATTAGCTTCGAAGCAACTTTCAAGTGATCGATTCGATCAATACAAAACATTCCGAGTCTACATCAAATGACTGTCTCGCACAAATCATGTGAGATGTTACCAGGCGATTTTTACATGATCATCTTTTGACTTTCGTCAAGAATATAAGATAAACTTGGTTAAAGCGAAAGCTTACCAACACATATTTCGAGAAATATGTAAGCTAGTTAAACTCAGCTCGAAATATCAAATGTGTATAATCGAAGTCTATATAGCTATACGACTTTTGTCTCAAATAGGAGATAAAGTAGATAGACTTTTGATTGATAGATGAGTTCAAGTCTCCACATACCTTTTGTTGGTGAAGTTCCACAAGCTCTCCTTAGTAGTTCTTCGTCTTTATCGATGAACGCCGTGAAGTCTAACACTTTCTATCCTAATCCGAGACTTAGCTATAAGTAGACTAGAAATCAAGACTTATAGTTTTGGCAACTAAACTTGACAAACAAGCTTGAGATAGCAACGCTTGTGAGTTTGACCGAGAATTTCTCTAACAATCTCCCCCTTTGTCAATTTTAGTGACAAAACTATCAATACATATGGATTACAAAATAAATAAACTTTGTAGCTTCTCATCCAAATGCTTGATCTCCTTGGTTCTTCAACATTACTCGAAATCTTCGTCACTTCCAAGTACTACAGTGATTCTGAACGTGTTCAACTCAGCATCAATGTTGTTGAAGATTCGTAGCTATAACAATGAGAAAACAGTTGCTCTCAATCATTGTTATACAGTGTCATAGTATTATTACACATCATCAAAGTTCATTTGTATCACAACTTTGACAACAATACTATGGTGATATGTATCACTCCCCCTTAGTCAATACTTCATCTCACATGAAAACCACTTCCCTTTACATAATGATCCGTAAACCATATGTATTTGTAGTGTGAACTACACATTAATTCTCCCCCTTTTTGTCAATATAAATTGGCAAAGGTACGAAAACTAGTGGGATCATAATGAAATTCACATAGAGATACTTCATCACTAAAAGAGAACATATCAACTTTTTTTCGATGATTTCACATAGTCGAAACTTAGTGTATTCATCAAGGAGTTTATAAAGATACAAGAAAACCCCTACAATATTCCACTGCCGCACTCCCCACAAAGATTTGGCAATTAAGCACAAGTTCGATTAAGAACTCTCCCCTATAAAATGTCATTCCAGAGAAAACAACAAGAACGACCTTACTTTTACTAGAAAAGAAGGATTTCTTTGGACATTAACAAATTACATGAGACATGAATTTGTATCCAGAAAACTCAATTAAATTAACTGAAAAAGCGGGGGTCTAACAACCAAACCCAATATTTCACAATGTAATCAGCAAATCAAACAGATAGAAATACGTGAGCCTGATTATTATGTGAAACAACTTGAACGGTACCAAAGACCAATGTTCAAGTGTCAATCAATTTATATCAACAACCAAAGGTTGGATTATCTAATTGATTGAACTACGCACAACTTGTGATATTTCTATTATATAACAAAATGTAATGCGGAAAAGAAATAACACAAACACCAGAAATTTTGTTAACGAGGAAACCGCAAATGCAGAAAAATCACGGGACCTAGTCCAGATTTGAACACCACACTGTATTAAGCCGCTACAGACACTAGCCTACTCCAAGTCAACTTCGGACTAAAATGTAGTTGAGCCCTAACCAATCTCACACTGATCAAGGTACAGTTGCGCTCCTTATGTCTCTGAACCCCAGCAGGATTCTCTACACACTTGATTCCCTTAGCTGATCTCACCCACAACTAAGAGTTGCTACGACCCAAATTCGAAGACTTGATAAGCAAATCTGTCTCACACAGAAAAGTCTATTGAATAGATAAATCTGTCTTCCACAGATAAACCTATGAGTTTTGTTCCGTATTTTGATAAATCAAGGTGAACAGGAACCAATTGATATACCAGACTTATATTCCCTAAGAAAAGCCTAGAAATATCAATCACCTCACAATAATCTTAATCATATGGTAGCGAAGCAAGACATTTTGGAATCACAAGCGATGAGACGAAGATGTTTGTGACTACTTTTTATCTTGCCTATCGGAGATTAAATCTCGAGCCAATCTTAGAGAATACAGTACTCAATCACGATAAAAAACATCAAGATCATATCACGCAACTACAGAGAAAATAATTGGGTCTGGCTTCACAATCCCAATAAAGTCTTTAAGTCGTTAACCTACTTGGTTTTAGAAAAACCTAAGGTTAAAGGAGAATCGACTCTAGTCGCAACTAGTATCACACAGAAGGTGTGGGGATTAGGTTTCCTAGTTGCTAGAGTTCTCCTTTATATAGTCTTCAAATCATGGTTTGCAATCAATGTTACCTTGGTAAAAAAGCATTCAATATTCACCATTAAATGAAAACCTGATTAGACTCAAGCTAATATCTTTCAACCGTTGGATCGAACGTAGCTTGTTATACACAAATGAAATGTACATTCATTCAGATATGAGTAACCGTACTTAAACGTGTACACCTTGTTGGCTCAACAATAGTTAACCGAAGTTAGCCATATGAACACTTTCATATCAACCTTATTCATCTTAACCATAACTAGTTCAAATGACTCAAATGAAATCAGTTCTAGAATTGTTCAATTGTTTATATTCTCATAGAAGTATACAAGACACAATTGAAACAAAGTCGATTTTGATTCACTCGAATCAAGTCATGAACATTATAGCCACTATTTGCAAAAGATTGTATTCCTTATTATATAAATGTATTAGTTCATGAACAAACCGATTTTAGAACATCATCCACTCAGGTATGCAAACGTGTACGCATATCTTAGTGGCCGGACTAAGTTTGGGTTCTCCAGTATGCGAACATGTACGCATACCTCCAAACTCCGCAGAAATTCCCGTACCTAAACCTTACGCCAGTACGCGTACCGGTTTGTGTACTAGGTTCCTGGACTTCACAAACCAACATGTACGCATACTATGGTTCCAGGTCATGGATTACATATATGCAAGTACGCACACTATGCTTAAATTCAATTGTTATAAACTCTCATTTCAACCATTGAAATATTCTTGGAAGACGGGAATAGCTGTCTCACACAAACTATTAGATTCAAGGCAATTTTCAAGTAATCGAATGATCAATACGAAACATTCCGAGTCTTCATCAAATGACTGTCTCACACAAATCATGTAAGATGTTACCAGGCGATTTTCACATGATCATCTTTTGACTTTCGTCAAGAATATAAGATGAACTTGGTTAAAGCAAAAGCTTACCAACACATATTTCGAGAAATATGTAAGCGAGTTAAACTCAGCTCGAAATATCAAATGTGCATAATTGAAGTCTTTATAGCTGTACGACTTTTGTCTCAAATAGGAGATAGAGTAGATAGACTTTTGAGTGATAGATGAGTTCAAGTCTCCACATACCTTTTGTCAATGAACTTCCACAAGCTCCCCTTAGTAGTTCTTCGTCTTCAATAGATGACGCCGTGAAGTCTAAGCTCAACTACACTTTCTATCCTAATCTGACTTAGCTATAAGTAGACTAGAAATCAAGACTTGTAGTTTTGGCAACTAAACTTGATAAACAAGCATGAGATAGCAACCCTTGCGAGTTCGACCAAGCAGTGCTCTAAAAACCTCCCCCTTTATCAATTTTAGTGACAAAACTATCAATATATATATGGATTACAAAATAAATAAACTTTGTAGCTTCTCATTCAAATGCTTGATCTCCTTGGTTCTTCAACATTACTCGAAATCTTCGTCACTTCTAAGTACTGTAGTGATTCTGAACGTGTTCAACTCAGCATCAATTTTATTGAAGATCCGTAGCTATAACAATGAGAAAACAGTTGCTTTCAATCATTTTTATACAGTGTCATAGTATTATTACACTGCATCAAAGTTCAATTGTATCACAACTTTGACAATAATACTATGGTGATATGTATCACTCCCCCTTAGTCAATACTTCATCCCACATGAAAACCACTCCCCCTTGCATAATGATCCGTAAACCATATGTATTTGTAGTGTGAACTACACATTAATTCTCCCCATTTTTGTCAATAAAAATTGGCAAAGATACGAAAACTAGTGGGATCCTAATGAAATTTCCATAGAGATACTTCATGACCAAAAGAGAATAACATATCAACTTGTTTAGATGCAATCATGTAGCCGAAACTAAATGCATTCATCAAGGAGTTTATAAAGATACAAGATAACCCCTACAATATTCTACAGCCGCATTCCCCACAAAGATTTTGCAATTAAGCACAAGTTTAATTAAGAACTCTCCCCCATAAAATGTCATTCCCAAAATAACAACAAGAACGACCTTACTTTCACAAGAAAAGAAGGATTTCTTTGGACATTAACAAATCACATGAAACATGAATTTGTATCCAAAATACTGAATTAAATTAACTACAAGAGAACCCATGACTAATTTAATCGAAAATGCTCACATAAGAGAACTTACGGAGCCGCACAATATTTACACCAAGATGTGGATCAGGGAAAGACCAATACAACGGAATATTCAAAGATTCATTCAATCTTTCATCAATATTTGCATAGAGACATATAATAGACTTAATCTTTGTAAACAAAAGTTCATCCTATCTTCCATCAATATTTTGCATAATGAAATAACAGGCTTAACTTTTGTTGTCAAAAGTTCATTCATTCACTTATCAATACTTGCATAATGACATGTGAAAGACTTAACTTTTGACAAATATGGGACACTCATAATGTTTGTGGGTGAAAACCGTTTCTGCTGATTTTGGGTGTGTGGATGAGAAACGAATCTAAACCCTAAAATGTACTGCACGGGAGTACTTTTGATTCGAGAGATCGATCTATACAATCCTGGCCTAAACCAAGAAATGGCCGTTCCAGGCTTGCTTCGGTCACAAAGTGAAGGAGAAGGGTTGGTCTTAGGGACGGAAGCAAAGAGAGTGTTGAGACCAGAATAGTTGATTCTGAAGGTGTGGTTTGTTTTATGACTTGTATCGGAAGTAGAACTGGTTAGCAGAATGGAAAGCTACCAGGTGATATTGTTGCCGACCAAAAACTTGTTGTTTGGTGAAAATAGGTGAAGCCTATTTATATAAGTCATATTGAAACGTACCATGGTCTCGTAGGAAGTGGAAACGATTGAGTGGTGGAAGAATAGAGTAACGTGTAACCGTCAGACGTTATGCTTCCATGATGAGGGAAGTGAATCCGTGTAACCGTCAGTCATTACGCTTCCATGATGAAGGAAATGAATTGTTTATACCGTTACTTTTCACCACCACTAATTTTCCTACTTCATGACACTTTCTTGTAACGGGCACATTGCACGCCGCACGCTATAAACCGCCAGACCAATACCCTAATGAGTATCCCCCAGTTTGTGACATATTTGATGTCTCGAGTGTTTTCGTGGAAAATGTGTAGCAGGTTGCTATGTATGGCAAGTCAAAGTCAAGCGACTTTGCCATAGGAAAATAGCATGTGATGCTATTAGGCTTGCCTTGGTCGGCCACCTAAAACTTGCCACAAGTCCTTCAGTTTGGTGGCGAACTTGAATGGCTGAGATTACATCTCATGAGGAAGGGTAGCCGTTGATTATGGCCACATCTTTGTTATGTAACAAAGTGGCGCTATTAGCATAGTGGCGCCTGGCGTAACCGTGGAGTAACGGGTTGCCTGGGACTTGCCGCAAGTCCGTCAGTTCAGTGGCGAACTTGGATGGCTGAGATTGCATCTCATAAGGAAGAGTGGCCGTTGATTATGTCCACATCTTTGTTGTGTAACAAAGTAACACCATTAGCATAGTGTCTCCTGACGTAGCCGTGGCGTAGCGGGGTGCCTGAGACTTGCCGCAAGTCTGTCAGTTCAGTGACAAACTTGGATGGCCGAGATTGCATCTCATGAAGAAGACTGGCCATCGAATATGGCCGCATCTTGTTGTATAACGAAGTGGCGCCATTGGCATAGTAGCGCCTGGTTGAGCCATGTCATAGCGGCATGCCAGTGGCGTGGCATAGCGGCATACTAATAGCCGTGGCATGGCGCCACGCCTGTGGCGTTGTAGCATGGCCAAAGCTAGGATTTGGCGCTATGGTAAGAATTAGGGCTTGGCAGCGTGGCCAAGGCTAGGATTTGGCATCGTGGTAAGAATTAGGTCTTGGCGGCGTGGCCAAGGCTAGGTTTTGGCGCCGTGGTAAGAATTAAGGCTTGGCGGCGTGGCCAAGGCTAGGTTTTGCCGCCGTGGTAAGAATTAAGGCTTGGCGGCGTGGCCAAGGCTAGGTTTGGCGTCGTGGTAAGAATTAGGGATTGGCTGCGTGTCCAAGGCTAAAGTGGCATGCTACCGCGGCAGAGTGGCATGTTGGCATGCCGATCAATATGTTGTTCTGGTAAGGCGTGTTTGGATTGCCAGTTAGTATGGTGGCGCTGTAGGGAGCGTTTGTCCTATAGTGTATGGTGGCAAGTTTGGAGCGACTTGATTGGCCGAGGAAAGGGGCCGACCAAACATTAGGCGCGGCTACACTTCTGGTGAAAGTGTGGCGGCTTTAGAGCGACCTGATTGGTCGATTAAAAGAGGGTCGACCAAGCATGGGCGTGGCTACACTTCTGGTGAGAGAGTGGCGGCTTTAGAGCGACCTGATTGGTCGATGGGAAGTGGGGCCTGTGAGTATGGGCCCAGCCACAACTTATGTGTGCGTGGCTAATTTGAGGCTACACGATTGGTCGAGAGAAATATGGCCGGTTTAGAAAGGGGCGTGGCCAATAACAAGTGGCGCCAGTTGTCCTAAGGCATGTCCACTCCTCCCTTTGCTACTGGGGCTCCCTATTTTCTGATTCTGGGCAAGGTTTTGCACCTGCTAATCCATGAAGGATTGATTACCTAGTTCGCCTAGGCTTAATTTCCACAAGCAAGGTCTGATATACTGCGCGAGACGCAGAACTCTAACTTTTGCAAGTTAGTCAGGGCAATTGATTGAACTCTATGTGTTGACACAGAGTTCTTTTAAGTTCATTGCCAGAGAGCAGCATGTTTTTCTGATTAAATACCTTATGTAAAGACCTTATCCTTGATATTTGGAAATTCGTGCTACTCTGCTGCGAGTGAACACAAATCGTCATGCCATATCAACATTAATGGTTCATCCGGAGAACATAGCATAGAAGGCATTCAAATGAACTTATATTAAGTGAATATAGGCGAGGCGCCGAAATTTACAGAACATCTGGGATGGTTGCTACATTCGCCAGTCTGGATAAATTTCATGTAAGTATATTGAACGGCTCAATAAATATGCCGGTGGAGAGGTTAGCACTGACGGCACCGTTTCCTTACAGAGTGACGTCACATCAGATGTAAGGTTTTACGATTTCAACCCTAAGCTAAAAACCACCATCAGTATTAAGTCCCCTGCTTAGCACGTAACAGTGGCATTGTTGCGGGGTAAGCATGAGATGGTGACAGACAAGAGTAAAATCGAAAGGGCAAGACGTGAAGAGATTGCCTAGGAAATTCAACTAACCTTTAGCGGAAGGCATGAGGAATCCGTGATCACTGTGTTGGCGGCTCTGCGTAATTTTGTCTTGGCCATAGGGCGTTGGCGTCGGCGCTGAAACTTCGGCTATTGATCGGCAGAGGTGACATTGCAACTTGGCCCACGGAAGGGGACTGGTTGGCTAGGAAAGGTAGAGGGCGCTGCTTTGAATGGCCAAGATGGCGCCGCTTTGTCTAGGTCCGTGGAATGTTGGAAACAACACTTTGAACATTGGTTATCAAACAGTGAAGATGGAGCCGGCGTTTTTCGCAAAATGGGCAGAGATAGTGCGGCTTTGATTACGGAGTGCTGGAGTCATGGCGTTACTTGCTAGGCTATGGAGCGGGCGGAGATAGCGCTGCTTGTCTGGTGGAGCACGCGGAGATTGGGCTTCTTCGAGCGGTGAAGGCGGCGCTCTTTTGGCTATCTGACCGTTTTTCTCTCGTTCTATATTAGGGTTTCGACGAGAGACTTCACCTGGTTGAGGCTGATTTTTGGCCGCCGTGTAAACTCATTGTGTTTGCTCAGCATCCGTTTGTCTTTAGGGTTTCTGCAGTATATATACTGGTGCAATTAGGTTATCCTTCTTAGTTCAAGACAAAACTTTCTCTGTTGAATCCATATTTCCTTCCTCATGTCGAGCAGAAGTGAATCATCTTCGAGTCATCTAGATTCTTCGGTCAAATGCAGGCGGCCTGATTCTGGTGACAACTCCCCTGTCCGGATCATCCGAGTTAAGAAAATCATACCGGTACATTTTTTCATTGACCAATAGATATTTGTTTGTTACCACCAGTGAGTGAGAAAAAGAGTTTCTTTTGTGCAGAGATATCCATCTGGAACATGTGTTACCGTTGTCGATGATGATGATCTGACCGCCCCCCTTTCTTCGAATCCGAGCACACCGACCGCTGCAGATCTAGAAAATGCTGATTTGGGTATCTCTTGCCATGAATATCCCAATGCAGGTTTGTCATTCGAAATCCGCATGAAGTGTTTATCTTCTATCTACCGAAGCATTGGTAAATTCCTAGTGTGAAAGGAATTTGTGGCTCAGACACGAAAATATGGAGAAGATATGGCCATATTTCCACCAGGAACGTGGTGGAGCATTGCTCGTCTGCTTTGGTTACCACAAAGGAACGGTCTCTTGCCTATGATTGTTGAAATGGAAGGCACATCCATCCGCGACGTCACGGAATCAACTATTGAAAGGTGGGAAAACATGGTGTCTACCTCAGAATCCCTTGAGTTTAATGTAAGTTGGCTGTGGCATCGCCTTGACATTGTGAAGGTTGACAGAGCCGGTATTCTTGCCAACATCGTTCCTGCCACAAAAGCCATTTTGGAAGAGGATAAGGCTCTGGCCGTGGAATCCCAAAAGGTGGAAAAGGCTATCCAGGACTTGAAGAGTAGGACTAAAAGATATCAAAATAGGTTGAAGATGATGCTTTCAAGGAATTACAATCTATTGGACGGGCTTTTCTGAGTTATGTAGTTGTGAGACGCCTGGTTTTCTTTCTGGTCTCGAACATATGTATTTTTTTTGTACTGGTTTTGGAGAAATATGATAATTTTCATTAATATGCTTTGACTAAATGAAATTTGATAACTGGGATGTGAAGGAAACAGAAAAATGCCTGGCTAACCGTGCTATGAGACGACGAGAGGTGGGGTAAGGGTTAGGCGTAGTATGCTTTGAGCCATTTTCCATTGATGATTGTTTCAAGTTTGCCTCCATCTTCCTTGATGACCTTGTAGTATCCACTGTTATACGCTTTGTTGACCACATAAGGCCCTTCCTATTTTGGGGAGAATTTTGGTGCTGACATGTCTTGTTGGATGTGTTTGGCGGTCTTCAACACCAGATCCCCTACTTGAAAAACTCGAGGTTTCACAGCTTTGTCGTATGCTCGGGAAATTCTATTTCTGTATGCTTACGCGTGATCTTCTACTTTAGCTCTTCTGGAATCCAAAGTGTCTAGCTCCGCTACCCTGGCATTTGTTGTTTCGGCTTTATTCCATTGAACTCTGCTTGCCTTGGCCATCCTAGCCGATGTGATTTTAATTTCTGCTGGGAGAATGGCGTCTGCGCCGTAGACGAGAGAATGGGGAGGCGCCAGTAGAGCTCCTTGGTGATGTCCGATATGCCCAAAGCGCCATTGGCAGTTGGTCGTGCCATGTCCGAGGGTTGTCGTGCACTGTCCGGCTGAGGATTCAAATTAGAGTCTTGTTGGTGCTTTTGGCCTACCCATTCCCTTGGGGGTAGTAAATAGTGGAGAAGACTTGTTTAATTCCATATTCTTCAAGTAACTCCCGTACTTGCTTGTTGGCAAAAGGAGTGACGTTGTCGGTGATGATGTGTTTGGGAACGCCGAAACGACAAATGATACATTCCTTAATAAACGCTGCAATTGCAGCTCCAGTAGTCCCTCGTAAAGGGATGGCTTCGACCCATTTGATGAAATACTCTATTGCAGTTATTATATACTCATGCTGTTTTGATGACGGCGGGTTGATCTTCCCAATGATGTCGAGTCCCCAGATATAAAACGGCCACGAACTACTTACCGAATGCAGGGGAGTAGAGGGTGCGTGGATAATATTTCCATGAATTTGACATTTGTGGCATCTTTGAACAAAATCAGCCGCATCGTCCTCCATGGTCGTCCAGTAGTATCGCTCGTGTATTTGGAGAAACAACTTCTTTTTCCCTTGGTGCTCGCCTTCGTGCATTTCTTTCAGCATGATTGGGATTTCTGGCTTTCCCAGGCATCGTAATAAATCTCCTCCAAAACTTTTTCGATACAAGATTCCTTCGTGGAGTATGAATCTCTTGGATCTTTGCTTCACCTTGGTTGCGTCTTTCTTGCTTGCAGGGAGTACGCCGTCGCGAAGATAACTGATGTACGGCTTTTGCCAGTCCCCAGCGTGGTCAACAGTAAAAACTTCTAATTGATGCGGCGGTGCTTGACAATTGGAGCAAGATCCTTGGAGCAATCGATATTGAGCCTCCATTTCTGGTTAGTAGTAGCCAAGGCATTGCAGGTGACGATAAAGTGTTACCACCAACGTTTGTCCGAAAATTTCGCTATGAATACGGTTAAGCTGCTGTTGTGCCTCTTCATCTCCGAGGCATTTTGACAGGAACCATCTCGGGTTCCTGGTATAACATCCCATGAAGCATGAAGAAGTTTTGCAAGGTTTTGAGGCCGACCTTTCCTTGGGAAAGCGAGCTATTAAGTTCTTGAATAATCGGTGTTCTCCAGTCGCTGTCTTCAGTCCCCTTAGATTACGAAAGCCATATTGATGCCACGGTTCGTCTCTTCACCGTCGGGGTTTCTTCCGAACCTTCGAACTGCAGCTTTGATGCTAATGTGGCTAGGCAATCAACATGTCTGTTGTTGCTACGGCCAACATGTGTTATGGTCGCGTCAGCGAAGTAATTTAGCAGCTTTTGTGCCTCGGATCTATACGGGTCCAGCGTCACCTCTTTCAGTGTGTATACTCCATTCATCTGGTTAACCAGTAATTTAGAATAACCCCTTATTTCCTGACGTGTGGCTCCAGCTTGCTTGGCTAATGACAACCCTATGAGAAAGGCTTCATATTCTGCTGAATTGTTGGTGCAATGAAAGTCTAACTTGAAGGAATGCGAGAAAACTTCACCGGTTGGAGATACTAGAACCACACCTGCTACTCCGGTATTATTGATAGGGGTGGCGGAGCCATCGAAAAATCGTAGCCACGCTTCTTCTTTGACAAAAGAGATTCCCGGAAATTCTCCAAGAAGATCTTCGTGTAGTGTTGTGGTACCCTCTCATGGGAAAGCTGCTAGTAAATCTGCGGCCGCTTGTCTTTTGATAACTGTTGGGAAGCACACGTTATATCAAAATCTGACATATGGAGGATCCATTTGGCTGGCCTTCCTATCAGGGACGCTTTTGAAAATAAGAACTTCACAGGATCGGACTTGGATATCAGCACCACCTTGTTTGAGAGAAGATAATGCCTAAACTTCTGAATGGAGTGAATTAGAGCTAGGCACGCTTTTTCTGCCTTAGGGTATCTGAGTTCAGCATCCCTCAAAGTCCGACTGAAGTAGTATATAGGGTGCTCAATTCCTTCATCATCTTCTTGGGCGAGAAGAGCTTCGACAGCAGTATCACTAAAAGCAGTGTAGAGACACAACGGTCTTCCTTGTGCAGGAGATTTCATGACGGCTGGGGATGACAGTATCTGTTGAATCTTCCGAAAAGCCTCTTGTTGTAGTGTCGTCCAAACAAAACTTGCCCCTTCAGCAAGGGGTTGAATGAAGTAATAAGCTGAGATAAACCCGGTATGAAACGCCGGATGGCTCTGGAGTTCTTTCACAGTTTGTGGAGGTGGCATCGTGAGGATGACTTGGGTTTTAGCTGGGTCGACTTTGATTCCCTCGGCGGTCACCTGGAAATCTAGAAATTTGCCCGAAGAGATGCCAAAGGCACACTTCAAAGGATTCATCTTTAGTTTGTATTCACGACACCTTTCACGCAGAACCTCTGTATGGGCGCCCGGGTTTTTGATTTAACCACTATGTCATCCACGTATTCTTCAACTAGATTATGCATCATATCATGGAAAATTACGGTCATGTCACGTTGGTAGGTGGCGCCAGCATTTTTCAAACCGAAAGGCATCATGGTATAGTAAAAGTTTCCGAGAGGAGTTCGAAAAGCTGTCTTACTTGCGTCGTGCTCGTACATCATTATTTGGTTGTAGCCGCTGTACCTGTCCATGAAAGAGAACATACCGTGTCCACTGGTGGTGTATACAACATATCAATGTTAGGGAGAGGAAAATCGTCCTTGGGGCAATATTTTCAGATCCCTAAAGTTAACACAGCACCTGATTTGGCCGTTCTTCTTCTTTACTGGAACCACATTGGCCAACCAGGTGGGATGGTGAATGGGTATGATGAAACCAGCGGCTAGTAATTTTTGAACTTCAGTCTTGATCTGTTCTTCCACACCGTGTCTGAACTGTCTCGGAGATTGTTTGACCAGTTTGGATCCGGGTATTATATGTAGATGGTGAGTGACCAGTTTCTCATCCAAGCCAGACATTTACTCGTACGTCCATGCGAATACATCTTGATATTCCTTAAGAAGGTCCACAAGTTTTTCTCGTTCGTCAGCACATAGAGTTGAGCTTATGGAGACATGCCGTGGAGATTCCTCACTTCTGATGTTGTCAACTTCGAGTTCATCTGTGGTCGAGTTGGTTCCGTCCTGCAGTTTTCGTGGTGCATCCGGCACCTCCTCTTGTGGCTCGCTGATGTGATTGCATTCCATTGGGAGGAGAGACTTGGTGGTAGTCTCCCATGCTAATTGCTAACAGCGGCGCCGATATACGGTTTTCCATTTTTCGTCATGACTTGCAATAAAAGCCCGCTCCCGCTTGGTATGAGCATGAGTCATATTTCCGTTTGATGAGGGGAAATTGGCGTGCTTTTCTTTTGGAGGGATGGCGCAAGATTGAGTCTCTTGGTGCAGCGATGTGATCCTGTCCTCTTATTCGATTGATGTCCATGTCGAGAGTGGAGTGCAGATAAATTTGCTTGACGAGTCCCGCGAATTTTCCTTTGGTTCGAACATCTCCATACCACAGATTGGTGCATAAGGAGATAATGATGTGGGGATGCGAATAACTTCTTCATTCAACATGGTCTTTAGGCACTGGTGATATGTTGAAGGAATGATACTGTTATCGTGGAGCCACAGTCTTCCCAGTATCATGTGGTAGTCTGGCTCCTTTTCGATTACCTCGAATTTTACCTTCGACTGGATTGGTCCTACCGACAGATTCAAGTTGATGTATCCATACATGCTGGTTAGGTTGCCTTCGAAATCTGTCATTATGGTAGGCTGTCGTATAATTTTACTTGGCCGCACCTTGGCTGTCCTGAGTGTTCTGAGAGTAATAACATTGGAGGCCGCCCCCGTGTCGATAAGGGCCCTTTTGAACTCTGAATCATTGATGCGAGCAGTGACGTGCATGGCTCGGTTATGTCACTCTTCTGCCATCATGTCATCTTCAGTAAATGTAATGTTGTTGACGGACATTTCTGACATTCTTGAAGCCTCCGAGCGTAAAGGAACCAAACACGCATCTAGGGTTATTTGATTAATCGCAGTGAATTTCTCCGCTTGCTGGTCCTTTGAAAGGTGCATAAGTTCGCATAAACTTTCCACCAACGTGGATGCTTCCTGGTTCACCGGTCTCTGATTGGTGGTGAAGGTGTTGACTTGAGAATGATCATGCGGGACGTCAGTCCCCAGTGTTGGAATTCCCAGGGCGGGTGAACTGCCCAAATCTGATGTAAATCTAATAAGAAAGTTAAGTATGCTGTTTATCGTCTCCTTCATCAGGTCCATGTTCCTTCAGTGGATTTCCTGAACTCGTGCCAATTCAGCCAACCTTGGAATTCCTCTACCGGGTGCGCCATTAGGTGTCGTGCTAGGGAAAGAGACATCGCCATTCGCCATAGTCGGAGCGGAATTTGGGATCACGGACTCGGTTCTAAGATCGACCATCTTTTAGAAATTGAGTTGCAACCGAGAGATTTGACCTCCCACTGTGGTCGCCAATTGTTTGTGGGTGAAAACCGTTTCTGCTGATTTTGGTAATTTTGGGTGTGGATGAGAAATGAATCTAAACCCTAAACAATGTACTGCACGGGAGTACTTTTGATTCGAGAGATCAATTTATACAATCCTGGCCTAAACCAAGAAATGGCTGTTCCAGGCTTGCTTCGGTCACAAAGTGAAGGAGAAGGGTTAGTCTTAGGGAGGGAAGCGAAGAGAGTGTTGAGACCAGAATAGTTGATTCTGAAGGTGTGGTTTATTTTATGACTTGTATCGGAAATAGAACTGGTTAGCAGAATGTAAATCTACCAGGTGATTTTTAGATACTATATTGTTGCCGACCAAAAACTTGTTGTTTGGTGAAAATAGGTGAAGATACAAGTTATATTGAAACGTACCCTGGTCTCGTAGGAAGTGAAAACGATTGAGTGGTGGAAGAATAGAGTAACGTGTAACCGTCAGACGTTATGCTTTCATGATGAAGGAAGTGAATCCGTGTAACCGTCAGTCTTACGCTTCCATGATGAAGGAAATGAATTGTTTACACCATTACTTTTCACCACCACTAATTGTCCTACTTCATGACACTTTCTTGTAACGGGCACATTGCACGCCGCACGCTGTAAACCGCCAGACCAATACCCTGATGAGTATCCCCCAGTTTGTGACATGTTTGATGTCTCGAGTGTTTTCGTGGAAAACGTGTAGCAGGTTGCTATGTGTGGAAAGTCAAAGTAAAGAGACTTTTCCATAGGAAAATAACATGTGATGCTATTAGGCTTGCCTTGGTCGTCCGCCTAAAACTTGCCACAAGTCCGTCAGTTTGGTGGAGAACTTGAATGGCTGAGATTACATCTCATGAGGAAGGGTAGCCGTTGATTATGGCCACGTCTTTGTTGTGTAACAAAGTGGCACCAATAGCATAGTGGCGCCTGGCGTAGCGGGTTTCCTGGGACTTGCCGCAAGTCCGTCAGTTCAGTGGCGAACTTGGATGGCTGCGATTGCATCTCATGAGGAAGAATGGCCGTTGATTATGGCCGCATCTTTGTTGTGTAACAAAGTGGCGCCATTAGCATAGTAGCGCCTGGCGTAGCTGTGGCGTAGCGGGTTGCCTGGGACTTGCCGCAAGTCCGTCATTTCAGTGGCGAACTTGAATGGCTGAGATTGCATCTCATGGGGAAGAGTGGCCATCGATTATGGACGCATCTTGTTGTATAGCGAAGTGGCGCCATTGACATAGTAGCGCCTGGTGGAGCCATGGCATAGCGGCATGCCATTGGCATGGCATAGCGTCATACTAGTAGCCGTGTCATGGCGGCATGCCAATGGCGTTGTGGCATGGCAACGCCTGTGGCGTTGTAGCATGGCCAAAGCTAGGATTTGGCGTCTTGGTAAGAATTAGGGCTTGGCGGCATGGCCAAGGCTATAATTTGGCGTCGTTGTAAGAATTAGGGCTTGGCAGTGTGGCCAAGGCTAGGTTTTGGCGCCGTGGTAAGAATTAGGGCTTGGCGGCGTGGCCAAGGCTAGGTTTTGGCGCCGTAGTAAGAATTAGGGCTTGGCGGCGTGGCCAAGGCTAAAGTGGCATGGTACCGCGGCAGAGTGGCATGTTGGCATGCCAATCAATATGTTGTTGTGGTAAGGTGCGTTTGGATTGCCAATTAGTATGGTGGCGCGCCAGGGTGCGTTTGGCCTTTAATGTATGATGACAAGTTTGGAGCGACTTGATTGGCCGAGGAAAGGGGCCGGCCAAACATAAGGAGCCGCTACACTTCTGGTGAAAGTGTGGCGGCTTTAGAGCGACCTGATTGGTCGATTAAAAGAGGGCCGGCCAAGCATGGGCGTGGCTACACTTCTGGTGAGAGTATGGCGGCTTTAGGGCGACCTGATTGTTCGATGGGAAGTGGGGCCTGTGAGTATGGGCCCAGCCACAACTTATGTGCGCGTGGCTAATTTGAGGCGACACGATTGGTCGAGAGAAATAGGGCCGGTTTAGGAAGGGGCGTGGCCAATGGAAAGTGGCGCCAGTTGGCCTAAGGCATGGCCACACCTCCCTTTGCTTCTGCGGCTCCCTGTTTTCTGATTCTGGGCAAGGTTTTGCACCTGCTAATCCATGTCAGATTGATTACCTAGTTCTCCTAGGCTTAATTTCGACAAGCAAGGTCTGATATACTGCGCGAGGCGCAAAACTCTAACTTCTGCAAGTTAGTCATGGCTATTGATTGAACTCTATGTGTTGACACAGAGTTCTTTTAAGTTCATTGCCAGAGAGCAGCATGCTTTTCTGATTGAATACCTTATGCAAAGACCTTATCCTTGATATTTGGAAATTCGTGCTACTCTGCTGTGAGCGAACACAAATCGTTATGCCATATCAACATTAAGGGTTCAACCGGAGAACATAGCATAGAAGGAATTCAAAGGAACTTATATTAAGTGAATATAGGCGAGGCGCCGAAATTTACAGAACATCTGGGATGGTTGCTAAATTCGCCAGTCTGGATAAATTTCATGTAAGTATATTGAACGAATCAATGAATATGCCGGTGGAGAGGTTAGCACTCACGGCACCGTTTCCTTACAGAGTGACGTCACATCAGATGCAAGGTTTTACGATTTCAACCATAAGCTAAAAACCACCATCAACACATAGTTCACGGACGTAAACACACATATCCCATAACATGTTGCAATATATGAAACCATAAAGATTAATACTGCAAAATCATCTTCCAAATCAACTTTAGAATAAATCTAAAAACATTGCAAGATGAAAAATCGTTGGAAGTAGCTATGTGTACTCACAATAATGGCTATTCCAAACCCTAGTTATCCTTCTTAAAACATAAGAATAAATTCTCTTAAGAAGTCTCCTAGACAATATAAGAAAAACAAGAGGAATTACTCATCATCTTCATCATCGAAGATCATCAAAGTGGCTTGAATCTTATCCATATCTTCCTTGATTTCGGGAAACTTTGTAGCAATCACACAAAGTTATTCTTGCACATATTTCACCTTAGAATTAATCATACACACTCCCTTGTGAATTTTATGAAGAAGAATCAAGGTGGTAGGATTACTAGAACCATCAAGGGTATCACATCTTTGTCTCTTGCAAGCATTCTCTTTCATACGTTTGAAGGTACAAGGACGAACAAGCTTGGGAGTTCCAATTGAGGTGCCAATAGGAGCAATGGAATAAGTATGCGAAATTCTCTTAATCAAACAAGGATAGCCTAACTTCTTGTTGGGAGCCGTCATCGAAAGCATTTGATGAATAATAAATCCACAAATGTCGAGACTTGGAGTACCCAATTTAAGGAAATAAACCAACTCCACAAACTCACGACTCCACCGAGAATTCTCAATTGTGGAGGGACAAAGATTAGATATACCAAGTTTTCCAAACGACATCAAGGCGAAGCTAAGATAATCAGTAAGAAATCTTCCTTCAATCCATTCAACACTCTTACCACAAAGACCATTAGAAATGGTTTCATAGGATGGTCTTTCTCCACTTTGTATTGGAAGGCGAAAATTGCCCAAAGGGATTTTAGTAATCTTTGAAATCAATTCTCTATTAACAAGAATCCTTTCTTTATTTATCATGGTCTTGAATTCCATGTCCTCAGGATTAACCTTATGGATATTAGCATAGAAGATTCTTGTAAGAGTATCAAAACCTTCACCAAGACCATTAAAGATGTTTCCAAGATTAAACTTTTCAAAACAAACCAAATGAAAGATGCCTACGACTATCATTACAATGAAACTTCTGAAAGATGCATTACAATGAAAGATGCCTACGACTATCATAGACCTAGATCTTCTGAAACTTCTGATTTCAAGGATTTATGGGCTATTAAAATTCCTCTTAGGCGTGCTTGCACTGCTTGGAATCTGTTACATAACAGAATTGCTACAGATGACAATGTGAAGGTCCAAGGGATAGATACAACAAACTGCTGTAACTTATGTCCTTCTCCCAACTGTAATGAAACTCAAGCTCACTTATTCTTTAATTGCATATTTGCTAATCATCTTTGGAGTTGGATAATGCAGGTGTTCAACCATCAGTTAGACTATGTTTCCATTAGCTTGTTATTTACCTCTATCAGAGTGTTTGCGGGATGTTCTCAAACCAAGAATCGTCTTTAGGTTGCGGTGATTAGTTGAATCTGGCTCATTTGGTTCTGCCATAACAAGCTTAGATTTGATCATTATCTTATTACTGATGACCAAGCTGTAATTCATTTGAGAAATCTAATCGCCGAGTCTGGTAAATATAGTGGTGGGGTTTCTTTTTATACTTCTGCAGACAAACCTATTCTAGATTTTTTACATATTCAGATAGTTCCTCCAAAGATGCCAAGAGATATTCCGGTTAAGTGACAGCCACCACTTTCTGGTTGGGTAAAGGCTAATATTGACGGCTGTTCAATTGGGAATCCGGGACCTTCGGGCTGTGGTGTGGTGTTTCGTGATTTCCGAAGCATGGCTAGAGGTTGCTTAGATCATAACCTGGGTATCAACAATTCTATTATAGCTGAACTCTGGGGTTCCATTTGCGCTTTTAGATTAGCCCAATCTAAAGGAATTCAAAGAATCTGGCTTGAGTGCGACTCAACCTTTGCCTTACATGCCATTGATAATCCTAGTTTGGTTCCTTGGTCACTGTATACTCACTGGAGTAATTGTTTGAAGTTTGCTTCTTCCATCCAATTCGTGTGCACTCATATGTACCATTAAGGTAATTCTGTGGCGGATCTATTGGCTAAGCATGGAGATCAGATAGAGTCTCGTTGGTGGACTGATCCCCCAGAGTTTATTAGACGGGCGCTTCTTATTGATAGATCTATTTTTTCGTTGTATCGTTTTAGAAATATGTAGTTGGTTTCCTTTCTTTTGTTTTCTTCTTCTCTTGTTGGAGGTAAGGTATAGTCCCTCTCTTTTCTTTTTATTGATTTTAATAAAATTGCTCCCAGTTCTCTTCTTCTCTTGTTGAACCCACTAAGCGTTGGTATGTCAAGTTTGGTTGTCATATTTTAGTGAGCCAAAACTCATTTTAAGAGTCGCTTGATTATGTACTAGAGTCAATTTCGTATAGGTTAGCTTGAAAGTATTAGGATATGAGACATTACAAGTATTGTGAAGACTTGAAAAAGTGAAGAAGTAAGGAGCTACAACGACAACATCATCCTTCCACTTGAGGTTAGTGATATTTGACTTGAACTGTTTCATTCCCTAACGTATCTTTCAAGTCGTGCATATTGAAAACAAAACTGCGAAGCATGAATGACATTCTAGTTAGACATAGTATTAAGGAATACAATACAAGGTTTATTGCTTAACCATTAAACATTGTAGATAAGACAACGACATAATCGTTTGAATGCTATTGTGATTATGTATGGGTATAAGGTGAAGATTTTATCCTAGGAAACAATGCTTTACATTTGTTTTAAGGAAGTAAATTCATGAACTTGTTTTGTGAATTGAAAAGGAAATCGACAAGCATTATTGGTATTGTTATTCATTGCATATCTTGTGAACAACCAATATGTGAGATTAGTATAACCGCTCATGACTTATTTATGTTCTTGGTAAAACTATTAACAAAGGCCTGACTTTTGTATTGGTATGACTTTTATTAGTGAAACCGATCTTAAGTAATCACCTGAGATGGTATGATCGAGTTTGTGATTTTGTGTATGACCGACTCTGGGTAAAGGGGAACCGATCCTAGTAAGAGGTGCAACACATCACAAAGGGGGATCGATCCTTGTATGAGGTGCAACAAGTTTTAGCAGAAAGGGGAACCGATCCTATGGACATGTGCAACACGTTTTTAGGCAAAGGGGAACCGGTCATATGGACATGTGCAACAAGTAAAAGTTAGATACCATATATATGTGGGGAACCGATCCTAGTACCTAGTCAATCGAATTTTTGAAAAGATAGTGTGACTATGCAAAGTACTCACATGAAGGTAGAACTGAAACTTGTTTTGGTAGAACTGTGAAACCCATGATTTGTGATTGAGTGTATTGATCAATCAAATAGTTCTTGAAAGTCAGATGAACCCATTATAAACTTGTTTGGAAGTGTGGCAAATCGGTTTCAAGGTTGTAAGTATGAAAGAGGACTTACAAAGTAAGGATGTCGACATACTTTGGACATTTGCAGTAACGCTAATCTTTAATTGTTCAAAGTTATTCCTTAATAGCTAAAGGAAGAAAATCCCGGATCAAATAAAATAAATTGAGAATCTTTTATTTAATGTTTTTAATTTTATTTTAGGAAAATAAAAATTAGTAATGTTCATTTACTAGTTGGAGATTTTCCAAGAGATTTTCGAACATTATTTGGACAAAGCATTTCCAGGAATTATGAAAACCGAATTTGGAATATATTGCATATCTTGAGAATATTTTTGGTTTTAGAAATTCCTTGGTGTCCAAACTTCCTTGGTCTATAAATATGAAAGTTTGCATTTCAAGCAAACTAATCCTTCGTACAACAAGAACTATCACAGTTGTGCTGTTACTGGTGAAACCTCCTATTTGGAGAGGAGAGTAACCTAATTAGGCGAAATCTCTTACGGTCGCTCAGTTTAAAGACTTCTTTGGTATTGAGAAGCTCTATTACTACCGTTGGTGGGAAACTAGATAATTGCGGTTTATCTTTTTTTTTTTCGATTGATTTGATTGACTAACGGTGGTTGAACTTTGATTGCACCTAGTTTGTTTATGCTTGAGAATCTTCTCTTCTAATATAAGATTCACTCAAACTAGATCAAAGTTTCGACAGGGATCTTTAGACCGTTTGTAGATCTAAACACGTCTTGTGATAATCCATTGTTAACAGACTCCGTTCTGCGCATGATTGATCACAAGAGATTCAAGTTGATTGTGTGCAGGTGTTTATTGAAGATCTAAGAAGATTTGAAGACAAAGAAGATATTGAAGATTTCTGATTTGGGGTTCATAATCTTTGGTATGCACAATACTTGTTTCGGTATAGAGGATCCAACTATAATCGGTTTATCCTTGTGGTAGATTAGTCTTGTGATTAAAAGTATTAATTACAAAATCTTAACAATTACTTCGGTAGTTGATAATAAGATAGATCTTGAAAAGGCGAGGGTACCCAAATATACCTCAAGCTAAAACTTTTCCTACCTATAAGTCATTTCTCCGAAAGTGATTGTCTATGGACTGAGTCAAGACAATGCAACTAATCGGTTCACACTTCGTGTGATCGTCTATGGATACGAGATCGAGACAATACAACAACGAAGTATGGTTACTTGATAAAGGGTCCGGACTTAACCAAACACAATAGGATTGTTATCAAGTAAATAGGAATTAACGTTTGTGTAATTTACTTTAATTATAATAAAACAATTATAATGCGGAAATATAAAGTAAATGACACAACAAGATTTTGTTAACGAGGAAACCGCAAATGCAGAAAAAACCCGGGACCTTGTCCAGAATTGAATACTCTCAGGATTAAGCCGCTACACAAAATTAAACCTAACTTCGTATAGTTGAGACCAAGCAACTAAACCTATAGTTCACCTAGTTCCGTCTGTATTCCCACGCCTCCAACTTATGAATAAGTCACGTACTTGGAACAATTCCTGTGGTTCGTATTCCAAACAATAAAGGAACAACAAATCTGTTTGGTATCAACTCTATTCAACCAAGTGATGTGAGTTAGAAAAAGTCTCTTCTGTTTATCTTACCATAAACTCCTTCGTCAGGTTCTTAGATCTATCTTATACTCAACTACCGAAGTAATTGTTTAGATTTTGCAATCAATACTTTTAATCACAAAGAATTGTATTGATGCCGATCTACACAACTAATCAATCTAATCTACCACAAGGATAAACTGATTATAATTGGATCCTCTTATACCGAAACAAGTATTGTGCACACTAAAGATTATGAACCCCAAATCATAAATCTTCAATATATTTTTTGTCTTCAAATCTTCTTAGATCTTCAATAAACACCTGGACACAACAACTTGAATCTCTTGTGATCAATCACGCACAGAACGGAGTATATTAACAATAGATTATCACAAGATCGTCTTTAGCACTAACAACAATCTAAAGATCCCTGTCGAAACTTCGATCTCTAGTTTGAGTGAATTTTATTTAGAAGAGAAGATTCTCAAGCATAAACAAACTAGGTGCAATCAAAGTTCAACCACCGTTTGTCAATCAAATCAATCGAAAATAAAAGATAAACCGCAATTATCTAGTTTCCCACCAACGGTACTCGTAGAGCTTCTCAATCCCAAAGAGCACTTTAAACTGAGCGGCCGTAAGAGATTTCTCCTAATTAGGTTACTCTCGTCTCCGAATAGGCGGCTACACCAGTAACAACACAACCGAGGAAGTTTGCTGTCACGAAGGATTAGTTTGATAGAAATGCAAACTTCAAGTATTTTATAGACAAGGAAGTTTGGACACCAAAGAATTTCCAAAACCGAAAATATTCTCAAAGATATTCAATACATTCCAAATTAGGTTTCCATAATTCCTGTAAATGCTCTGTCCAAAATAATGATCAAACATTTCTCTGGAAAATCTCAACTAGTAAATGTACAGTACTAATTCTCATTTTCCTAAAATAAAATTAACAACCTTAAATAAAAGATTCTTAACTTATTTATTTTGATCCTGGGATTTTCTTCCTGTAGCTATTAAGGAATAACTTTGAACAATAAAATATAAACATTATTGCACGTGTTCAAAGTATGCCGACATCCTTACTTTGTAAATCCTCTTTCATACTTACAACCTTGAAACCGATTTTCCACACTTCCAAACAAGTTTAGAATTGGTTAATCTGACTTTCAAGAACTATGCGATTGATTAAGAAATACTTAATCACAAATCATGGGTTTCACGGTTCTACCAAAAAATGTTTCGGTTCTATCTCCATGTGAGTACTGTGCATAGTCACACTAGGTTCCCAAATTCGGTTGACTAGGTACTAGGATCGGTTCCCCACATATATATGGTATCTAACTTATATGTGTTACACATGTCCATAGGATCGGTTCCCCTTTGCCAAAAAATGTGTTGCACATGTCCATAGGATCGGTTCCCCTTTCTGCAATAAACCTTGCTACACCTCATAAAAGGATCGATTCCCCTTTGTGATGTGTTGCACCTCTTCATAGGATCGGTTCCCCTTTACCCAGATTCGGTTAAACACAAAACACAAACTCGATCATACCATCTCAGGTGATTACTTAAGATCGGCTTCACTAATAAAAGTCATACCAATACATAAGTCAGGCCTTTGTGAATAGTTTTACCAAGAACACAAACAAGTCGTAAGCGGTTATACTAAATCACACATATTGGATGTTCACAAGATATGCAATGAATAACAATCCCTATAACGCATGGCGATTTCCTTTTCGATTCATAAACAAGTTTATGAACTTACTTCCCTAAAACATTTGTAAAACATTGTTTCCTAGGATGAAATCCTCACCTCATACCCATACATAATCACAATAGCATTCAAACGATTATGTCGATGTCTTATCTACAAAGTTTAATGGTTAAGCCATAAACTTCATATTATATTCCTTAATACTATGTCTATCTAGAGTGTCCATGCTTCGCAGTTTTGTTTTCAATATGCACGACTTGAAAGATACGTTAGGGAATGAAACAGTTAAGTTAAATATCACTAACCTCAAGTGGAAGGATGATGTTGTCGTTGTAGCTTCTTACTTCTTCACTTCTTCAAGTCTTCTCAATACTTGTAATGTCTCATATCCTAATACTTTCAAGCTAACCTATACAAATTTGACTCTACTACATAATCAAGCGACTCTTAAAATGAGTTTTGATTCACTAAAATATGACAAGCAAACTTGACATACCAACGCTTGGTGGTTTCAACCGAGCTATGCTCTAACAATCTCCCCCTTTGTAAATTTTAGTGACAAAACTCTTACAATCATATGGATAAACAAATTACAAGAATTCATTACACATACGCTTGATTCCGAATTCAACAACACACTAACATGCATTCATTCAATCCTTAAATGCCGTTGTTGACATTATAATAACAAAACTAATACTCCCCCTAAAGGTAAGATAGGTAGATTTCATCAATCCGCACGTCTTTTTTATACCAATCAATATGATATGCTACTCCCCCTTAGTCTATGCTTTCACTCTTTCGTTAGATAAACGTTTAAGCACCAATGTTCTTTTCCTTAATGATACCAATCAATATAAAAGCAATACCAGTATCACTTGTTTACTCCATATATTTCTCCCCATTTTGGTCACAAAATGACAAAGAAACGAAAAAATAAAGGACAACACGAAAAGAATCTTACAAATATCAAAATAGACTTGCAAACTTATAGAGTTAAGCATGAGGGTTCCACACACCATTTTTGATAACCAATATCAAAACCGAAACTCTAAAGTAATTTTTTTTGATATGTTACCAAGGAAACAATTGCCCGAAGAAATTTTCCCAATTTAGTTTAGCAAACCAAAAATCAACTAAGCACCTTAGTCCCTTTGCTAAACCGATTGTACAAATACAATCGCTTCATTCGATAAGACCAAAATAAAGATAACTCTATTTTTGTCATCAGGTTCTAATTATCCATATAACTTAGACCTTTCATTTTTAAACAAGGCAAGTACTAGGTTAGTTAACTAGCATTTCATGTTAAGGAATTCGATTAGACTTGAATAACCGAAACCTCCACTTTGATAAGTCTAACTAGGAAAACCTTAGTTTCTCTTATCCGGAATCGAATTAGACTAAACAACTCATCCCGTAAACCTTTTCTTTCGTTAAGCCATAAATAATTCATACAAACCAACATAAATCAACTTGCATAATTATTCACCTCAACCGGAAGCAATTTAATCAACATAAGCATTAAAACACCGCAATTGCACCGAAATTTTGTAAGCCTAAACAATTGATACCACACAATAAAGCAAGATAACAATAGTTTTTCTTAACCGGAAAAAATTGAATCACACACACACATCCACACACACATCATGGAATAAAACATCAATTGTACCGAAATTTTGTTAAGCAAAATCAAAATATATATGAAATAAAATCAGGCTTTTCTTAAACAGGAAAACAATTAACTAACAACATTGTTACCTCAAATTTCGCATCCGCTTCTCCAATATGTTTGCATCTTCTTCCAGGGAGAATTGATATCGAAATATCATTATGTTGTCATCCTTATGGAAAACAAAAGAATAACAACAACCAACCTTTACCAGAGAAAGGTTGAAAATCGGTTTTAACAATTGCAAGCAAAAGTTGAAAACCGTCGAAACAAATATGCTTTCATGCTAAACCAAAAACGATTCAACATATTGTGAATTTTTCACATATTGTTTCTACCAGACCCCTCATGATACTTTGATAAACCCTACCAACATGGGCTAGAACTTAATCCTGCTAAATCAAAAAGTCACCCAAACCATAAGGGTTCACAACATTATGAGATCGAATATCAAGGTTATAAAACCGAAATCAAACATCCCATAAACATCCATAGCAATAATAAAGCACTCAAGCACAGGATATGTAAATCAAAAAACCATCACAAGAAAATTATAAATCAAATAATTTTATTCATAATAGTTTTTATTCATAATAGACCAAATACAATCATTGAAAGAAATCAAAAATTGATGTCCATTCTCCTTGGATTAAGTATTACAACATATAACTTAATCTCTAGTGGTGCTCTTGTTGTTCACTGAGGTTTCTTCAGTGATCAAACTTTTAAAGCATGTCTCAAGAGACTTGTCATTAACCACTTCTTGTTTTTCAAGCTCTTCAATTAGAACCTTAAGTTCAGCAAGAACTCTTCTTGTTCGAATAACTCTTTCTTTGAGCCAGTCTCGATGCTGAACAGCCATAAAGAGATTGGTTCTCTGTTCTTCAGTTAAATCTTCCTCACTACCTTCATAAGATGAAAGCATTACATCACTGGGTTGTGATATCGTACGAGCATAATCGCACCTATTTATAGACCCTTTTTTTTTTTCTTTTTCAAGGTAACATATCAAAATAGGAAAGTTTTTCTACACAAGAACCGAAACAAAAACCTAGCCTGCACTTACAAAGTTACTACCGAAGGTTCTGAGTTAAGGTTAACTCCCCTTTTATTTTTCTAGAGTTTAGCAAATCATCGATAGACGCTTTTACATTGATATCACTGGATATATCTAGATCCTTTTTTAGTCTAAGCATTAGAATTTCATAGTCATCTTTGTCTAAGATTAAAACAAGATTGTTTTTATTAGAATCCCTTTTATATAACTTCCTTTTGGATACCTTCTCAGATTTTGGTATCAACTTGTAGGTGGATGTTGAATGAAGGTTCTTCATTTCTTGTGCCATAACATCATTCCATCTTAAAACATCAAATCTCATATCCCCTTTGAAAAAGGTATCACCTCTTTTATCATTTTTTTTTGGAAAAGTTTCTTTTAGGATATGATTTTGAATTTTTGTAAAAATTCATTTGTCTCACAGGACAGTGAAGATCTGAGCGGTTTTTGGAGATGACACTGTTCAATTCTTTAGATACAAAAGATAACGCGTTTTGTATCTTTCGGATTTTACAATCCCGTTGCATATGACCTTTATCTCTACAATAATAGCAATGCTTATTGAAAGGAACAGAGTTTTTAGTCTTACCTTTATGAGATGTTTGGCTACTATGCTTGTCCTTGGTTGGAGTCTTCTTCTGACTGCTTCCGGAGATGGTTTCTGTTGGAATCTCAATTGAGCACTTGGGCATCTCAGCCGTACAATATTGTTCAGGAGGATTTTCTGGGGTGAATGAGCTAACAGCCTTCACGAATTTTACTTCCTTGTTGATTGATAACATATCAATTCTATCATATCCTAATCCACGTTTTTCGCCATGACATCTTCCTGCATCCAACATGGAGGATAAATTGATTGTGCTATCATTGAGTCTTCTTAGCCTTACAGCTTCCTCTTCTAAGACCTTGATTCTTTCAAGAGCTTCAGTTAGTTGATCCTCAAGAGGATTTTTTATGGGGAAATCCGACTCAAGTTGTTCGTTACTTGTTGATTGTTAAGAATTAAACTTTGCTTCTAACTCAACAAGTTTCTTATTCAACAAGTAATGTTTCCTATTGAGATTCTCATACTCAAGATTTTTGAGTGTAAACTTTCTTTGAAGTCTTTAAGTAGATATCTAGAATTCTGACACCCATAGAAGAAGTCAGATTTTTTTTACCTTAGTTTCCTATTTTCTCTGCTGAGAGGAGCAAGAAGTCCAATTACATCTGAGGAAGATAGTTTTTTTTTTTTGCGGAGAGTGCTCCTAATGCTGCAGAGAATTCAGATAAATCATCTTCAACATCTTGATCAATTTCTGAGTCACCATCTTCAGAAATCTCATCAAGTTGCTTTTGCAGGTAAGTTTTCCAATCACCAGAGTCTACATTATAGGGGTCAGCCTGTTCAGTAGATTCACAGAAGATGTTATCTTCAAGTGCAGATTTTTCATCTTGACTTACGTTAACTGAATCACTTATTAGATTCATTCTTATAGGTTGGATCGCACCAAACACAGATTATTAGATCTTTTCGTGTTTGCCTACTCTGATACCAATTGAAAAGGTGAGGGTAACCAAATATACCTCAAGCTAAAACTTTTCCTACCTATAAGTCCTTTATCCGAAAGTGATTGTCTATAGACTGAGTCAAGACAATGCAACTAATCGGTTCACACTTTGTGTGATCGTCTATGGATACGAGATCGACACAATACAACAACGAAGTTTGTTTACTTGATAAAGGGTTCGAACTTAACCAAACACAATAGGATTATTATCAAGTAAATAGGAATTAACGTTTGTGTAATTTACTTTAATTATAATAAAAAAATTATAATGCGGAAATATAAAGTAAATGACACAGCAAGATTTTGTTAACGAGGAAACCACAAATGCAGAAAAACCCCGGGACCTTGTCTTGAATTGCATACTCTCAGGATTAAGCCGCTACACAAAATTAAACCTAACTTCGTATAGTTGAGACCAAGAAAATAAACCTATAGTTCACCTAGTTCCGTCGGTATTCCCACGCCTCCAACTTATGAATAAGTCACGTACTTGGAACAATTCCTTTGGTTCGTATTCCAAACATTAAAGGAACAACAAATCTGTTTGGTATCAACTCTCTTCAACCAAGTGATGTGAGTTAGACAAAGGCTCTTCAACCAATCTGTTTTGATCACTAACATTGACAAACATGCTTGAGATAGCAACGCATGCGAGTTCGACCGAGCAATGCTCTAACAGTAAAGGGGAACTGATCCTAGTAAGAGGTGCAACACATCACAAAGGGGAATCAATCCTTGTATGAGGTGCAACAAGTTTTAGCAGAAAGGGGAACCGATTGTAGACACCCTAATTTCGTACCCAATTTAAAGTCGTACTTCCGCGAAATATGGTCTTGGCAACACCGTTCATATGCCTGTGTTTAAGGTCCAGAGACGGACATTTTTTCACCCAGACCAATACTACATCCACTTGGTGTTAAACGTGAACTAAGGTGATAGTCCATTAATCAGTTCACACTAGGTTGGACGTCTACCCACTACTGCCCACTAGTCCTAAAGTCCACTATGGACATACACCAAAATGATCCAAGATGATTATCCATCGTCCACCACTAAGTATCAACTAGTCCTGAAGTCCAAAGTTGGACGTCCGTCCCAACAAATGAGCAAGAATGTCGACACTTTAGCTTAGTCTTGTTCGCAAGTCATTCCATTTTAATAAGATCTTGGATTAAATGATATTTTGGCTATTTTAGTTAAGGAAATTAAAATGATTTTTGAGGATTTTTATTATTTGGAAATAATAATGATTTAAATGGTTAGAGAATTTAGGTTTTAATATGAACCATCGGATTTAGGTCATTTCAATCCTAAGGTAATTGTTAATGGAAGAAAGCGATAAATAGGGTGTCAGTTTTAGAGTTGGGGAGGCCGGAGAGAAATCAGGAGGGGAAAATTTTGATAGAAAAACTTTGTGAGAGAATTAGGAAACTAAGAAAATTATTATTGGAATGATTGATTATCAGTTTGCGGTGTTCGGATATGATTTTTGCATAATTAATATTTGTTGGACGATGACTCTAAGTAACATAATAATCTTCCACTTGTGAAAACATGTTAGTGCTGCCTTAGCATTATCAAGTCCATTATATTCGTATGCGCTGGGATATAGGTACATATCTGTTAAGGCTTTTCTTTGTTATTATTATTTGGATGGACTAATGGTTCTCTTTTGTTTTCCTTGATCCAAAGATTGGTACGGTGACCTTCTTCCAATTTGTTGGATTACAATAGAGTACATGGTACCGTTTGGATTACAATATAGTTTGGTACAGACGTTTGATGCATTTAGTGCTTAGTTTGGATTTTATTCCGACAGGTTCACATAATCTTTCGTTTCCATTCACGATATTAATCGTTTACATTTATAATCCAGTTTAGGTTTTAGCTTGTTTTCATAATTCATGAGATTAAAAATTCAATGTTAATAATAATAATAGTTGATAGTTAATGACAATAACAATAATTCGATTTGCTATTCTTTAATCTTAGTGATAGTAATTTTTGCTGTGGAGTTTGATTTATTTATTAAATTGGTGTCTAATATCTTTTTGTATTTTTGCAGGTGATTATCGTACAAAGTTAATTATTTTATTTTATTTATATATTTGTTGCAATCTAAACCCTCGTATCCCAATTATAAAGTAGAGGTCAATCTTCGGATTGGACGGGCTAGGTGCCTCACACCTTCCTAGCTCTTATTTAGATTTTCAGACCTATTCTCTGTATTTGGACCAGTGCTATATTGGGTCCAAACTCCCTAAGTTGGGGGCGGCTTCGTATAATAATATTTTCACGTGATTCCCATTTTGGATATTTAGAGATCTTAACCGATTTCGACGGTATCTACACCGATCCTATGGACATGTGCAACACGTTTTTAAGCAAAGGGGAACTAGTCATATGGACATGTATAGCAAGTACAAGTTAGATACCATATATATGTGGGGAACCGATCCTAGTACCTAGTCAACCGAATTTTTGGAAAGCTAGTGTGACTATGCACAGTACTCACATGGAGGTAGAACCGAAACTTGTTTTGATAGAACTGTGAAACCTATGATTTGTGATTTTGTGTTCTTGATCAATCACATAGTTCTTGACAGTCAGATGAACCAATTCTAAACTTGTTTGGAAGTGTGGCAAATCGGTTTCAAGGTTGTAAGTATGAAAGAGGACTTACAAAGTAAGGATATCGACATACTTTGAACATGTGCAGTAATGCTAATATTTAATTGTTCAAAGTTATTCCTTAATAGCTAAAGGAAGAAAATCCAGGATCGAATAAAATAAATTGAGAATCTTTTATTTAAGGTTTTTAATTTTATTTTACGAAAATAAAAATTAGTAACGTGCATTTACTAGTTGGAGATTTTCCAAGAGATTTTCAATCATTATTTGGACAAAGCATTTCCAGGAATTATGGAAACCGAATTTGGAATATATTGCATATCTTGAGAATATTTTCGGTTTTGGAAATTCCTTGGTGTCCAAACTTCCTCGGTTTATAAATATGAAAGTTTGCATTTCAAGCAAACTAATCCTTCTTACAGCAAGAACTATCTCAGTTGTGTTGTTACTGGTGAAGCCGCCTATTCGGAGAGGAGAGTAACCTAATTAGGCGAAATCTCTAAGACCGCTCAGTTTAAAGACTTCTTTGGGATTGAGAAGCTCTATTAGTACCGTTGGTGGGAAACTAGATAATTGCGGTTTATCTTTTGTTTTCGATTGATTTGATTGACTAACGGTGGTTGAACTTTGATTGCACCTAGTTTGTTTATGCTTGAGAATCTTCTCTTCTGATATAAGATTCACTCAAACTAGATCGAAGTTTCGACAGGGATCTTTATACTGTTTGTAGATATAAAAACGTCTTGTGATAATCCATTGTTTACAGACTACGTTCTATGCGTGATTGATCACAAGAGATTCAAGTTGATTGTGTGCAGGTGTTTATTGAAGATCTAAGAAGATTTGAAGACAAAAAAGATATTGAAGATTTATGATTTGGGGTTCATAATATTTGGTTTGCACAATACTTGTTTCAGTATATAGGATCCAACTATAATCGGTTTATCCTTGTGGTAGATTAGATTGATTAGTTGTGTAGATCGGCATCAATACAATTCTTTGTGATTAAAAGTATTGATTGCAAAATCTTAACAATTACTTCGGTAGTTGATAATAAGATAGATCTAAGAACCTGTCGAAGGAGTTTATTGAGATAAACAGAAGAGCCTTTGTCGAACTCACATCACTTGGTTAAAAAGAGTTGCTACTAAACAGATTTGTTGTTCCTTTACTGTTTGGAATACGAACCAAAGGAATTGTTCCAAGTACGTAACTTATTCATAAGTTGGAGGCGTGAGAATACAGACGAAACTAGGTGAACTATAGGTTTAGTTGCTTGGTTTCAACTATACGAAGTTGGTTTGATTTTGTATAGCGGCTTAATCCCGAGAGTATTCAATTATGGACAAGGTCCCGGGGTTTTTTAAACATTTGCGGTTTACTCGTTAACAAAATCTTGCTGTGTCATTTACTTTTATTTTCTGCAATTATAATTGTTGTTATTATAATTTAAAGTAAATTACACAAACGTTAATTCCTATTTACTTGATAAGTAATCCTATTGTGTTTGGTTAAGTCTGAACCTTTTATCAAGTAAACATACTTCGTCGTTGTATTGTCTCGATCTCGTATCCATAGACGATCACACGAAGTGTGAACCAATTTGTTGTATTGTCTCGACTCCGTCCATAGACAATCACTTTCGGAGAAAGGACTTATAGGTGGAAAAGTTTTAGATTGAGGTATATTTGGGTACCCTCGTCTTTTCAAAATCCTTAGCTTCTTTTGAATCTCCAAAGAATAATTTTAATCGAATAATACATGAACCCTAGAATGGTTCACGTACGCGGACTAAAAAGGGAAGAAGAAGAGTACGCGTACCATACTTCTTATATAACCAAGCATGGGCTTGGACCCGTTCAAGAACCGCGACCCACAAAAGGCAAGTGGGATTTCTTAAGGCGATTAACATCCAAGGTTCGCACACTAACAAGATCCGTACAGTGCAGTAAAAGGATAGTAGAAAAACTACATCACTTTAATTAACTTTGGGAGGAGAAAAAACTTGTCAAGGATTTTCTCTCAGTGAAAAAGATTAAAAACAAATTAACCCAAGCACAAATAAAAATCAAACCGTTACTTGCCCCATCTCAATCTATATACAAATGGGGTAGAGCCAAGCTTGTTACCAAGAGGCGAAATGTGCAGAGAGATTCTCATGCAGCTTTTCCGGTTGATATTTTTGAAGTGTACCAGAAGTATAATCATAGAAATGATGATACTCAGGGTTAACAGAATTTTTTAAATCCTTTTTTCTTATGACCAAGGAAAGACGTTTTCTGACGATTAGAGCCTACACCAAACTTTCCAGAAATCTTTTTATCAATTTCACAAGAGTTGGCAGTAAGCATTATTCATACATCATGAGTACATGATTTGACAGGTACAGAACTTTTATCAGAAAGATACTTTTACTCAATCATTTTAATCTTTTCTAAGAATTGAAAAACACTCTCAAAAGCTCTAAATAGATCATTGACAATTGATCCATCCCGATAGTATTTCTCAAAAAGATTAAGAGTTAATCTAGTGAGATTCCATATCTTTGAGCGTTGACCTTGTTTTTTCCAACGTCTCTTCTTAGAAGAACTTTTAATTTTTTTCCTTTAGACTGTTTCTGTTCATCTAAGTTTTCCAAGGACTTATATGGAATGCGATTATCATCAGAAACTAGAGGTCTAATGGATAATAGGCTCTGAACAGCCTTTAAGGCATTCTGGCATGCGTTATGCCAAGAGCAAGTTTCCCAAAGAAATTTCCCATAGGGACAGTCTTTAGGGATCAGTCAAGCACAAACTTATTAGGTTTATAATGTTTTCCTGCTCATATACCAATTGAAAAAGCGGGGGTCTAACAACCACACCTAATATTTCACTTAGCAATCTGTATGGAAAACTCCAATATAATTCCAAGAGAATCAACTAGATAGTTAGACTCAATCAATGGAAATATATCCAAGAGTTGTATCTCTATTTCACAATGTAATCATCAAATCAAACAGATAGAAATCCGTGAGCCTGATTATTATGTGAAACAACTTGAATGGTACTAAAGACCAATGTTCAGGTGTCAATCAATTTATATCAACAACCAAATGTTGGATTATATAATTGATTGAACTACGCACAACCTGTGATATTTCTATTATATATCAAAATATAATGCGGAAAAGAAATAACACAAACACCAGAAATTTTGTTAACGAGGAAACCGCAAATGCAGAAAAACCACGGGACCTAGTCCAGATTTGAACACCACACTGTATTAAGCCGCTAAAGACACTAGCCTACTCCAAGTTAACTTCGGACTGGAATGTAGTTGAGCCCTAACCAATCTCACACTGATCAAGGTACAGTTGCGCTCCTTACGTCTTTGAACCCTAGCAGGATTCTACGCACTTGATTCCCTTAGCTGATCTCACCCACAACTAAGAGTTGCTACGACCCAAACTCGAAAACTTGATAAACAAATCTGTCTCACACAGAAAAGTCTATTGAATAGATAAATCTGTCTCCCACAGATAAACATATGAGTTTTGTTTCGTCTTTTGATAAATCAAGGTGAACATGAAATTGATATACTGGACTTATATTCCCGAAGAACAACCTAGAAATATCAATCACCTCACAATAATCTTAATCGTATGGTAGCGAAACAAGATATTGTGGAATCACAAACGATGAGACGAAGATGTTTGTGACTACTTTTTATCTTGCCTATCGAAGATTAAATCTCGAGCCAATGTTAGAGAAGATAGTACTCAATCACGATAGAAAACAGCAAGATCATATTACGCAACTACAGAGAAAATAGTTGGGTCTGGCTTAACAATCCCAATGAAGTCTTTAAGTTGTTAACCTACTTGGTTTTAGAAAAAACTAAGGTTAAAGGAGAATCGACTCTAGTCGCAACTAGTATCACACAGAAGGTGTGGGGATTAGGTTTCTTAGTTGCTAGAGTTCTCCTTTATATATTCTTCAAATCAGGGTTTGCAATCAATGTTACCTTGGTAACAAAGCATTCAATATTCACCGTTAGATGAAAACCTGATTAGACTCAAGCTAATATCTTTGAACCGTTAGATCGAACTTAGCTTGTTATACACAAATGAAATGTACCTTCATTTAGATATGAGTAACCGTACCTAAACGTGTACACCTTGTTGGCTCAACAATATAGTTAACCGAAGTTAGCCATATGAACACTTTCATATCAACCTTATTCATCTTAACCATAACTAGTTCAAATGACTCAAATGAAACTAGTTCTAGAGTTGTTCAATATTTTATATTCTCATAGAAGTATACAAGACACAATTGAAGCATAATCGATTTTGATTCACTCGAATCAAGTCATGAACATTATAGCCACGGTTTGCAAAAGATTGCATTCCTTATAATATAAATGTATTAGTTCATGAACAAACCGATTTTAGAACATCATCCACTCAGGTATGCAAAAGGGTACACATACCTTAGTGGCCGGACTAAGTTTGGGTTCACCGGTATGCGAATATGTTCGCATACCTCAAAACTCAGCAAAAATTCCGAGACCTAAACCTTACACCAGTACGCGTACCGGTATGTGTACTAGGTTCCCGGACTTTTACAAACCGACAGGTACGCACAACTTGTGATATTTCAATTATATTAAAAATATAATGTGGAAAAGAAATAACACAGGCACCAGAAGTTTTGTTAACGAGGAAACCGCAAATGCAGAAAAACCCCGGGACCTAGTCCAGATTTGAACAACATATTGTATTAAGCCGCTACAGACACTAGCCTACTCCAAGTTAACTTCAGACTGGAATGTAGATTAGAGAAGTTTTCATCAGCCAAATCGAAGGTAACAATCGTTTCTAATTCATCGTCCAACCAATAAAGTGCTTCATTGGCAAAGAAAACCTTTTCGAAAATTTTTGGGCTGGATCCAAACTTGAAGTTTCCAAGATTTCTCCATCCACTGCCACTACCTAGAGTATATATGTGGACTTGTACATGGGTCTTATTCTTCGATTTCAATTCGTATATTCCTACAATTTTGTATTCATCAGTTGAAGAAACATAACCAAAGCTAGTCGCCCCATAACTATACCCACCACTATCATCACAACTGTCTCTTTTAATAATTTCAGGAAGCATAAAATATTATCTAGTAATGGGGTTACAAATGCAGACAGATGGACCTCGAGTAATACAAATGGTCCCATTGCATGAACCAACAAAGCTAATACTCCTATTCTTAAATTGAGGGATGAAATTAATCTTTATGATTCTCTGAATAGGAGTTGACTCATTTTTCTCATTAAATTCAAAATACCAGAGATATCCATTCTCATCATTCTCATCATAGATATTATAAGCTAAAGCGATAAAACCAAACTCACCAGAATTGGAGTGATTGAGATGATGTAAAAAGTGCATCGTAGAGAATGATTGATGCCGAACAAGACTTGCCCAATTTTTGCATACTGATTTGGAATTGAGTACCGATTGAGATGGTAGACGAGATAATATATTTAATGTTATCTCTCCGGGGAGAAATTTGAAGTAATCCATCAAAAACAAAGGAATAATCTTTTTAGGGTTCGAGGAAGAATAGAGAAGATGAAACCAGGAAGAGTAGATGTTTGTCTGTAGAAAAGAGTGAAGTTGGAAATGAGAAAATGAAAATAAAAAGGGTGAAGAGTGGTTGGTGTAGTTAAGGTGTAAGTAAAAATAAACAAAGATGCAATAGGTGCGAATCCTTTACGGTAAAACACATGGGCGGTAGGAAAAGAAGCGGCGGCTGACCATAGCAGGCGCTATTGAACCTAGGACCTAGGTCGCAGGCTGGACCGGATTAACCCGTTTTCCAACAATCCGCTATTTCTCCAACCCGCGCCTTTTACGACCCGGACCGGGTTAACCCGTTTTCCAACAAGCCGCAATTTCTCCAACCCGCGCCCGGCTTGTTTAGGACACAGTCGGGACAGGAGCGGGTTTTCGGCTGGTTTGCCAGCTCTATCGCCAGCGTTTTATCATTAGTTGTTGGCGGCTGAGGTTGAACCGTTGGGGTTTTTCCTTCTAGCGCCAACAGTCGGTTTCCCAACGATAATTTATCAACAACTATTATTTCCCCATATATAAATTACCCAATTCTCTCGTATCAAATCACATTACTTTTATCAATCTTCTAAATTTCAATCAATTTTATTTTCCATCTATGAGTCCTGATTCAATTTTTTGTTGGAAAGATATGAAAATGAACGGAACCATGTACGAAGAAGAGCAATAAACGTGTTCAGAGATTTTGTGTCAAATGGATGAAGAGTCAATTGAGGCAGAAGGAGGCGATATTTGTTTCAATTACAATGGTTTTTTGTACCTGCAAAATAACAAACTTGATTCCTGACTTATGATCGATCACGCACAGAACATAGTCCGTGAACAACGGATTATTAGAAGTCAACGTTAATCTCTTGATCCTGTTTGAGTGACCTTATGTCAGAAGAGAAGGCTCTAAAGAATAATCAAACTAGGTGCGCAATAAAAAGTTAACAACCGTTAGTCAATCAAATCAATAATTGAAAACTAAATAACAAGGCAATTCTAGTTTCCCACCAACGGTACTAGTAGACGCTTCTTTATCCCAAAGAAGTTTTTAAACTAGAAGACATAAGATATTTCACCTAATTAGGTTACTCTCCTCCCCAAGATAATATTACGAGAATACTATTAGTCGGCTATACCAGAAACAACAAAGACTTAGTTTACATGGCTCAAGATAAGTTTGTAAGAAGAAAAAACTTCACTATTTATAGACAAAGGTAGTTTTATCACCAAGGAATTTTAATAACCGAAAATATTCTTAAGAAATGCAATAAAGAACCTAAACTTGGTTTTGTCTAATTCCAACCAATATCCAATTGTATAACCGAAATTTTCATGGACAACATAATATTAGCTAGCACTTATTTAATATTATTTTTCCAGAGATGTTTTGATTGCTATAAAACAAAACATATTAATTTCGAAAATCTTAAAAATATTTTCTGCTATTTCGGTTTGGGATCTTACCTTGAGTATCAAGGAATATCTTTGAACAATTAAGAAGTAAGATTTTAGCATATGTTCAAATTAATCATTATGTCGACATCTTGAACTTTCCTATTTTGCAAACCCAATTCCACATCACACAAACCCTAAAGTGTATGTGACTTAGAGAAATCGGTTTTGCCTATTGGGACCAGTTCTACCATGAATCGTAAAACAAGTTTGGAACGGTTCTTCCTTGACTCCCAACATAGGTAGAGATCGGTTCTACCTTGACTCCCAACATAATATAGGATCGGTTCTACCTTAATTCCCCATATTGGTTAGGATTGGTCTAGCCTTAAGATCTTCAATGAAAATCGGACCTTCAATCCTTTTGATTTCCTTTCTACTATGAAACAAGTTCGTATGTATACTTCCTTAAACTCATGTAAATAAATATAGTTTTCTAGGTATGAAATCAAATCTAAGTTCACCAAAAAATTTAGTAATGGGTTACAAATATTATGTCGATATTGCAATTACGAAGTTCAAAAGATAAGCATTATAGTTCGTAATTAAATATACCAATATAAAACACTTATCACTATTAATATGTTGTTTCTTGACACTTTGATCATAATATGATGATCATGTCAATGATACCAGAGTTTCATGCATATAACTTCGCATGTTATGTTTTCAATCAGAAACGACTTGAATGCTTACGATATAAAAATATAAACAAGTCAAATCATGTATTACTAACCTTAAGTGGAAGGATGATGTCATTGTTGATATCGATACTGGAAAGACGAGGGTACCCAAATATACCTCAATCTAAAACTTTTCCACCTAGCTATAAATCCTTTCCCCGAAAGTGATTGTCTATGGACTGAGTCGAGACAATACAACTAATCGGTTCACACTTCGTGTGATCATCTATGGATACGAGATCGAGACAATACAATAACGAAGTATGTTTACTTGATAAAAGGTTCGGACTTAACCAAACACAATATGATTACTATCAAGTAAATAGGAATTAATGTTTGTGTAATTTACTTTAAATTATAATAACAATAATTATAATTGCGGAAAATAAAAGTAAATGACACAACAAGATTTTGTTAACGAGGAAACCGCAAATGCAGAAAAACCCCAGGACCTTGTCCAGAATTGGATACTCTCGGGATTAAGCCGCTTTACAAAATCAAACCAACTTCGTATAGTTGATACCAAGCAACTAAACCTATAGTTCACCTAGTTCCGTCTGTATTCCCACGCCTCCAACTTGTAATAAGTCACGTACTTGGAACAATTCCGTTTGTTCGTATTCCAAACAGTAAAGGAACAACAAATCTGTTTGGTATAAACTCTTTTCAACCAAGTGATGTGAGTTCGACAAAAGACTCTTCCATTTATCACAATAAACTCCTTTGTTAGGTCCTTAGATCTATCTTATCAAAAACTACCAAAGTAATTGTTAAGATTTTTCAATCAAAACTTTTAATCACAAAGAAACGTATTGATGCCGATCTACTCAACTAATCAATCCAATCTACCACAAGGATAAACCGATTATAGTTGGATCCTCTTTAACCGAAACAAGTATTGTGCACACCAAAGATTATGAACCCAAATCAGAAATCTTCTTCGTCTTCAAATCTTCTTAGATATTCAATAAACACCTGCACACAATCAACTTGAATCTCTTGTGATCAATCACGCACAGAACGGAGTCTGTTAACAATGGATTATCACAAGACGTCTTTAGATCTACAAACAAACTAAAGATCCCCGTCGAAACTTTGATCTAGTTTGAGTGAATCTTATATCAGAAGAGAAGATCCTCAAGCATAAACAAACTAGGTGAAACCAATGTTCAACAACCGTTAGTCAATCAAATCAATCGAAAACTAATAATAAACCGCAATTATCTAGTTTCCCACCAATGGTACTAATAGAGCTTCTCAATCCCAAAGAAGTCTTTAAACTGAGCGGCCGTAAGAGATTTCGCCTAATTAGGTTACTTTCCTCTCCGAATAGGCGGCTCCACCAGTAACAACACAACTAGGTAGTTTTGTTGGCTCCGAGGATTAGTTTGCTAGAAATGAAAACTTTGATATTTATAGAAAAGGAAGTTTGGAAACCAAGGAATTTCCAAAACCGAAAATATACTCAAGATATGCAATATATTCCAAATTCGGTTTTCCATAATTCCTGGAAATGCTTTGTCCAAACATTGACCGAAAATCTCTTAGAAAATCTCCAATTAGTAAATGCAAGTTACTAATTTTCATTTTACAAAAACAAAATTAAAAACCTTAATTAAAAGATTCTCAACTTATTTTTCGATCCGAGATTTTTCCCTTTAGCTATTAAGGAATATCTTTGAACAATAAAAGATAAGCGTTACTGCACATGTTCAAAGAATGTCGACATCATTACTTTGTAAGTCCTCTTTCATACTTACAATCTTGAAACCAATTTTCCACACTTCCAAACAAGTTTAGAATTGGTTCATCTGACTTTCAAGAACTATGTGATTGATCAAGAACACTCAATCACCAATTATTGGTTTCACGGTTCTACCAAAACAAGTTTCGGTTCTACCAAAACAAGTTTCGGTTCTACCTCCATGTGAGTACTGGATTTAGTCACACTAGCTTTCCAAAAATTCGGTTGACTAGGTACTAGGATCGGTTCCCCACATATATATGGTATCTAACTTGTATTTGTTGCAAATATCCATAGGATCGGTTCCCAATGTCAAAAAACGTGTTGCATATGTTCATAGGATCAGTTCCCAATATCTAGAAACTTGCTCCACCTCATACAAGGATCGATTCCCCTCTTGTGATAGGTTGCACCTCTTACTAGGATCGGTTCCCCTTTGCCTAGTGTTGGTCATACCAATAACACTAAATCGATCATACCATCTCCGGTGATTACTTAAGATCGGTTTCACTAATAAAAGTTATACTAATACAAAAGTCAGGTCTTTGTGAATAGTTTTACCAAGAACATAAACAAGTCATGAGCGCTTATACTAATCACACATATTGGTAGTTCAAAAGATATGCAATGAATAACAATACCAATAAGCCTGGCGATTTCCCTTTCGATTCACAAAACAAGTTTATGAATTTACTTCCTTTAAACGAATGTAAAACATTATTTCATAGGAAGAAATCTTCACCTCATACCCATACATAATCACAATAGCATTCATACGATTATGTCGATGTATTATATATAAAGTTTAATGGTTAAGCAATAAACCTCGTATTGTATTCCTTAATACTACGTCAAACTAGAGTATAATCATTCATGCTTCGCAGTTATGTTTTCAATATGCATGAATTGAAAGATACATTAGGGAGTGAAACAGTTCAAGTCAAATATCACTAACCTCAAGTGGAAGGATGATGTTGTCGTTGTAGAATCCTTACTTCTTCACTTCTTCAAGTCTTCGTAATACTTGTAATATCTCATATCCTAATACTTTCAATCTAACCTATACGAAGTTGACTCTAGTATATAATCAAGCGACTCTTTAAATGAGTTTTGATTCACTAAAATATGACAACCAAACTTGACATACCAACGTCTTCGTCATTTTCAGAGTAATACTTGTATGTCTCAGCATTTCTAGACTTCCTAGTCTAACCTAACGAAGTTGACTCTAGTAATATAATCAAGCGACTTATGAGTTTTGATACAAAAATATGACAGCACAACAAACCTTGACATACCGACGCTTGGTACGGTTCAACCTAGCAATGCTATACAATATCCAAATCAAGAGGATTCGAATTCTGCCAAGTGTGAAACTTGTTATTTATCTTTCAAGATATGAATTCAACAAGAACAAGTCTCGTTATTGATTACAATAAATAAGAACTTAAAACTACCTGGATTGATTGTGTACTACTTGTGATATTCCTATTATACAAATAATATTACATAATGCGAAAAATCAAAAGGTACAAGACACCAAAAGTTTTTTTAAAGAGGAAAACTACACCTAGATAAAAACCCTGGAACCTCGTCCAGATATGAGCAGCGAACTGTATTAAGCCGTGACAGATACTAACCTACTATCAAACTTCAGAGTTGAATATAGTTGAGACCGAATTAACCCTCCAAGCAATTCAACTACAGTCCTGCTCCTTACATCTCTTGAACCTCGCAAGGATCTACGCAATTGATTCTATTAGATGACTTTACAACATAAGAGTTGCTTCAACCTAAGTAAAGACTTTTGATATCAATTTTCCTCTAATAGATAAGCCTAGTTGATTTCCCTTTTGATCTTTCGATCTTTGTTTGGAAATATGCTTACAATAGACAAGTTTATCATACCTCATGAATTCGGAACACTTCTTCTCAGTTAGCTGAGAGGTCTGGAATACTAATTACCTCTCAAGTATCATATAAATCGATCAATGAAGAATTTTGATATTTGTCTAGTGGAATCACAAAATATGAAACGAAGAGAACCTCTGTCTCGTTCATGATATGAGAAATAAAAAATCTCCAGGATCAATAAGAACAAGATCCAAATACAAGAACTATTAGGTAAAGGAAAGTCTTATCGGGCTTCACGAATTCCTAAGTAAAGTCTTCAAGTTGTAACCTAATTATGTTTCTCAGAGGAAACCTAGGTTATAAAGGACGACTTTAGTTTCAAACTGGGACACAAGAGTGCCAGGGATTAAGAAATCCAGACACAAGAGGTTCTCCATTTACAGATTTTAAGACTAGGTAACTTTAAATTCAAGCTAAGATAACTTGATATTCAAGCAAACACTTTCTCAATTAAGATAAAAATCTTATTAGGAACTCATGTAAGCATGTGAGAAGTCCGCCTTGAATTACATAGAAGAATATACACTTTGGTCCAGGGTAATGGAACCGTGTACATTTATAGAAGTGTTTATGAAAGTTATCGCAAGCTAAACAAGCTTCTGCTTAGTTTTGTACTGGGTAGGTATGCGTACTTGGTATGCATACCTATGTGAAGTCTGCGAAATCAGGATGCTAGGGTATACGTACTGGGTATGCATACCTTTAGCCCTTCGCAAACTCAGGCCCTTGGGGTACGCTTACTGGGTGTGCATACCTACCCCATTCACGAAAGCATAACCTTAGGGTACATGTACTAGGTGTGCATACCTATCCCATTCCGTAACTCATATCACTAAGGTACGCGTACTGGGTATGCGTACCTACCCAGTGTCCAAAATTTCAGATAGTTCTGAATATTCGCTTTAAATAATTTGAAACTTTCCCAATGGCTTTAGATAATGAATATCATTGCTTGAGAAATTTTCGGATGATTAACTTGAAACAAAAATAGTTCATAAATAAATAAATTGTGCTTAACCAAGATTGTTAAGGATACATGAACATTCATTGCTTGAATCATATTTTGAGAGATCAATCAATACAAGCTTGACTTGAAATTTATTATTTTCAATATTAATCTACTAAAACCGTACGACACGGTCTCATAAAGATTGAATGGTAAATCCCCTGTGTAAATAGGATGGTCATCCTTCACATACCTCTTTGTTGATGCAGTTCTTCAAATGTCTTTGTTTGTCCTTCATTATTCAATCTTCAATGGTTATTCTGTGATGTCTAATACTCAATGTTGAGGGGTATTTTTTTTCATGTATCAATATTAGTCCCCTGACTATTGGGTCAATTATTAGATGACCCAATGGTCAAATCCTTTTGCACCATTAGTCACCACGTGCCATTGGAAACGGGGCGGTTGCTGCATCATTTATGGTGATTTTTTCCTTATATAATAGTCTCGGGCTTTCAATCCGATCATCAGCTTCAAATTTTCGTTTCCATTTCCTTCTTTTCTTGTCGGATACTTTGCTCGGATGGCTCACTCCCGTCATGGATACGTAATAACCCTATCACCAATCCCCGCGCTAGTTTCAATGTTCAAAGAGATGGAATTGAAGCGCTTACTGTTGGTAAAGACCGAGGTCAAGGAGCTTTGCAAGCATAGGTTGACGAATATGGACTCTATGCGCGCTCAGTTTGCGTAGAGTTACGAAGTGCGTCAAGCCGTTGAGGAGGCCGGACGCTTAACATCTGCAATCCATCATGCTTTGGAGGACGCTGTTATAGCTTGGCATGCTGCTAATTTATTACTCACTGAATCCTCAACGATGAAGGCGACCATAGAACACGCCATTACTGATTGTCGTTCGCATATCTCTGGTCATGCGGCCTCACGCCTTCTTGGGTACACTCTATCTTTGACGGCTGTTTTCGCGCTCGTAAACCCATCTTATCCTAAGGATGAACTTGCGCGCTTATTGGTGTTGAGAGAAGACGTAGATGTATTGTGGACTCTCAGGCAAACCCGTCGGGATAAGGCGCGTGAAGATCGCGATGAGCATAAGGGCACTCTTGCACTCGCTCATGGAGCAAAGGCTAAGGGAAAGATCACTCAAGATATCTGTAAGTTAATAGGTGACGCAAATTGGGAGTTGTGTCAAGCCAACATTCAATGTGATGAATGTCGTCTCATGGCGGAATCCGTGGACATGGACATTGTCTGTTGTCGCGCGTTGATAGCCGGCTAGGTTGCATACAGTTTTGAGGACGTCTTTCCTTGTCTATCGCTCCTTTTATGTACCTGTTTTTTGTGTTTTTTTTTTGGTTGTGTATTTACTTATTTTGTTGCTTATCACTAGACTTTTATTCTTGCTTAATTCGCTTCTTATCTTTCGTCTTATGGATGTTGCCATGCTGGCTTTGGGCCTTAGTCCCCAAGTCCCCAATGTTTATATCAGGGGCTCTCTTTCTAGGGGTATCCTAAATCTGTTTAAGAAGCATTGTTTTTTGCGTATCATTAACGTGGGTTGACACGTATCATAGCATGCAAAAAGAGACGTATGGGGTCATTGCATCATAAACCACTTCATTTCCCTTTTATATATGGTTCTAATTTCTTGGCTTTAGTCCAAAGTAATTGAAATCGTTCCTCGGTTCTACTCGGTTGGGGAGCTTGGAGTGAGGAGCAACAAGTTCGGACTTGGAAATCGCCAAAACTCGGTATAATACTCGGAATCTATTTATTAAAAAAAAAAAATTACTTCTCATAAGTCATGATTTTTACCTAATTAAAATTAAATTTTTTTATACTATCATATAATTAAATATGTAATATTGTTATATTGAACGTGTTTACCATGTATTTAGAGGTTTTTCTATTTTATAACTCCCATATGAGGGGTTACGAAAATTTGCTTTATGATTTTAGTGCATTCAAGGCCAACTCAGAAAAATCGTTAACTCGTTTTGCTCAAAAATCTGTCTAAATCAGCCGCCTTAATCGAAAAAATCAGGAATAATTTAGAATCGGAAATCGCCTCGGTCATATAGCCTGTAGCGATTACTCGGCGAGTAATCGACCTAGGAGAGCGATTTTGACTACATTGTTTGGTCATTATTTTCCTTTCAACTTCACCATCTTCTTTCCTCCTTTGATCAATAAGTCGTCAGCATGTCTAGCTCTCTCCACGGGTATTATTTTCTTTGGCGCTTGTTCCCATGTTGGCTTCGACAATATTTAAACACGATGAGCTGAAGCGATTGTTGCTTGTGAAGGCTGAAATTGAAGTGCTTCAAGAGCAAAGAGTGGCGAACAGGAATACTATGCGTGCCAAATTTAGGGAGCGGGACGAGGCGTATCAGGTTGTCCAGAGAGCCGATTTATCGGGACGCGTGTCGTTGGAGATTCATCGCGTGTTGGATGAGGCTGTCATTTCTGATTGTCATTTGTGGATTTCTGGCCAGGACGTCCCACCACTTCTTGGGCACATTCCGACCTCATGTGCCGCGTCTTTGCTTATGCCTCATCCCTACCTTGAGGATGAGTTGGTGTGTCTATTGGTCTTGAGGGAAGAAGTGGGACTATTATGGACGCTCAAGTTGATTCGTCAGGACAAAGCGCGTAAGGAATATGATAAGCATGAGGATACTCTTTCGTTTTCTCATGGAGCTGAAGCTAAGGGTAAAATTATTCGAGATATTCACAAGTTGGTACATGAGTCTGATCAAGATCTTCGTTTAGCCACCGCGCAGTGTGATGACCGGCGTTTGATGGTGGAAGCCTTGGATGCGGATATTGCTCGTTGTCGGGCATTAATGGCTGACTAGGCTTCGTGTCTTTTTGGATTTTTTTTTTATATGTCCCATTTGTTTTTCTTATATGTATGTTTGGAACATGGTATGAATAAGATTTTATTTGAGTTAGGATATTCTCCTGTGTTTATTTGAGTAGGTGGCTATGTTGCACCTACCTCCTCTTCTCCCCCCCCCTTTTTTTGCGAAGGGTGTTAGGTGGAGTGGGCGTTGGTAGAACGCGCCTGCTCCCCCTCTTTTTATTTCGAAAGAGTGTTTGGTAAAGTGGGCATTAGTAAAACGCGCATATTCCCTCTCTTTTTTATTTCGACAGGGTGTTGGGTGGGGTGCGTGTTAGTAAAACGCGCCTACTCCCCCTCTTTTTTATTTCGAAAGGGTGTTTGGTATAGTAGGCGTTAGTAAAACGCGCCTACTCCCCCTCTTTTTATTTCGAAAGGGTGTTTGGTATAGTGGGCGTTAGTGAAACACGCCTACTCCCCCTCTTTTTATTTTGAAAGGGTGTTTCGTATAGTGGGCGTTAGTGAAACGCGCCTACTCCTCCTCTTTTTATTTCGACAGGGTGTTGGGTGGGGTGTGTGTTAGTGAAATGCACCCACTCCCCCTCTTTTTATTTCGACAGGGTGTTGGATGGGGTGTGTTAGGAAAACACGCCTACTCCGCCGTGCAGGCACCTTTGGCTTTTCTGAGACCTTTTGTAGATTTTTCACTCAATCAGGCGCCTTTGGCTTTCCTGAGACCTTTTGTAGATTTGTCAGTTGATCAGGTGCCTTTGGCTTTCCTGAGACCTTTTTTAGATTTGTCAGTCGATCAGGCACCATTGGTTTTCCTGAGACCTTTTGTAGATTTGTTAGTCGATCAGGTGCCTTTGGCTTTCCTGAGACCTTTTGTAGATTTGTCAGTCCATCACGCGCCTTTGGATTTCCTGAGACCTTTTGTAGCTTTGTCAGTCGATCAGGCGCCTTTGGCTTTACTGAGACCTTTTGTAGATTTGTCAGTCGATCAGGTGCCCTCGGCTTTCTTGATACCTTTTGTAGATTTGTCAGTCAATCAGGCGCCTTGGGCTTTCCTGAGAACTTTTGTAGATTTGCCAGTTAATCAGGCGCCTTTGGCTTTCCTGAGACCTTTTGTAGATTTTCCAGTCAATCAGGCGGCTTTGGCTTTCCTGAGACCTTTTGTAGATTTGTCAGTAAATCAGAAACCTTTGGCTTTCATGAGACCTGTTGTAGATACACACCATTTTTGATAACTTACTTTTATCTCTTAGGGCAGATCTTTATACACGGTGTGACTTCCTAACATCCTTAGGGAGCTTTGTCCAGAAAAATAAAAACTATGTTAAGAGTAAAAGGAAGAGTATTGCTATGAGTAGTGAAAAGTTTATGCAATTTCCAGGATTTCTACCATGCGCCAACTTTTACCAACAAGCATATATGGGCTAATAAAAATGCTTGCATCACCTTTACTCAGTTCGATTAAACGAAGAGTATGTTTCATTTTTTATGTACAATTTCAGTTGTCGCATTTCCACAAGTATACATGAGCTCAAAAGACCCATGTATAATACGTGGACAGAAAAAGGATGTTCTTGCCCATTATTATTTTTAAGCATGTATGCATCCACATTCAGTTTTTCCTTAAGAACCCATATCATTAAAAATCAATTGCAAAAAAAGATTCCAGATCAATTTCTGGAAGCCCAAACCATAATTTGTCAAAGTCAACAACCAGAGCTATGTTTTAGACATGAACAAACCTAATAATACCCATCAGATTCCACTAAATCTAACACAAATCAAAATCTAAGGATAATCTCCCAGACTAATCCATCAAAGATAATCCACATCAAAAAGAGACAAAATCCCTAAACATGATACTAATCATACAAAACGAAACCAAAATCATACAAATCCGAGAATCACTAAATATTTATTTTTCATATCAAATCACACAAACAATTAGAAACTACAAACAAGATATCTTCATAGTAAAGTGGTTATACCTCAAGATATTCGGAATCAAGAAGAAATGCTTAACCTTAAAACCCTATAAACAAACAAAAACAAATGAGTATTAAAACCAACCAGCCAACAAACAAGAGGAACAAGAAAGAAAAAGAAAACTTTGGAATTGCAAACCCTAACTTTACCTGTAGAACATCAAGCACGAGAAAGATTGAAGAGAAAATGGTGGTGGGTTTTCAAGAGAAAGATTTAAGAAGAATATAAAACCATTGAAGGTTTGATGGTGGTGGATTTTCAGAGAAAGTGTTAAAGTAATGCATTTTTAACAGTTTAAAATTTACTGAAATGTAAATGTAAACAATCTAGACAGTGAGAACTCAAGAAGTTTGGTCACCAAGTAATAGACAGTGTGAACTCAAGAAGTTTGGTCCCCAAGTAATTATTGTAGCTTACTTGGAGTGATGGCCAAACATTCTACAGTCAAACTATCTATAGTTTCTTTGCTTTCAAACTAAGTTAGAAGACCCTAGATTGTCAGTTGTAAGGCTATAAAAGCCACCTCCTTGTAACTCATTTGAATTAATCTAAGTACTACAAAACTAGTTTCTAAAGTTCGGCTTCTCTTATTTGTTTTTCTAAATATGCAGAGAGTACTTGAGTCATTCTAACTAAACTCAAGTACTACTCAAACCTATACAAAAACTATCCATCAGAATGCTCCCATAATCTCCTAAATAACCCAACAAGGGTATCAAGATCAGGTTCGATCTAATCGGACGTTTCACTTCCGCTTACAATCATGGCTAGCAGTAGTCAATCATCCATCGCAGTACCAATTTTTTTAGGTGAAAACTATGATTATTGGTATATAAAAATGAAGACGTACTTTGTGTTTTAAGATCTATGGGAAATAGTTGATACTGGTTTCACAGCAACAACTACAGAAAATTTAACCGAGCAAGTACAAGCTAAACAAAAGGAAAAGCAACATAAAGATGCTAAAGCCCTGTATACTATTCAGTCAGTAGTTGATGATACTCTTTTCCCACGAATTATGAAAGTTACAACAGCCAAAGATGCATGGATTACATTGAAGGGGGAGTTTCAAGGGAATGAGAAGGTTCGCACCATTAAATTACAAACCTTTAGAACAGATTTTGAAAACATCAAGATGAAAGATTCAGAGACTTCCAAGAATTTCTATTCAAGAGTAAAAGACATTGTCAATCAAATGAGTACTTAGGGAGAAGCTATCACCGATAAAAAGATAGTTGAAAAAAATTCTCATAAGTCTTACTGATAAGTATGACCCTATTGTTACTGCCATTAAAGAGTCAAAAGATATTACGACTCTTTCGGTGACAGAACTTATGGGTTCTCTAGAAGCATATGAGCAGAGATTGAGCAGGAGACATGAAGCCCCAATCGAAAGCGCATTTCAGGCAAAACAGCAAAAATGTTAGAGGAGATAAACCTAATAAAAATAATTGGGAAAAAAGAGATACAAAAAATAAAACGTATCCACCTTGTAAGATTTGCAAAAGAACAAATCACCGAGAAGAAGATTGTCGATTTAAAGGGAAACCGCAATGTCACAATTGCAAGCGATTTGGCCATACAGAAAAATATTGCCGATTGAAGAAGAACTATCAAGCTAATTACCATGAAGAAGAAAAGGAGGAGGCAGCTCAGTTGTTCTATGCTCGTCAAACTTCACCAGCAGAGACAAATGAAGCATGGTGCATCGACAGTGGTTGCACCAATCATATGACCGGAGACGAGAGCATTTTCTGCGACATCGACACATCCAAAAAATCTCAAATCATATTGGGAAATGGCGCACTAATTGAAACAAAAGGAAAAGGTACTATTGATGTCCAAACTAAGCGCGATACAAAATTTATCAGAGATGGTTTTCTTGTTCCTAGTCTAAAAGCCAATCTATTGAGTGTTGGCAAAATGGTGGAAAATGGGTACTCTCTGTACTTCACCGATGGCTTATGCTTCATATGTGATAAAAGGAAAAAAAATCAGGTCATTGCTACGGTTAAAATGGTAAACCAAAATTTTCCGATTCATTGGAGTTGCATTAACAATACAGCCTTGAGAGTAGAAGTTGAAGACTCATGGTTGTGGCATCGGAGATTCGGTCACTTCAATTTTCATGCTCTCAAGATACTTCAGCAGAAAAATATGATGAAAGATATGCCTTGTATACAAGAATTTACCGGCGTGTGAGAAGGCTGCCAACTTAGGAAGCAACATCGTCTATCATTCCCATATGGACAAGATCAAAGAGCAACTGCACCATTAGAACTTTTGCATACACATGTTTGTGGTCCGATGAGAACACCATCACTCGATCAATCCAAGTACTTCATTCTTTTAATTGATGATTTTACAAGAATGACTTGGGTATATTTTCTGCGCGAGAGGTCAGAAGTATTTACAATCTTCCAAAAGTTCAAAATTTGGTGGAGAAACAAAGTGGTCACTATCTTAAAGTATTAAGAAGTGATAGGGGTACAGAGTATACTTCTAAAGATTTTAACAAGTTTTGTGAAGATGAAGGAGTAGAGCACCAACTAACAGTAGGCTATGCTCCGGAACAAAACGGTGTATCGGAGAGGAAAAATAGAACTATCATGGAGATGGCTAGGCCTATGCTCTACGATAAGGGCATGCCAAAGAAATTTTGGGCAGAAGCTGTTTACACGGCAGTATATTTGCTCAACAGATGTCCGACAAAAGTTGTTAGAGACAAAACTCCAATTGAAGCCTGGAGCAACATGAAACCATCAGCAAATCACCTCAAAGTATTTGGGTGTATATGCTATATACATATCCCCAAAGAAAAAAAGGCATAAGCTCGAAGAAAAATCAGAAAAAGGTATCTTCATGGGATACGGTTCTCAATCCAAATGGTACCGGGTATATAATCTTCAAACAAAGAAGATCATAATTATTAGAGATGTTGAATTTGACGAGAATTCATCATGGAATTGGGAAACAAATACTGTTGCAAGAAGAACTGTGCTGATACCTGAGTCAGAAAAACAAGATGATGGTGCCGGCAACCAAACTACAACAGCTGTAGATTCACCACTACCATCTCTATCAGTAACTCCGCAGCAATCTCCAGCTCCATTAAATCCACAACAACTAGAATTATCTCCAGAATCAACACCAGGAAAGGTTAGATCATTGCGTGATCTATATTAAACTTGTAATTTTGCAGTCATTGAACCTGAAATCTTTGAGGAAGCAGATAAGCAAGATATATGGTTCAATGCTATGGAAGAATAGATTAAAATAATTGAGAAAAATCAAACATGGGAGATTGTAGAACTTCCAAAAGACAGAGAAGTAATTGCAGTAAAATGGGTCTACAAGACCAAAACTAATCCAGATGGGTCGATTCAAAAATACAAGGCGAGGATCGTCGCTAAAGGATTCTCGCAACAGCCAGGGATGGATTACAATGAAACATTCGCACCAGTAGCTCGACTTGACACAATAAGAGCACTTGTGGCACTTGTAACTCAAAAGAAATGGAAAATTCATCAGTTAGATGTTAAATCTGCGTTCCTAAACGGCGAGTTAGAGGAAGAAATATATATTGAGCAACCACAGGGTTTCTTCAAGTTAGGAGAAGAAGAAAAAGTCCTAAATTTAAAGAAAGCTCTATATGGGCTAAAACAAGCACCGCGAGCGTGGTACAGTCGCATTGACAAATACTTCACTGATTTCGGATTCAGGAGGAGTCCAAATGAACCAACTCTCTACATCAAGACTACAGATTCAGGTTCTATTATTGTTTCGATGTATGTAGATGATCTTATCTACACAGGGAACAACGAGTGTCTACTTCAAGAGTTCAAGGCAGATATGATGAATACATTTGAGATGAGCGACCTCGGGTTAATGCATTATTTTCTCGGGATCGAAATAAGTCAAAAAGAAGGCATTTTTATATGTCAGAAGAGATACATCGAAAACTTACTAAAAAGGTTCAAGATGGTTGGATGCAAGACTGTAGCTACACCATTAGTACGTACCTAACGAGAAATTAAGAAAGGAAGATGGGTCAGCAAAGGCAGATGCATCGGTTTATAGAAGTCTTATTAGAAGTCTTCTATACCTTACGACAACAAGACCTGATATCATGTATTCAACAAGTTTACTTTCAAGGTTCATGCAAAACCCAACACAGATATATTTTGGAGCAGCAAAACGGATACTAAAGCAATGCCTTGTCATCCCCAGAGTCCTCATGCCCCCGATACGAGGAGTCCCCCTCTACCTCTACACGACATTTACCAGCTCGGCGATAGGCGCAGTCCTCGCACAAGACATGGGGGAAACGAGCTGTCACCTATCTATTATGTTAGCCGGGTTATACGAGACGCGGAATTGAGATATCCGTGCGTAGATCATGCATATCTAGCCTTCATATACGCGACACAGAAGCTGCGTCCTTACCTTTTGATACACGAAACCATTGTGGTGGCAGCGGCAAACCCCATTGCCTACTTAGCTTCGAAGCCTATACTAACAGGGATAACTTCTCGGTGGTTGTTACAATTGTCGGAATTCGAGCTCAAATATCAGCGCCCAAATGCGGTAAGAGGACAGGCGATAGACGATCTTATAGCTATGTTTCCAGGAGAAGGAGACGATGAGGTACATGAATATATACTCGGAGAGGTAGCGGCGACAGACGTTGATAATCCCTGGACCATGTTCTTTGATGGGTCATCATATGGTACTGTTGGAGGAGCCGGAGTAGTATTCGAAGCCCCACGAGGAGAGCTGCTCTCATACTCGTTTAAACTGGACTTCCCGTGTAGTAACAACATCGCTGAATACGAAGCATTGATTCTGGGACTCTGAATGGCAAAGGAGCTCAATTTGGGGAGCGTAGAAGTCAAAGGAGATTCGAGGCTCGTAACAAACCAAGTAAACGGTGACTTTCACGTCAAAGAACCACACCTAGCACCCTATCGGGCGGAGGCCCAAAAGTTGATGAACTAAATGGGGTCAACATTGGACCTTACTGGTAGAGGTGGAAATAAGCACGCGGATGCCTTGGCAACCCTAGCAAGTAAGGTACTATTAAACGGCGAAGAAGAGGGAACAGTCACGATACGAAGAAAGGAGTTGCCAAGCACTTGGAAAGAAGACATGTCTTTCGAGAAAGCGGATGACTGGAGGCGGGTATATATTGAAGACCTGAATCGGATAGATGAAGGTCGTATGATTCCCACCCAAGCCTTGAAGCAATTTGTAATGATCCAAGGGGACTTGTACTATATGGGAGCCGGAGGATCCCTCGCGAGGTGTGTGAATAAAAGAGAAGCGGAGAAATTACTCCAGGAGTTGCACGCGGAGACATGTGGGCAAACTGGCGATGTTCATCTCTACAGGAAACTTCAAAGGTTGGGTGTATATTGGCCGAGCATGTCATCTCAAGCGGGAGCACTCCAAGACAGCTGTGCCGACTGTCAAGCTCCACCGCAACCCGCGGAAGTCTGCACTGCTGGGGAAGTATACTGGAGACAACCCTACATTGATTTCATCCAACATGGGAAGTTACTTGGTGACAGATAGGCGGCCCTGAAATTCCAAAAGAAGGCGACGCGTTTCTTCATGCAGGAAGGCGTTCTTTATCGCAGAAGTTATAGCAATTTCGTATTGCGATGTTTGTCAGATCAAGAAGCAGTAGAGGTAATGACCTGGTCCCACGATGCTGAGCATCAGGGAATGCGGAAGCTGTTCCTACAACTTGATGAAGGAGGGTTTTACTGGCCAACCATGGAAAGCGATACCGCGGAACATGTCCGAAAATGCTTAAGCTGCCAGACACATGGAAACCTGATCCAAGAACCTCACACTCTGTTACACAGCATAGTGACACCGTGGCCATTTCGTATCTGGGGGCTCGACCTAATAGGACCCATCAACCCGACGTCTTCGAAGCGCCATAAATACATAATAACAGCCACGGAGTACGAGTCAAAATGGGTTGAAGCAATACCCCTCAAAGACTATGTTGGAGCTACAGTAGCCACGTTCATTAAAGAACATATCATTTATAGGTTCGGTGCGCCTATGATAATCAGAGCAGATAATGCCAAGTCATTTGTAAATAAATATGTGATCGATCTGCTCCGCCAAATACAAATCAAGACTTCATACATCAACTCCCTATTATCCCAAAGGGAATGGGCAAGCTGAAGCAACGAACAAAACGCTCATCCGAATCCTCAGCAGAAAAGTGCACGATCATCATAGAGAATGGCATGAACAGTTACCACTGGCGCTCTGGGAATACAAGATCTCAAAGCGTAGTTCCAGGGGAGCATCACCCTATTCACTATTCTATGGGGAAGACGCGATACTGCCTGCGGAGATAGCAATCCCATCTGCAAGAGTGGCAATGGCTAGCCATACCACACCAGATGAAATAAGTCGTTTCGCCCACTTGGACACAATAGAGGAAAGGAGAAAACGAGCGGAAAGATTCGTGGAAGCCTACAGAAAATGCACGGCTAACTATTATAACCAAAGCGTGAAGGAGAGGACATTTAAGGTAGATGACTTGGTCTTAAAAATCGTCTCCCACGTTCAAAAGAATGCCAGCGCAGGGAAGTTTGCCGCAAATTGGGAGGGCCCATTCAAGATAAGGAAAGTGGCAGAAAGCGGACACTATAAGCTTAGGCGTATGAACGGAACCAAGGTCAAAACGCCTATCAACGGCAAGTAGTTGAAAAAATTTCACGCATTATCTCGAACGCAGCGCACTGTACTTCTCCCCACACAAAAGGTGTGTCTTTCTTCAGCAGGGGAAGGAACGCAGTCATTATCTCCCGGGAACGAAGCGTCGTATGTATGATATCCGTCCCATGAAAGCATGTAGCTCTTTTGTGCTAGCTGGTGGCGCAATCGTCGTGATCTCCTCAACTTTGCTTGGATCCACTCGAATTCCCTCATTAGTCACTACGAAACCCAGGAACTTCCCCGATGTTACCCCAAAGGCACACTTGAGAGGATTCATTTTGAGCTTAAACTTTCTGCATCTCTCAAAAGCCATCTTCAAGTGGGAGGTATGATCCTCGACTTTTTGTGTGTTAACCACAATGTCATCAACGTACACTTCTACCATTTGGTGCAGCAAGTCGTGGAATATGGAGGTCATAGCACGTTGATATGTGGCGCCAGTATTCTTCAGACCGAACGACATTACCACATAGTAGAAGTTGCCGTATGGAGTTTGGAAGGCGGTCTTTTTTGCGTCCGAGGGGTCCATCTTTATTTGGTTGTATCCACTGAAGTCATCCATGAAGGAGTATCGCCCCTTCCCTCCTGTCGCGTCTAGCGTCATATCGATGTTTGGTAGCGGGAAGTCGTCCTTTGGGCATGCTCGGTTCAGGTCTCTATAGTCCACACAACATCTGACTTTCCCATTCTTCATTGCCATGTGCATAATGTTAACTAGCCAAGTAGGGTGCTGGATTGGTTTGATGAATTTGTCCTTAAGCAACCGTTCCACCTCTTTTTTTATTGCGAGAGCGGTGACTCTAGGGAATTCCCTGCTTCTCTGTTTCATGGGCTTGAACTCAGGCGATACACCAAGATTGTGAACCACAAGATTGCTATCTAGACCCGACATCTCATCGTAATCATAGGCGAAGACATCCTCTCATCCAAACTCTCGCTTATCATGATGAGGCACTCGTCTTCTTGCGTTCCTATATTGACCTCTTCCATTCCGTTCATAGTGAGATCTCCTGGAAATCTTGGCGGTAGTGTCTGCCAGCTGGTCTCGCAACTCCTCGTCATCAATTGTGCTGCAAGAAAGCTCAGAAAAAGCTTTGTTCTGCGCTTTCAGAAGGAGTTTCCGCTTCGCTCATTGATACATCGGCATAATCTTGCACGTTCACGGATGCTCCCTCAGTTAATTGCTATAAGCGGTATATGTGTCCTCCATCCGGCTTGGAGAAACGCTGAAAACTAGGTTGCTCTTCTTACTTCCTTTTTCTTTCTGTCTGAAATACCATCCTGAATGGGCTAAATACAGACTTGAGCGGCTCCGGATTTTCTCCCTCTCTCCACTTAAGTAACGAGATGAGTTGCACCTCGGGCACTTCGTCTATTTCTTTCGGCTCGTCATAGAAGATTGCGTCCGCCATGTATGCTTCCTCTGGGTCGAAAGGGTTTCTTGTGGCGGGAATCCGGTACTGCTTACCTCCTATGTTAGTCTTCACGCATTGGTGGTACGTTGACGCGACCACCTTGTGATTAAGCAGCAATCCTCGCCCCAATAATACATGGAATGTGGTGTCATCTCCAAGTACATAAAATCGCGTAGGCGCTCGGATAGGAGCTACCTTCATGACCAGGTTAACGATCCCAATGGCTGTCTGAGCATGGCCTCCGAACCCTTTTACTGTTGTGACTCGCATCCTGATCGCGGACCGTTGCACGCCCAGAATGTCTAGTGTATGCATAGAGATTAGATTCAGAGACGCGCCTCCATCGATGAAAGCTCTCTTTAGCGGTTGCTTGTTGATATACGCCGTTAGGTATAAAGTTCTAAGGTGCTCCCCCGGGTAACAAATATCTTCATTGGTGAATACGATCGCCTCCTTGTGGAGAAGACCACAGGGCCTTCCCGCCGCTATAGCCTTGGACGCTTCTTTGATTTGATTTTCTCTGAAAACAAGCGAGTTGAAGAACTGTTGAGCCAATACCGTTTTAGCAAATTGGCTAGCCACGCCATCTGTGTTTGAAAATGTAGAGTTCTCCATTCCGACTTTGCACGCCTCTTCTTCATCGTCATCCCACGGCTTCCAGACATCTCCGCTTGGATCATGGGAGAGCATCATGACTTGGTGTTGGATCGTTTTGCCGCCTTCTGGATTATTCATCTCAATCTCGCCTATTTCCAATTTTTTCTGAAACATCCTCCGAAGGTTGAAGCAGTCGATCATTGGGTGTTGTATCCTTCGATGCAAGTGACAATACCTAGCGTCATTTTTGTTGATGGTGCTAGGGTCCATTTTTGTTGGGGCCAGTTGAGTTTCCTTGTTCTCTTTCAATTGTTCCAACAAAACCACGATTTGTTCTTTGCTGTAGGGTAAGGGCGGTGGAAGCGCTTGTGCACCCCAACCCTCTCGACCATTATTTGCGCGAGTATTTGTAGGCACGGTTGATACGGTATTGACTGAGTTACGCCAGATGTAATCTGAGTTGGGTTCCTAGATTCAGTCAGCGATTCTTGCGTCTGCTTCTTCTAGCTCCACGAACGTGGGGAAACAGAAGTTGACTAAGCTTTTCTTAAAGGATGGAGTCATTCCTCGCAAGCAAATTTCCACTAGCGCTTCCTCCTTGACATCTTCATGGCAATCCAGGGTGAGAATACGAAACCTGGCGATGTATTTTCCTATCTCCTCGCTAGGGCGTTGGTTACACTTGCTCAAGTCTATAGTTGTGACTTTCCTTTTTGCTGAATAGAATTTTCTGATGAAGAGCGTGGACATGGTCGACCATGAGATAATGCTTCCTGACTTTAGGTTGTCGTACCAAGTAAATGATGTATCAGTCTGCGATTTTGGGAACTCTCTCAGACATAGTTTCCCGTCAGTTGCACGATCATTCATAGTGGACAGGAATCGACTAAGGTGTTCCCTTGCATTTCCTTGGCCATTGTAGACCTTAAATTTTGGTGAAGTATAACCTTCCGGGTATTGATATTCTGTGATTTCGGAAGAGTAAGGGCTAGCCATGAAGTTGTAGTTCTCTTGTTTCACGACCCTATAGTTCATCTCTAAGTACTTTGCCATCGCCTCTTGCGTCATAGCTACAGGTTCTTCTTCCCTTTCCTCCGCGTTCTCCATTGCTTATTTAGCGTTCTTCTCGGCGCTGGCTACTTTCATGATCTTTCTCAACTCTTACTCCCTGCGTATGTGGTCCTGTAGCTCCTTCTGCATCTCTTTGAGGGAAGGATGGATGAGCGGCGCTTCCTCGATTTCCCGCTGTTTGTCCTTTTCGCGCGTGGCATCTGATCTTCTCGCCTATGTGATTGGATCTGACACTATCCCTTATCTCTCTCCTTCTGAGTTGAGTGGAGGGATGTTTGGACTCTCTGTCGCGCCAGATCTGACGCCTTCTAGGTCTGTCATGGTGAGCTAGGCACGAGCCTCCGGTTGTGGTTGCCAAATGTTGAGGGGTATTTTTTTTCTTCATGTATCAACACTCAACTATTATACTTTATCCTAGTCCGAGACTTGATTTTAGTTGACTAAAAATCAATATATAGTTTTGTGCAACTAACATTGAAAACAAGCTTCAGATAGCGAAATTTGTGGGTTTGACCAAGCTGTGCTCTAACAGTATTCCTCTTATTCTTCTTTAGAGGCACCGACGTCCTCATATGGTGAAGGTTCTGGGGTTGGTTATTCATTCATTTATTATTCCACCTTATACACTTCTTTTTCCCATAACATAAGTTGTCGCAGATTCATTGTTGTAGTGTCCATTAAAAGAAGTTTGTTCTTGTTGAAATCCCTGTAATTTTCTCACGAAAGACAACTTTTCCGAAGTTGTCTTGACACCAAGCCGCGATCTGCTATTCTATTTAGTTCTACGTGACGATCATTCTCCTTGAACTCGGGATAACTAAACTCAGAAGGTGAACCAGATGTTGCTTTCTGGGCTACGTTTCTCGTTGTTTTTCCATATTTCCGACCCCTTCCCTGGTGATGATGGTCGCTCAACCTCCACCGATATTCATTTTTCCCACTGTGAGAAAATGAGTTTGCTCATCCACGTGGATCATCAAATAAGTTAATTTGCCAGTATCCATTAAACTTTCTCTAATACCTCTTGTTAGTGGATAAAGACTTTTTTTCTTTTAAGTCCATTAATTTTCTAAAACTCCGTGTTATTGGATTGTGATTTATCAACGATCACTCAAACAGCCTTGTTATGTAGATTTTAGAGACTTTGGAGGTTTTTCTTAAGAAAATAGGCATGACAAAAATCACTCCTAAATAGGTGAGGTTTTTGGAGACTTTCAAAATTGGGTTATTTTTTCATGAGCATCAAATTCACATCCAAATCTTCTTTTTATTTATTTGAGAATGGTCTAGTAGCCAGGCTCTAGCTTTACATTCACTTTACGCTCATTCTTTTTCATATGTATCGCACGATAGTACTATGTCATGGCCAAGAAAAGAAAATATTGATAAAAAAAAATAAAGAAAAGGAAGAAAAGAAAACACAAATGGTTTGATAGGTGTACTATTTTTTTTTTTTGACAATCGATACGTATTCTATTACGATTTATTCGTGGTATTTTTGTTAACATTGTAACTTGCATAATAAAAAAGTTGGTGGATATGTTGAATTTTTTATTAGTATCATGCATTTTTTTTTGTCTCTACAAATCACAAAAACTCTCTAAAAATCCAAAAAATTTGTTCTATAAGACACAAACACTCTCATAAATCGCAAGAAATCTCTGACAGGGGGTTAGTCTATTGGGATTAGTAGAGACATTCAGAGACTTTTTATGCAAGAGAGTTGGGTGACTCTCTGTGAGTTTAGTGACTTTCAGAGACTATCTGAATGATTTTCAATGAATTATGATGATTCATTGAGACAATGAAACATATATGAATTTCAGCTTACCCACATGGGATAAACAATATATTTATTTATTTTACAAAATGAATATATGAATATTTCAATGAAAATGTATTTGTTCATGCATAGCTAACAGAAATTGAAACCATTTTTCCAATAAAATCAAAACGAAAAGAACATAAGGGATTTGAATCTCTAGTAAACTTATTGGGTTTTGTAAGACAACAATTTTTTTTTTTTTTTTTTTTACGAAAAGAACGGAAGGAATTTAATTGTAGCTTATTTGGTTATTGTTTTTAATATTTTGTTGATATTTAATCCTTAAAGAAAAGAGAAGGAACAAAATCTCTCAAAATATCACCTAGTTAAGAGAGATTTTTTTAGTGCTTTGAATGCAAATGAGAGGCTAGGGTGGGACTTGCTTAGACGTGACTGCCCCGTTCCGGAATTGGTGGAAGTTGAGGATGAAGTGAATATTATGGATAATTTTAGTGCTAAGAAGTGCTACGAGGTTTTGTCAGGTAACTATCCACCCTGCAATTTTGATTCTCATTTATGGAAGAGTTATATTCCAAACAAGGAAAGCTTCATCCTTTGGACAACTTTTCATGATTCCCTTCCTACTAGAGACATGTTAGTTCATCTTGGCATAAGCATTCAAAGTGATTTGTGTGTTTTTTGCTATGATGAAAAAGAAACTTCTGATCATATGTTTCTACATTGTCCGTATTCTTTTGCGATATGGGATTATTTTATCAAGGCTTTTAAGATTTCATGGCCGATGCCAAGAACTTTGTTACAAGTGTTTGAAGCTTGGTCTACCAATGTTCTAAATGGAAGGGGAAAGGAGGTATGGAAGATTATTCACTATGCTATTTGTTGGATATTATGGAAGGAGCGAAATGGGAGAGTCTTTGGTGGTCGTCAGAAAAATATTGCGGAGAATATTGACCTTGTTAAGCAACTTGTTGTCTTATGGTCCTGTGACACAGATTCTTTTAAATTTGTTCCTCCTAGTCTCATTTGGAGCAATTGGGAGACTCTCATGAGGGAGTGATTTGCTTTGTAATATGTTTTTCTCTTTTTCTTTTTTAATATAAACCTTTTCTTCGGAAAAAAAAAAGAGAGATTTTTTTTAGCCGTTTATGGTATGTTCTGTAATAAAAGTCTCTACAAGTCTCTCAAAACCATAGTCATCGATTTCAAATTCCAAATCCAATAATAAAGAATTCTGAAGATTTTTAGAGAGTCACGATCCAATAACAGAGTTTGTTTGAGATTTTGAAGAACTCTCTATTGACTAACAAGAGATTTTAGAAGTCTCTAAAATTCTTTCAATATCTCCACAAATCTCAATTGACTAACCCCATGTAAATTTCCAGACTCTAGAAATCGCTCCAATAATTTTTTTATGGAAGTCTATTAAATTCTCATTTGACATCTCCATGTTAGATTCTCTAAGAACACCTCCAATGATGTTTGGTATGTAGCTTAGTTGGAGATAAACTTTTAACAGATTTTGTGCAGAAATGCAAAGATTTTTTCACAATTTGATGTATGGGCACCAACAATTTTTGATAATTAGCTCTGTTACTGTTTTGGTTGCTCATAAAAGAGCTTACTTTCATTTTCTACGGTGGAGCAAGAAAATGAAGGTCGTGATGTTTTTGGTCAGTATGACCAACGGTGGAGCAAGAAACTAGATTTAGGGGAAGCAAAATTTTACTAGGGATAGCAAGAAAGCAAAATTGAGCTTGTTGTAGAATTTATGCTTGAAAATTTAGGCGTGGAAGCCCTATGGGTAGGATGGCAAGTGCACACCCTTACTTCACATTGGATCCACCACTGGGCATGACAACCAAATGTTAAGATCTTTGTCAAGATGAAGACGAGCATTTGATCAAATGTTACATCCCGTCGTTCGTTGAGAACGATGAAATTTGTAATGCCGGTGATAAGATCTTTGGAAAATAGTAATGCGAGGGGAACTTGTTCTTTTAGGGACTTCCAATGACAGGTGTCACTAAAAAGAAAGTAGATACAGTGGTTCATGTAATTTGGTGACAATCAACATTTAGCATAGGCCCAAGATGGGCATTTTTGTTTGATGCTCGGTTTTAATTCGACTTTGCTATAGTTAGGACAACAGGGGCTGGTCAAATTTTTGTTTGATGCTCGATTTTAATTCGACTTTGCTATAGTTAGGACAACAGGGGCTGGTCAAGATTCGGCACATGACGTGGTATAATCTGAATGGTGGAGAAGAGAATGACTTTAGCATTGCGTTTTAATTCGACCTTGCTACAGTTAGGACAACAAGGGCTAGTCAAGATTTGGGACATGATTTGGTATAATCTGAATGGTGAAGAGGAGAATGACTCTAGCATTGAGATTGATAGTGGAGTGGAGAGGAGAATTGATCAAATGTATGAATTGATTGTCCCAGATTTAGCAATTTTCGATTTTAATTTCAACAATGTACAAAAATTTCAATATAATCTTTTCTTCGGAAAAAAATAAATAAACAATGTACAAAAAGCAAGTAAAACATTCACAATTTTAATTAGGCAGAAAAGCTAAAGGTGGTGGACCAAGATTAGGGGGTTATTGTGTAAGATCATGTTCAGAGTCACGACAACAAATAGAACATAAATAACTGCACACATAAATTTAAGTATTGAACACCGAGGAAAACATCAACGTAGTCTCAACTCACATATAAATTAGCTTAATACTCCAATTAGGCCGTCACTGATCTTCACCCTTGAACCATCTGCCAATTTAGCTCCAAACCAAGATGGATAGATCCCCATTTCTTGTCTAACAGGCAAGTCCATACTGCATAAAAATATATAAACCAAGAAGAAAATAATGCAGTCAATATGAAGAAGTCTGGGATAACAGCTGGAAAGTACAACAACAAGAGGAAAATTCTTACGGAAAATATTTGGTTTCTTTAGTGGTTCTATTCCAGTAGCATACTGGTAGAAGGACAAAATTGAACATCTTTCTTTCAAGAAGTATCTGCACAAAAGATTATTCAAGCAAACAACCAATAAACGTCAAAAAAAAAATGTACGTTGACTTGGGCAAGAAAGAATTATGACTAGGCTAGGCATCCAAATGTGGCCGAGGCTCCGCTTCTACCGAAAGCTTTGATACAAGGGTTTGTAGAAACCAGAATGTTAGAGGCAAACCAGAATTTTTCGCAGATTCTCTGTCACTCGTTTCTTAACTTCACGGACAACAAAGTTTTTGATCGACAACGTCCTGGCCTACAAGAAAAGCAAATAAGAGGCAATCAAAGACTAGTTATGAGTAGTAAACCGCCAATCACCAAAACATAACATAATAACCCACCACTGAGTTCGACAGGCATGCCTAGCTTCTTTAATTTGGGACACAATTTCTTTGCACTTGTAAGGGGCGGTAAAGGCTCATCTTTCTCAAACACCAGCTGAAATAAAGACAATTCCAATTCCAAAGGAAAGAAATGGTGAGAACATCGAAGCATAACACAATTTCAAACTATACAAGCACCTCATAGTATATTGGTTTTCCTGACCGTTTCCATTGGTGTGCTGCCTGCATTTATAAAATCATATTCTCTATATTCGCCAAACTTGCTGAAAAATGAAATAAAGAAAGCAGTATCAATAATTATATCAACAAAGTGCAGGTGGGACAACATTCTAACGACTAGAACTTCAAACCTACCTCAGTACCTCGTCTTCTGTTTTGTTAGTTAAAAGAACACCATAGTTATCATTATCAAGCATCTGGAGAGCAAAAAGGCTCAACTATTAAGGATATAGTTATAAGACTTGAAACTTGAAAGCTTTCAAAAGTGGAGAAGATGTGATAGATAAAACATGCAAGATCAAAAAAATTCGTACAATTCCAATTTTATGTAGGCCAGTATCAAATTCTTTAGTTTTATATCCACCGTCTCCAGGCTTGAGTAATTGTTGTTCAGGTGTCAGTTCTTGTACCAATCCAACACTATATGCCAAAGCTTTATTAGGTGCAAAATAAACCCTGCAACAACCCTAACAATCATTAATTTAGATTTAAGAACAACATAAGGATAAATATAGCATTTTATTGAATTTATTATAACTTGTAGTTATCGCGGTCGTTGGCCAGAGATTCCATGAAATCCTTGTACGTGGGACTTTCAAGTTTTGCAAAACTGACACAGAAAACATAGAGGCTATCATAACTTTGAATATCCTCATGAAAAGATTTCTCATCAAACCGGTATTTTCTAAAGTACTTGTTCATTTCTTTAGCTTCTATGAGATCCCTCCTTTTGGCTTCGTTCAATTGTTTCACTGCAAGTCGTTGTTCATCTGGACTAACATACAGTGATTTTTCTTCACCCACTTTCCGCATTCTTTTAGCTTCCTGATAGACTCGATAGATCTCAAATTGTTCATAGGCTAAAACAAAAACAAAAATTGTTTATAAGCAAAGAAACATAAAAGAAATTAGAATACTACAAGGTTTCAAAAACAAAAATGAAAAACAGTAAAAATTTGTTGATAAGTGTCTCATGTCTTACGCATAGTATCAATTTCTTCCACGCTAATGTTGCTCCATCGTGTATCTAGTCATGCAAAAAGAGAAAGAATTCAAGGAATTAAAAAAAAAATATATAGAGAATAACTAAAAGAAAATATTTGTTGATAGGAGTCTGATGCATGTCTTACCCAAACTCATAAACTCTTCATCGGTGAGAATGCTACCTAGACATGAAAAGAGAAAGATCTCAAGAAAATGGAAATAAAAATACATACAGAAGACTAAAAAGGATTAAAAAGAACAACATTGTTGGAATTTAGTCTCGTGACTTACCATACTGATCAGCAGTTATTGGTCCTTGATTTCCTACGCTCGACTGTGTGTTAGAATTAAAACCTAAAAACAAAAAAAAAAGCCGAGAAGAGATTCAAGCCTAAAAGAAAGAAATCAAAACGAGTTTTAACATATGATGAGAGTCCGCTTACTTGTCTCGGTAGTCCTCTTACGTTTCGGTGCCATCTTGTCTACAGAAGACGTTTTCGTTCACTCTATCTGAACTTGTGATGTGAGAAAAGAGTCTCTTACTCTTCATCTTCGAACAAAAAGGTTTATACATTAATACATGTAGGCTGCAGTTTGTGACGGAACGGTTTCCTTAAGTGGGGACCCAAACCAAGAGTCCACATGGACCACATCTAATTGTATTTCCTTCCTACTCAACTGTAACTTCCCATGAATAATTTAAGGGATTTTTTATAAAGTGCTCATGTGGTCAAATGCATTTAAAAAAATGTCCACGTTTCGATTAACCTTTTCCGTCCCGTTTTTTTGAAAAAACGGCTAACGGATGTTACTGTGTACATGGCGATATTCCATGCTTGAGAAAAGACATCTAAACCCCTAAATCGTGTAACTAGGACCTGGTTAAACCGTGACACTACCTAGTTAAATCATACGGTTGTAAACCTGTTCACATGATGAATGGTTAAGATCGATCATTCTTTGGATGGTGTCCAAGATTGCACCATGTTCTTCTCCAGCACCGGTGCCTTCTCCGGTCTAGAAATCACTGGTGGGAATACGATTAGGGTTTGCATTATTCACAATCGGAGATCACCAATCAATTTAAAGTTACAACTTCCCAATCAATGAATTAGCAATAGAAATTAAATTGACATACAATATAATCACCAAATTTCTTTAAGAACCAAAACTAATTAGATCTTCATATCTGCGAATTCGAGCTGCACTCTTTGCCATTCTAAGAACCCCCAAAATCCATGTTTTGTTGCTGTAAATTCAAATTGAATATGAACCCAGCCAATGAAAGCAACAATAACTCTTGTTTCAATCGACCCCAGAACTAAATAGATTATTCTCAAGCAAATCCTGATCGAGAGACTTTGTTGCTGCATCTACAAAGATCGAAAAACTCCTACTTAAACCCAATTCGAATCCGTGTTTCAAAATCCTCCAATCTGTTGTTGTTAGAATCAGAAGAACAAATCTACAATTGTTTGAGAGATAAAGAACAAAACAACGACGAAGGAAATTAAGTGGAAGCTCTCATTACACGATGGAGAAAACTAATGTCTATACTCTTATATCACATGAAACGTGGTGGGTAAATGGACACGTTCATCACTTCTCTTTAAGTGCTTCACCACCTGTTTGGATCGTTAGTATTATCCTTGCATTTTCAGCCGTCGATTAACCAAACAAACGGTGGAAGATGATATTATGATACAGGGCAGTTTAGTAATTGCGCCCACCAAAATCTCATATCATTAGATGAGATATTGACAAAGTCAACGAGATTTTACTGGTTTGGTGGGCCCAGACGGAAAAACAAACGGCATGGGCATTTAATATATAATGAAAAAAACGTGGGCATTTTATTAAATGCATTTCCCCACATGGGCACTTTATAAAAAATCCCATAATTTAATGTATATTAGTATACTAGAACACGCCTGCCACGGTGCCTAGGGCCGATCGAAAAAAAAAACAAAACACCATTGTATAACGCTTAATACATTTTTTTTTTTTTTTTTGTTGATCAGATTTTTTTTTTTTCTTTTTTTGGTTAGAATGTTATTTTGGAGATAGATACATCATTTTAGTGGTTACGTAACCATATTAGTCGATGTACGAACCAAAATAACGCTAAACATCATTTTAGTGGTTTCATAATCAAATTAGTGGGTGCATTAACCAAAATACGACTGTATAAATTATTATGGATCCTTTGTGGTGGCTCCATATTCGTTATACTTTTTTTTAAATAATATTTCTAGGCATATACTACCTCTGTTTCAGAAAAAGAGATACCTTCACAATTTCAGTTTTGCGTAAAATAGGCCGAATTGTAAAGGTGGAAGTATCATTTTCCTGACACGAAATGTAAGTTTCACTTTTCCTGACATGGGGTGAAAGTATCACATTCCCTGACATGGGGTGGAAATATCACTTTTCAAAAATTGTTGCGTTTTAGAAAGCTACAATAGAGGGAAAAGATGAAGGGGTATTATAGTCAAAGTAAGGAAAAAAAAAGCCACACCGAATTTTACTTGATAAGAGAATCTGTGAGGGAATATTCTATCAAACCCAATTTTTTTTTATCAATTGCACATTTGGACTAGATTTCATTTTACAAAAAAATGGTCATAAAAGTAACTCCTTCCGTTTGGGCCCTCCGGTCGGTCGGCCCAATTATACATTATTTTTTCTGAAAATATGCGAAATTAAAAAAAAAAATATCACTTTTCCTGAAACGAAGGGAGTACACTGTTTTATTAGTTGCAACGGAAAACTAGTTGATGTATAGACCAAAATATGTGGTGGTTTGCATAATGGCTACGTTATGCATTCAATTTTCGAAAATTGTGCCTAAAAATACCTTCGAATTTTTCGCAAAAAAATCTAAATTTGATATTGTTGTTTGTACTCATTGCGTGCATCTCTTTAAAATCTATCCAACAAGATAAAATTGCTAAAATTCAAAGACACAAAGTTTTATATAAGTTATATTCTAGTTTGCTTGCCAATTATACCCATAAAGAAAATAATACACAAGGAGTTATAATAATTAGACTAAAAAGGAGGGACACTTTCGGTTTTTAATATTAATATTTCCAATCTTTTTATCAAATTGCACATTTTTGTTACAATTTACAAAAAGCGACCATAAAAGGGACTCCCCCCTTCGGAATCCAGTCGGTCGGTCCAATAACATGACTTAAAAACGGCAACATAATCTAAAGACTTAAAGGCCTAGACAAATAAAGCTCCCTCATTGAGTGGTGAGGAAAACCCTCGCTTCCTGCCGAAATAAGTTTTTTTTGAGTTTTGTGAAAACGAGCGTTTTGGTGAGGACACTTGACAACGTATGATCTGTTTAAAAATTACATATTCAAAAGGAAAACTTGACTTACCCTGTTTGGAATATTACGGAAGTCCAAATTGAATTCGGAAGTCGAGTACCTACCATATTAGGGCTCCTTTTTTCCAAATTAATAGATAAAGAGAAAAAATAAATACAATCTACACATATTTCTGAAATTAAAATAAAATCTACACATAGTATTATTGTTTAATTCAAAAACTCTGAAAATAAAAGGAAAAAATAAATAAAATCCACACATATTTCTTATATTTTCTCCACCTAATGTATGATCCGATACAAATATATATAAAATTTTACGCATACCAAATCAAAAGAACGTCGCAATGGGACGAGTCGAAGCCCCACATACACCAAATTAAAAGAGAAAAAATGTCCGATGAGCTGGGCACAAATCTAGTTCTCATTTAATTGTAGTATCTATAAAATAATATCAGAACTAGTTGTAAATACCAAGGTGACCAAATTTGGAGTCCAAAAACTCCGTTCAAATGTTAGGAACCATTAAAACTCCATATCAAACAAAATAGATACAAACCCGATTTTTTAAAAATTGATACATAAATCCCAAACTATGATAAAACCAAAATTGGTTTCAACTTATTTTGCCTATTTTTTTATCACGAAACCAAAGATTTTAATGATAAAACAGTAAGTTTATGATGAAACCAACTTTTGGTGGTACTGTTCTGGTTAGTGGTGGTGTTGGTTGGTGGTGATGCTTTTTATGGTTTTGGTAGTGCTAGTAATATGATTCTGGTAGTGTTAGTAATTGTTGGTCGATGGTTGGGGTTTTGTGTCACTTTTGTTATCTGGGGTTTTTGTGGATGGATAGTGTGACACCTTTTGTGATAACTCATGGCCCGATAAAATATTTACATCCGTATGTTTTAGTGGTTGAGCAGATCATCTCCCCCTTAATGGGAGCAACGCTATTAAGAATTTAAATCCAAGAGTGAAATTAAGCCGTTAGATTCATGGATTCTAAAATTCAGCCGCTAGATTTCAGGAAATAAATTCCGAGTGAACTATTGATCACATCCATCGGATTGTTTGACTTTCAACGTTCTTATATTATGAAGGCCGTTGATGCGATAAGGAGCTCTGTGTAATATGTAAACTATTACGGGGACTCTTGAGGACTTTAAGTGATTAACAGAGGTTTTTTAGGGACTTGGATAGAAATATCCGGTGAAGTTAAAAACCACCGCCGGTATTACTTAGGAATGGTGAGGTTGGTTGGCGTGCGAAACGACGCGCAATGCGCGTGCACGCTCCTTGTGAAGTTTTAGTAGTAGGAAGAAGTCCGGACTCCGGTGTTTGTTCGAACCCTTAATTCATCTGGGCTTGGATTTGAAGTGGGAAAAGGCCCTAAATAACTAGGAAAATGGCCTCACACAGAGTCGCCTTGTGCGTCGCATACTCTTGCACCGGCTCAGGACCGGCTCAGCTGAGGGCACCACTAATCTTCGCCCTTGAACCATATGCCTACTTAGCTCCAAACCAAGAAGGAGAGATCCCCAATTTACTCTCTGATAGGCAAGTCCATACTGCATAAAAATACAAAACCAATAAGAGAAAAAATGCAGTCAATATGAAGAAGTCTGGGGATAACAGCTGCAGAAGTACAACAACAAGAGGAAAATTCTTACGGAAAATATTTGGTTTCTTTAGTGGTTCTACTCCAGTAGCATACTGGTAGAAGGACAAAATTAAACATCCTTCTTCCAAGAAGTACCTGCACAACAGATTATTCAAACCAAAAAAAAAAATGTTATGTTAATTGCACTAGACTTTGGCAAGGAAGAATTAAGACTAGGCTAGGCATCCAAACGTTGCCGAGGCTCCTCTTCTACCCAAAGTTTTGATACATTTTAAGGGTTTGTAGAAACCAGAATGTTGAGGAAAACCAGAATTTTAGCAGCATTCTCTGTTACGCATTTTTTAACTTCACAGACTACAAATCTTTCAGTCAGCTTAAGGTCCTGGCCTACAAGAAAGCCAAATAAGAGACAATCAAATACAGTACTAGTTATGAGTGTTAAGTAAACCGCCAATCACCAAAATATGACATAGTAACCCACCACTGAGTTCAACAGGCATGCCTAACTTCTTTAATTTGGGACACAATTTCTTTGGGCTTGAATGGGGAGGTAAAGGCAGAACAACCTCATCTTTCTCAAACACCAGCTGAAACAAAGACAATTCCAAAGGGAAGAAATGGTGAGAACATCGAAGCATAACACAATTGTCAAACTATACAAGCACCTCAGAGTATATTGGTTTTCCTGACCGTTTCCATTGGTGTGCTGCCTGCATTTATAAAATCATATTCTCTATATTCGCCAAACTTGCTGCAAAATGAAATAACGAAAGCAGTATCAATAATTATCTTAATAAAGTGCAAGTGCAACAACATTCTGACGACTAGAACCTCAAACCTACCTGAGTACCTCGTCTTCTGTTTTGCTAGTTAAAAGTACACCATAGTTATCATTATCAAGCATCTGGAAAGCAAAAAGGCTCAACTAATAAGGATACAGTGATAAGAGATGTCAAAAGTGGAGAAGATGCGATAGATAAAACATGCATAGTCAAAAAATTCCATACAATTCCAATTTCATGGAGGCCAGTATCAAATTCTTTAGTTTTATATCCTGCGTCTTCAGGCTTGAGTATTTGTTCTTCAGGTGTAAGTTCTTGTACCAATCCGACACTGTATGCCAAAAATTTATTAGGTGCAAAATAAACCCTGCAACAAACCAAACAATCAATAATTTAGATTGAAGAACAACATATGGATAAATATACTACTTCTTTGAATGTATTATTACTTGTAGTTATCATGATCGTCGGCCAGAGATTCAATGAAATCCTTGTACTTGGGACTTTCAAGTTTCGCAAAACCGAAACAGAAGACATAAGGCTACCATATCTTTGAATATCCTCATGAATTCTCATCAAACCGGTTTTTCCTAAAGTACTTGTTCATTTCTTTAGCTTGTATGAGCTCCCTCCTTTTGGCTTCGTTCAATTGTTTCACTGCCAGTCCTTTTTCATCTGGACTAAGCTCCAGTTTTTTTCTCCCTTCTTCACCCACTTTTCGTAATCTTTCAGCTTCTTGATACTCTAGAAGGATCATAAATTCTTCGCGGGCTAAAATACAAAGCAAAAAGGAATTAGAATACAAGATTTCACAAACAAAAACGAAAAACACTAAATATTTGTTGATAAGAGTCTAATGTCTTACGCATAGTCATAATTTCTTCCTCGCTAATGTTGCTCCATCGTGCATCTAGACATGAAAAGAGAAAGACTTCAAGAATTGAATAAAAATATAGAGACTGAAAGGATTAATTAAAAAAGCAAACAGTAAATATTTGTTGACGAGAGTCTCATGTCTTACCCAAAATCATAAAATCTTCATCGCTAATCATGCCCGGCCGTGCACTTAGACCTGAAGATTTCAACAAAATGGAAATAAAAATATATACAGAGACTAAAAATGATTAAAAGCAAACATTACTGGAATTTAATCGATGAGAGTCTCGTCTCGTGTCTTACAAATCTTCATAACGTCAGGTGGTTCTTGATTTCCCATGCTCGATTGTGCACCTAGACATCAACAGAAGACAAAATATATGATGAGAGTCCTCTTACGTTTCGGTGCCATTACAGAAGACGACTTCGTTCACTCAATCTGAACTTGCTCCCCTTTGTGATGTGTGAGAAAAGGCGCTCTTTCTCTTCATCTTCAAACACAAAAGTTTATTCATAGGCGGCAGTTTGTGACGTCAACGGTTTCCTAAAGTGGGGGGGGCAAACCTTTAGAATGAAAAAAAAAACATCCCTTCATTGGAGAACGACCATGGCCGCCCCTGGTTTAAGAACGAAACGAAAACATCATGACAGCGATTTCTCTTCTAATTCTCACAGTTGTGCAAGCGACTCTGATGGTGAGGCATGTAGATACCGCAAAAAGAATCACAACGTTGCATCTCTGGAACCAAACCAACTGCCATTAAGGATTGGCCTGGAGGCTTCTGCAGTTCTGCACATGATAATCTCCATCATTCCAAGGTATGTTCAATTTCTACAACTAATGAAAATAAGGGAGTTAATATTACCAGATCTGACGAGGTTCCTGGAAAATCTAGTGCAGATGGGACAGCTGCTTCAGTTGTTGCCAAAAGTGGAAATCTTTCTCTTGCAGCCTTAGAAAAAGCAAAGAGAGCGTTACAGATGAAGAAACAAGCACAGGAGCTTGCTGCGAAGATGGGATGTCACCAAGATCCAGGATTTGCTCCTCCCATAAACATGTTTCCTTGGCAGACGCCTGGAGAGGTTTCCATACGCACGTCTAGATGCACATGGTAGAGAAGTAGATGAACAGGGCAATGTGATTAATCAGCCAAAGTTGACTAACCTTAGCACCTTGAAGGTCAATATCAACAAGCAGAAAAAGGATGCATTCCAAATTCTTAAGCCTGAATTGGAGCTGGATTCGGAATCAAATCCTTACTATGATCAGAGAATGGGTATCAACAAGGGAAAGCTGTTGAGGCCAAAGAGAATAGATTTTCAATTTGTGGAGGAGGTGCGTGGCCAAAACAGGCAGAGATAGCTAAGTTCAAGAACCAGTTCGGAGAAGCACAGGCAAAAGAGTTGAAGATCAAACAAGCACAACTGGCAAAATCGAAGGCTGGGCCTGATATCAACCCTAATCGGATTGAAGTATCTGACAGAGTGATCATCAAAGAAAAACCCAAGGATCCAATCCCTGAGCTCGAGTGGTGGGATGCTGTGCTTTTGCCTTCTGGAACTTATGGTGACATTGGCAGTAATAGCATCAAAAATGTTGAGCACCCAATTGAGCCACCAGCTAAACCTGCTCCACCACCTCCCCAGTCCTTTAAGTTGACCAAGAAAGATCAGAAGAAACTGTCTACCCAGGAGCGTCTTGCGAAGGAGAAAGACAGACAGGAGATGATCAGCCAAGGTCTGCTAGAACCCCCAAAGCCAAAGGTCAAAATGGGTAATATCATGTAAGTTCTTGGATCTGAAGCCACACAAGATCCTACAAGGATCGAAATGAAAATTAGGAGTGAAGCTGCTGAGCGTGAACAAGCCCACATTGACAGGAACATTGCACGTAAACTCACACCTGCAGAACACCGTGAGAAAAGAGCGAAGAAGCGCTTCGATAACCCAAACGAACTTGAGAAAATTGTTTCTGTATATAAGATCAATGACCTTTCACACTCACAAACCCGATGTGAAGTTTATGCTAAGAAAAATCGGCTAACAGGCTGTTTGGTGATAACTGAAGATTTCACTGTTGTGGTTGTGGAAGGTGGTAATAAATCCATCAGAAGATACGGAATGCTGATGCTTAAGAAAATAAACGGGGCCGAGACCGTCAGAAACGAAGAAGAGGACAGTATGGCTGAAGATGATGATGACAAACCAGTGAACAAGTGTGTGCTTGTATGGCAGGGATTTGTCGCTAAATCTAGTTTCAATAGCTTTGCTGTTCACCAGTGTAGAACTCAAGCTTCTGCTAGGAAATGCTTTGCTGATGCTGGGGTTGGACACTATTGAGACATTTCTGTTAACACTAAAGATGACCCTTGAACCAATATATTTCCTCTTATCCAGCTGAAGATGAAACTGCAACAGATTTTATAAGCTTATTCTTGTTTGCCATCTTTCTAAATGCTTATAGGCAAAAGCTACTGTATGATAATAAAATTTGATGTATGAAGATACACAAACATAAGTTACATAACATTACCATTTTAATTTGCACTTTTATGGATGCCATTTGGAGTGTGTATTCATCTATTTTCCATTTGTTGGATGATCAATGCAACACCAAACCAATAGAACCAAGATAAATATATAAATAACAACAGAAGTACATACTTAGCTAATCTTGCTTCCATTTAGTGATATGAACTCTAGGGCTTCAGGCCAGGTGAACTCTGCATGAAATCCAAGACCAACATTCACCAATGTACGTCTAGTATCCACCATCCACACCTGTTAGTGTGCACAAGACAAGGCAAATAATAACCAATAAATTATGAGCGAATTCAACTTATACCCTCAATCAGAAGCATCAACAACAAGTGACAGACTGAGACTGAAGTAAAAACATATCATTCAACAACATAGAGTGTAATCTATGACCAGTAAAAACTCATATGGTCTTCTATGTTGATGCTGTAAAATACACGATACAGAAATGTTGTTTCACGTACGACAATCTGCAACTGCAATAAACTTCCCTAACCAACCACAAAAGTATAGAGTTGAGACTTATATGCATGATGTTATATTCTGAAATGCTGCAAAATGGAAGCGATAATGCACAAAATGGTCAACTGAATTTTCTCTCATCACGCCGATATGGGAAAATTAACTGCAATGCTTAAAAAGAGGGGTACATCAAAACATACACATCAGCTTGCATGTACACCTCCGAACCAAGATTGACCAATGTACGCAGTCTCATAACTGCATTTTTCTCTAAAGTCTCCACCCTCTTCCGAAGTCTGAGCTGGAATATGAAATCTGGAGTCAAGAATTGACAGAAAAGCAACTGTTAAAGCAAGATCTTAATTTTCTTATTTATTTGTTTTAATCTCTTCTTCCATTTTTCATATCTTCTATCTGTCAAAAATTGAGAGAAGCAGTCCCTTTCTAACATTTGCAAACATGAGCTGCAGTGGTTTGTGTACTAACTGAACTGTAAGTTTTCTGTAAGTTATTACTTCCCATATATATGAAAAAGTTTCATTTACTGGATGTATCTTGTCCCTTTTACTACTTTTTTTGCTAAAACTCGGACTTCTTAATATTGTACTTCATTTTGAATGAAAGGAAACGATATAGAATGAAGCCAGTATATAGAGGAGAAAGCATTTTAGAAAATGAGGAAGTAGCATAAGCAAACACAAAGATGAGGTGGCCTAGGTACTAACATTCACCCTTCCCAATTAGATGCACATTCCATTGTTTCATTTCCAAACACAAAACCAACAGTGTAGGCTCATTGCTCGTTGACTATTCGTTAAATTATGTTTCAGGCATTTCTTCAAGCAGCTCACTGGCAAAGAAGTCTAAAAAATTTACCTACCTAATTCAATTTCTAACAGTGCACATTTGAGTAACTTAAAGAAGAACATCCTGGATACAACAGGCATGATAATTCAATTTCTAACAGTGAGGTACTAAGAATATTTTTGGGTAACTTAAAGAAGAACATCCTGAATACAATAGGCATGATCATTCCCAAAAGAGATTTTACAAATGTTGTCAAAAGGCAAAAGCAAACCTTTGGAGGATATCCTGAAAATCAAGAACTGAGTACTTTTGCTCTGCTGTTGTTGAGAGAATGGGAATTAAACGATCAAAAACCTCGGTCTTAACAACTTCTTCCATGAAGTTACGTAGACACATTTATTGTCGCATTCATGGATTTGATATCTGCCTGTATCACTTGATTTCCCCTGTTATCTTGCAGCTATTTATGATCTTGAAGGTAGGATATTTTCTGAAATGGTCCGCACAAGTAGTGACCTGTGGGAAGAAGGTTTTAACTTTGAGTTGTGAGAGCTTTAGTCACATCGATAACTCAGGAGACTTGGGTTCAGTTCTTGATGCCCAACCTTGAGGGCTAAGCATTGATTATCGTGCGGTTAGCCGCCCTGTTGGTTGTTTTTGCTGGGGCCTGGGAGTAGGGACTCTGCTAGTAACTAATGAATGGGAGAAATGTCAAAATTTTCCAAATCGCAAGTGCACAATACTTCAAAAATCTAAAATTCATTTAAGCCATGATCTTTTTATATCTTATCCATTGTCATCAGTAATTCTTCAGAGAAGAAAGAAAAAAATGTCAAGGAAGAATACTTCATGGGTTGGTTTATTCCTTGTTCTTGCATCTCATCATTTATTGATAATTTCATCTTTTGCTCATGAACAGCCAAAGATCTTCATAGTACATGTTTCAAAATCAAGTAAGCCTTCCGTTTTTAATACTCATCTAGATTGGTATACTGCAGCACTCCAATCTCTCCCACCTTCACCATTAACATCATCATTTGGTCATCGGCCTTCTCGAGAAATCATTTATACTTACAACCATGCTATTCATGGTTTTGCTGCAAGGCTAACACCTTCAGAAGCTTCACATCTCCGAGGTTTCCATGGTATTGTGTCTATATCACCTGAGCGTACTCACCATATGTATCCACAGTTCCTTGGCCTGAATGATCTTTTTGGTCTTTGGCCTAGCTCAAAGTACGGGGAGGATGTCATAATAGGTGTTCTAGATTCGGGAATCTGGCCGGAACGGCAGAGCTTTAATGACTCGGGTTTAAGTCCAGTGCCAGAAAGATGGCAAGGTATTTGTGAGAGCGGACCTGATTTTCCAGAAACATCTTGTAACCGGAAGATCATCGGTGCTCGTGCTTATTACCAAGGAATCGAAGATGGCACAGAATCAAGATCGCCAAGGGATATTAACGGACATGGTACACATTGTGCATCAGTTGCAGTTGGATCTGCTGTTTCGAATGCTGGCTTTCGGGGATTTGGTGTTGGAGTCGCGAAAGGTATGGCAAGTAAGGCTAGAATTGCTGTTTACAAGGTTGTCTGGAAATCTGGAATCCATACTTCAAACGTAATAGCTGGTATGGATCAAGCTGTAGCAGACGGTGTTGACGTAATGTCATTATCTTTGGGGTTTAACAAAACTAATGCTGAATATTATAACGATGATATCGCCATTGCAGCTTTTAGTGCTATGCAGAAAGGAATTTTGGTTGCATGTTCCGCTGGAAATAATGGACCTACCCCTATGAGTGTTGACAATATCGCGCCATGGATATTGAATGTTGGAGCATCCACGATTGATAGGGAATTTCCCGCAGATTTGGTTTTAGGTGATGGCCAAGTATTTCCAGGTGCTTCATTGTACTCTGGCGAAACACTGAACCAGCAATCCGGCGCCTACCTAGAAGTAGTTTACTTGGTTCATAATAGATATTGCTTAGAAGGATCACTAAATTCTGCATATGTTTCTGGTAAAATTGTTGTTTGTTATGCTCAGGGTGACACTTCAGCAGCAGATAAAGAAGGGACTGTAGTCAAAAGCGCTGGTGGAGTTGGAATGATTCTAATAGATCAGAATGAATGCAGGGGAATTGCGTGCACGGCCTTATCCAATTCCAGCAACTGAAGTGAGTCTTAGCTCTGGGTCTAAGATCATAGAATACATAAACAATCAACATTCAAATGGTCGGACACCTACTGCGGCATTCAAATTCCGAGGAATGGTTACCGGGTCAGCTGCATCTTCTGCTCCCAGAGTTGCATCATTATCTGGTCGAGGTCCGAGTCAAGTTGTACCTGAGATTATCAAACCAGATGTTATTGCACCGGGCATAAACATTTTGGCTGCTTGGACAGGATTTGGTGCAGACACGACTAATTTAGAAGAGTTCAATATAAGGTCTGGTACCTCCATGGCATGCCCTCATGTAAGCGGACTGGCTGCACTGCTTCGAAGTGCATATCCTAAATGGTCTCCTGCTGCAATCAAATCCGCTCTCATGACAACTGCTTACAATGTCGACAATTCAAAAAGTAAAATCACTGATTTTGCAACCAACAAACCTTCAACACCGTTTCAGCATGGGTCTGGGCATGTCTACCCAAACAAAGCTCTCAATCCGGGTTTAATATACGATATCGCCCCTAGTGATTACGAAGATTTCTTGTGCTCAATTGGGTACAATGCAGAACAGATTTCTCTCTTTGTCAAGGATAAGAAGGTTGATTGCGAGTCTAGTATGTTATCAAGTGCTGGTGACCTTAACTATCCATCATTTTCAGTTGTTCTCGGAACTGCAGACACAGTTTCGTATAAAAGAGTTGTTAAGAATGTTGGAAACTCAGCGGATGCTGTTTACAATGCCAAGGTTAGTAGAACATCATATGTTGATATCAGTGTTTCACCAACCAAACTTGTGTTTAGCAAGGATAAGACTAGTTTGCCTTACGAAATCACATTCGAGTCGAAGCTAACAGATCCTCATGATACCGGAGAAGAGTTTGGGTCAATAGAATGGTATGATGGACAACATGTTGTAAGAAGTCCCATTGCAATTAGCTGGCCAACTGTGAACTCTCCTGAGTCTCCTGACTTGGTTTATCCATCTTCAGTGTTTTCAAGTTTTAAGCATAAATCATGGTTATTATTGACAGTTTGTCTACTATCATTTTGGTTAGTAGTATCGTGATTTTGGCTAGTATCGGTACGGGGTTCATACTCCTTACATGAATTATCCCTTATTGCACATTTCATTCTTGTAACCATGGCAGCATCATATACAGTGCATAATTTCATTGAAACTCTCCCTGTAATGAAATGGATCTGTACATCTGGTGCATGTACATTTTGTACAAATTCTTGCAAGTTATTATCATGGACATTTAGATACATCTGAGAGATCAGAATCAGTAACCATTTTATTCTCATTCAATTACATCAAATACATATAAATTTAAAAAATAAATAAACAAACTATGGCATATTTGTATATGCTAGTATTTAGTAATAGGAAACATACATGTTACTTCGAAGATCCTAATCCAATTCGAACTGTGTAAATGATCAAGGCTTCGTGGTGAAATCGAAGTTTGAGCAAGTAGTTTGCCTGCCATAAAGCAATGAACTGAACCCAAGTCTTGATCTTGCAATGTCAAACTGTAAAAGATTGTCTTCCAACTGATATCCACCAAGAACAATAGACGTCCTCGGATTTGCGCCTCCGTCAACCAATCCTAAACACAAAACATCATCGCTAACTTGCACAATCGAGTTAGCTCCAAAAATCCTCCAAATCACTTTATCATTTTGCAACACAAGTTCGATAGTTGGCACACCGTACCCAAGTCTAGTACTTAACACATTCTTTCTACTAAAACATGTTCCAAAAGGTGCTACTGCAGCAACCCTGGAGATATTCCTAGCTGCAGCTTCCTTAGTAAAAGCATCAACAACAGCCTTGTAAATGGATGTTTCCAGGACTGTGTATGGATTAACAGTGCTAATCTTGGTTCCTCCAACTCCATCAGTAGTGATTGATAGTAAATTCTTATTCACCGGGACTTCCTTTTCGTCGATTCTAATCGATTTTACTCCAATGAAATACTCAACTGACTTTTCACCCTGTGAGAATGTTCCCGCAGTACTGACTGGATTGATTAATAAAGGAGTGTATTGAAGTGAACCTGAAATTTCCTTTTCTGGTTGCAGCACATACGGGCCATCACCAAAAAACATGACACCCTTTCCAGATGATAAGCACATAGCAAACTTCCTAGGAAAGCTGAAAGCAGCTGAGAATTGCGAAGGTAGCCCAATTTTTTCACGACCGAAACCAGCCATTCCTTTAACACCCTTAGCAAGTCCATCCAACAGAAAAGTTGGTGCACAATTGAATATAAACTGTTTCACTGTAACATCAGCTCCGGGGTTTGACCCGTCTGTGGACTGCACAGATAAAACATCTGAAGCGAGTTCACCACTTGTGGAAGTATGAGTGATGGTATTACCAGGGAAAAGACCACAAGTGTTGTTATTGCATCCTGGTCTAGGTGGGGAGAAGCATGTTCCACAACCAGGTGATTTACTTGCTAACGAGCATTGTGCTGAGCCGCAACGAGCAGGTTTGTAGGTTGATGATACATAACCCTGTTCACAATCGACCCATAGGAACTGACCGCCAAGATCGACGACAACGTCTATGGGAACTAGAGGTGTTCTTTGTTTGATCTGAGTTAGATATTGAAGTGTAGATGCATCTTTGGTGATTGGTAGGACAAGTGCTTTTGGTCTGAATGAAGTAGGCTGTGCGCTTGACAGAGAAAGAAGGGATAAGAATACCAAAGTTGAGAAAAGAAAAAAAGATTGAACTTGAGATGAAGCCATGGTTAGAATGAAGAAATGGTGGTAATGATAATTGTATGTGAGTGTGGAGTTTATATAGGCGTATAAATGAATGTAAAGAAATGAAGCAGAGTCTTGGAAATCTGAGTTCAACCCTGATGGCTACGGTCATGTCAATTATTTAAACATTATCCAAAATTTATTTATTTTTGTAAGAGACAAGTTTGACCAGAGTTTCTTCATTGACCATCACACCGTGTTTTTCTATTCATCTTTGATGACCAAATAATCACACCCTGTTTTTGAGTGACGCCTACTGAATTTAAAATGCAACTACAATTTTACTATGGCCAGGAGTCAGGACAGGCTATCAAGTATCAACTGTCCAAGATAAAACGGATAGGATATGGGTTGTCTACACTCTAGTTAATGTCAAGTGGATTTTAGTACCATCAGACTAGACAGTTCCGTTCCGTGGAAGAATGAACTTTTTTATTTTTCTGATGTATATTGATTGAAATGAGTACCGACAGTGTAAAATGAAATTCTTGCAGTAGTAGTTTTTATTGCCGCAGTAGTAAAATCAAATTTTGCGGTTGTTTTCAAATGAATGCCGTTTTTCAATTATAGACTAAGTAAAACCCATTAGATGACGAATGTCATGACGGACAAATTGTAATACTGAGATTTGCTTACATGGGATGATAGATAATGGTGTTTGAACTTTGAAGAAGGTTCAGAAGAAAAGAGATGAGATGTGGATGTACTGATCCACGTAGGAAGCCAAACTTGATGGGATGCACGTCCTAAATTATGCACTCCAATTTGGCAAAACGACTAACTAATCAAATGGAAACAACATCAAATGATAACGATGAAGTAAAGTCGTTAGGGACACAATTTCAACAGGCATACCTAACATAATTAATTTGGGACACAATTTAACTTAACGTCTAATTGTATTTCCTAATCAAATCTAACTTCCCGAAAATCATTTAGTGTATTTTGCGTCATATTTTGTTGTATTTTCATCACGATTACGTTGATCATGAGAAAACTGTAATTTAATGTCCGAAGTCCAATTGAATACTTTTTATAATAAAAATATTAGTCCTATACAATTTTAAACTATTTGGTTGAAATATCTGAATTATTTTTTTATTTATTGGCTTTCTATCCATAGTTTCGTACAAAAGCAAAGAGCTATGGGATGAGAGCTTTCGTTCAAACTGAATGAGTTTGATCAGATTAGGTGCTATTATGGGATGATAATTCTCACCGAAACTCCTTCACACACTCTATCAAATTAGGTGCTATCATGAGATGAAAATTTTCGCCCAAACTCCTTTACACACTCTTGCCTTAAAAAGAGTGTCCAACAGTTGAGACTAAGAGACTGATGTTCAATCGCTTGGAAAAAAAAAAAAACTTTTTGAGCGGTTAATTCGCAGACTCTCAATCATTTGTTTTAAGTTTTTTAACGCGGGTCCCATGGGGAATTTATTATTGAAAAAAAAAGAAGATATACTTGGGAGGCACATGTGGTCTTAGTTTTGTTTTAAACACAAAAATACATCTCGGATTCTCTTTCCATGGGAAGTAACTAACTTGTCTTCTATTGGATATTGTTCTTGCTTTTAATAAAGAGTCTACTTATTCTCCATATCTTTGTTTGAGATAGGTCCTTCATTGGATCTTATTTTGTTCCAGTACTGCGTATTTTACTTTTCTCTTCTTATAGATCTTTTCCTTTTATTCTTTATTTTTAATTTTCTTTCATTATCTTCATGGATTGCTAACTTATTTTCCTGATTTTTCAAATCTTCCTCCAAAGGGGTTTTGCGTTATGGGAGTCTTGCTCTCTAAGCGGTTGTGACATGATGTTCAATCGGATTATGATGACATATTGGAACAAGAGCCTTGGAGTGTTTTGGGTAATCTGTTGCTGCTGGAGAAGTTTGTGCCTGGTATGTCCAAAGGTGTTCAAATCAAGCGTCAAAAATTTTGGATACGACTATATAATTTGGATGTCACGTTTCTTTATTCAAAAATCATCAAGGAAATTGTAGAGCCGCTCGGAGTCTACATTGATATGATCCCAAAAAATGGAAACCCTGAAAAAGGGAAAATGGTGAAGGTTCAAATAGCTATGGATATTTCACTCCGTTAGTAAGAGGTTTTTGGCAAAGGACTTTATCATCGGTGAAGAAATATGGATTGAATTCTATTATGAGAAGTAACCAAAACATGTTTGTCATAAATGTTACATAATTGATCATCAAGAAATACACTTTGCAAGTACGTGGAAGAAGATCTCTTGATGGATATGTTTGGGATGATTCCTCCCTTTTCGAAGATGGAAAAAAAAACTTTTTTTGCTTTGGAAAGATGGTTTTATTTGATATTGAGGCTTCTTTCTTGGTTAATATCACATTACATACGGAAGATAGATTTAACAATCTTCCTCTTATTCTCCGCAGACTCTCAATCATTTGTTTTAAGTTTTTTAACGAAGCCGTGAAAGCTCCGGACCGGATGGATTCCCACCAGGTTTTCCGGGTCCCATTTTGGCTACTAGGATGGAGAATTTATTATTGAAAAAAGAAGATATACTTGGGAGGCACATGTCAAGATGGAAAGGCAAGTTCTTCAATCGGCCTCCGTACTCAATACCATACCACAACATCGATGGCATAGCCTATACTTTAATATCTTTTCCTAAACTTTATAGAAGCAAAGTCAGCTGGAGGAATGGGATTTCGTGATCCGGGTTGTTTCAGTTGCTCCCCAAATTATAGTTTTTGGCGGTTAGATCATAAGATATTTGGATTATTGGTATCTCTTTTTCTCCTATTCCTGTTGCAAAAAAGATATAATTCTCATGCTTTTTGCACTGATAGTGGGGTCTTTTACGGTAAAATCCAAACTTGTCCAACTCAAGACAAATGGGGAATAGGTTTTTATTATTGGAAAAAAAGGCATTCCTTCATTCTGAACTCTATAACTGAATAAAAATGAAAAGAGTTAACAGTATCACAAAATTTACACATAAGATATCCCACACATCTTTAGACCGAGTGCACGTAGTCAAATTTCATCACAAGGAGCTTGGAGGAAGATAAACACACACTTGTTTTTAATCCAATTGGTTAATGAAGATCAAAAAAAAAAAAAAAAAAACTTGGGAGGCACATGACATGGATGATGGCATTTAATACGTGGGTCCCAATTTTATTATTGGAAAAAAAGCATTTCGAATACAGAAGATATCCCACACATCTTTAGACCAAGATCATATTTACCAATATCCTTTTGGAAATCTCGGCAGTTATTTACGCCTTTGGAATAGTTATCGCCTTCTGTAACTTCCGTAGGATCATAGCCATTAACAACGTAAACTCATGATTGAAAATCACGCGCTTGAAGAAAGGCACGCATGCAATTTTCCACCATAAGTAATTCGAGCCATCGAAGACTGGCGGTACGTTTATAGAGATAGCACTTTTGTCCATAGAGTCAGATCGCTACAAACACAGAATTATGAGGTCTTAAACGTGTTTGCTTGCTATGATACCAATTGAAAAAGCGGGGGTCTAACAACCTCACCCAATATTTCGCTTAGCAATCTGTATGGACTAACTCCAATATAATTCTAAAAGCACCAACTAATAAAGCGAGCTCAATCAATAAATATATCTAAGAGTTATATCTCTGTTTCACAATGTAATCAACAAATCAAACAAATAAAAATCCGCGAGCCTGATTATTATGTGAAACAACTTGAACGGTAACAAAGACCAATGTTCAAGTGTCAATCAATTTAATCAACAACCAAAGGTTGAATTCCCAATCGATTGAACTTACGCACAACCTATGATATTTCAATTATATAAACAAATATAATGTGGAAAACAAATAACACAGACACCATAAGTTTTGTTAACGAGGATACAAAAATGCAAAAAAACCCCGGGACCTAGTCCAGATTTGAATAGCACACCGTATTAAGCCGCTACAGACACTAGCCTACTCCAAGTTAACTTCGGAATGGAATGTAGTTGAGCCCTAACCAATCTCACACTGATCAAGGTATATTCGCGCTCCTTACGCCTCTGAATCCCAGCACGACTCCGCGCACTTGATTCCCTTAGCTGATCTCACCCATAACTAAGAGTTGCTACGACCCAAAGTCGAAGACTTGATAAACCAATCTGTCTCACAAAGAAAAGTCTATTGAACAGATAATTCTGTCTCCCACAGAAATACCTAAGGGTTTTGTTCCGTCTTTTGATAAATCAAGGTGAACATGAACCAATTGATACACATGACTTATATTCCCGAAGAACAGCCTAGTAATATCAATCAGCTCACAATAATCTTAATCGTATGGTAGCGAAACAAGATATTCTGGAATCACAAACGATGAGACGAAGATGTTTGTGACTACTTTTTATCTTGCCTGTCGGAGATTAAATCTCAAGTTAATCCTAAAGAAGATAATACTCAATCACGATAGAAAACAGCAAGATCAGATCACGCAACTACAGAAAATAATTGGGTCTGGCTTCACAATCCCAATGAAGTCTTTCAGTCTATAACCTACAGGGTTTTGGAGAAAACCTATGGTTAAAGGAGAATGGCCTCTAGTCGCAACTACTAACACACAGGAGGTGTGGGGATTAGGTTTCCTAGTTGTTAGAGTTCCCCCTTATATAGTCTTCAAATCATAGTTTGCAATCAATGTTACCTTGGTAACAAAGCATTCAATATTCACCGTTAGATGAAAACCTGATTAGACTCAAGCTAATATCTTCCAACCATTAGATCGAACTTAGCTTGTTACACACAAATGAAAAGTGACTTCATTTAGATATGGGTAACCATACCTAAACGTATACACCTTTTTGGCTTAACAATAGTTAACCGAAGTTAGTTGTATGAACACTTTCATATCAACCTTATTCATCTTAACCATAACTAGTTCAAATGATTGAAATGAAACTAGTTCTAGAGTTGTTCTCATAATGAAGTGTTTATATTCTCATAGAAGTATACAAGACACAATTGAAGCAAAATCGATTTTGATTCACTCTAATCAATTCATGAACATTATAGTCACTGTTTGCAAACGGGTACACATACTTAAGTAGCTGGACTAAGTTTGGGTTCGCTAGTACGCGAACGGGTACGCATACCACCAAACTCAGTTGAACTCCGGAACCTGGACTTACGCCAGTACGCGAACGGGTACGCAATTAGTTCCCGAGCTTTCATTCACCAATCAGTACGCATACGTGTACGCATACCATGGTTACCGGACTTGGAATAACTTTCAATAGTTAGCATACAAGTACGCATACTATGCTATATCCAATCATGGTTAATTTGTTCTAAATCATTTCAATCATTGAAACATTCTTTGAAGACAGGATTAGATGTTTCACACAAACTATTAGCTTCCAAGTTATTTTCAAGTGATCGAATGATCAATACGATACATTCATAGTCTACATCAAATGAATGTCTCATACAAATCATGTAAGATGTTACCAGGCGATTTTCACATGATCATCTTTTGACTTTCGTCAAGAATATAAGATGAACTTGGTTAAAGCGAAAGCTTACCAACACATATTTCGAGAAAAATGTAAGCGAGTTAAACTCAGCTCGAAATATCAAATGTGTATAATCGACGTTTATATAGCTATACGACTATTGTCTCAAATAGGAGAAAGAGTAGATAGACTTTTGAGTGATAGATGATTTCAAGTCTCCACATACCTTTTGTTGGTGAAGTTCCACAAGCTCAGTAGTTCTTCGTCTTCAATCGATGAACGTCGTGAAGTCTAAGCTCAACTACACTTTCTATCCTAATCCGAGACTTAGCTATAAGTAGACTAGAAATCAAGACTTATAATTTTGGCAACTAAACTTGACAAACAAGCTTGAGATAACAATGCTTGCGAGTTCGACCGAGCAGTGCTCTAACAGTTGTGGCCTTGTATACAAAGTTCCATGATCCACTCCATGTGTAAATTGAAGGTGCTTGAATCATGGACGTGGTTGAGGAATAGCATAGTAGTTGAAGCAACCAATTTGGTTTTAAAATATTAGTTTACATTTACCACTTGCAAAATCAGTTAAGTGGTGAAATAACAGGACCCGCAAGCTCCAGTCATAAAGCTCAAACCTCAACCTTCCGCTACATTTTTACTTCTTCATCTCATTGGCTAATATAATAAAAATGAGTTATTGTGTACGTATGTTGCTAAGTCAAGAAGGGGGAGAGGAAATTAACGGTGCAAGACTAAGCAAATAAAATGAGATTTATTTCATTACAGTCGAGCATTACTCCAGCAACAAACAGGCTACAACATCAACAAACTTGCACAACTTGTGATTAATTATGATTCTAAGTACAATCTTGTTTGCAAGGTATCTTGGGGGCGTCATAGTACCAGTGTGAAGCAACTGATCTAGGACATTCTTCTTAATCTGCCAATAAATTGGGAATTAAAAGGGGGCGATGTTTGGACCACATATATATGGAGTAGGCTTAATAGGATCTTCAGCCCATTAGCCTTAAACTAAAACACTGGGTCATGGGTTGAATCCTAAGTCCATTAAGGGATAAAAACCTAATCCGTTGGCCTTTATTAAAGGTGACTATATCCATTGTATCCTAAAAAGTGGATGAATTTGTTGATGGTAAGACCAGGCATTAATTCAAACCAGGAAGTTAGAATTAATCTATATGTGTATTTAGTCCAAATACATTAATTAATCTGGTCATCTAGAACGGGGGGAATGAATATATATGATTTATTGGACCAAGTACATTTTTAATGTCTAGATACATAATTCTGATTTTAAATAAAGATGAACTTGGAGAGCATGTGGTCTAGTTACATTATCAAAATTGTAGTTGCAGGAAATCCTACACTACACCCCTCACTAGAATATACACAATTAAGTCATTTTAAGATGAATGATTATGATTCTTATTGATTGAATACTTGAATCTTTACAATATGAAATAGAAATGAGTTATAGAATTACAATCACTCTAAAGCTTTCTCTCTCCTAATGACTTGCTTAACAATTCAAAAAGAACTCTCCTCTTACAACAGACTTACTCAACCCTTTATATAGGGTAGTACACAGTGGATGACAGCTAAGTTGTCCTTTATTTTCGGGAATGACTTGCGAAGTATCGCAAGTGTACATGTATTAATTCTCGCGACACTCCTGAATTTCGCCGAGTCTTCACATCTTTCTCATGTTCTGGCTGTCGTCATTCATTGCGTCATTTATATTATTCTTCTGCGACGCCCTCGCAGTGCGGTTGTTGATTGATCTCGCGAGGTATTAATGTCGCGATATTCCGATCCTACAAAAATGAATGCAGACATGCAATTGATTGGATGCATACTCTCTACAACATATAAATATAGGGGGAATTTTAACTAGAAAGGTACACATTTTCTCTCCACTAAAACTTACTTAGAGCCTTACTCATTGAGGCATCAGAGTGTCCTTGTAGGTACCCCCTATTTTTCATTCATCAAGAATATTTAGAAAGCCAAGATTATTGGAGAGCTTGTTAGAGCATTGCTCGGTCGAACTCACATGCGTTGCTATCTCAAGAATGTTTGTCAATGTTAGTGATCAAAACTATAAGTCTTGATTTCTAGCCTATGTAGCTAAAGGTCTCGGACTAGGATAGAAAGTGTATTTGAGCTCAAGAACTCCATGGCAATCATCATACAAGACGAAGGACTACTCGAGGAACCGATGGAACTTCATCGACTAAAAGGTATGTGGAGACTTGAACTTATCTGTCACTCAAAAGTCTATTTACTTTATCTCCTACTCTTGAGACAAAAGTCGTTTAGACGTATAGACTTTCATTATACACATTTTCTATTTTGAGCCGAGTTTAACTCGCCTATCTATTTCTCGAAATATGTGTTGGTAAGCATTTGCTTTAACCGAATTCATCTTTACCTAGCGAAGAAAGTCATGATATGTTTCAATCACTTTGGAAATTTATCTGACGAAAAATGGTCTATGAATAACGGCTATATAACGTTCTCTGAGAATATTTCAATGATTGAAATGAGAGTTTAGATTACATAACCGTTGGTAGGATATAAGCATTGTTATGGAAACACATATATGTATAAGTCCTTATTCCTTGAACCAAAGTTTGCGAACTTTGTTGATCAAGAGAAATGGAAGTGGCGCAAGCCAAGTCCGTGAACTCAGTCCACGAACTGGCGGAAGTTCTCACCCGAGAATTTCTGCTGGAGTTTGTGTACTCCTTCCATGATCTTAAGTCCGCGAACCCATTCCGCGAACTTGAGTAGGTTATATATAAAACCGGTTGTTCTTGAACTAATATTTATATAAACTAAGGAATGCTTTTGCAAACCGTGGCTATAAAGTTCATAAACCCGTTCGAGTGAATCAAACCGTTTTTGCTTCGATTGTGTCTTGTGTAGTTACATAAGAACTAAGCAATTGAACAACTCTCTAACTAGTTCAATTGAGTCATTTGAACTAGTTATATGAAAAAGAAGAATATGGTTGATATGAGAGTGATCATATGGCTAACCATTTGGTTGACTATTGTTGAACCAACAAATGTTAATGTTTGGGTACGGTTCATAAATCCATAATTGAACATTTCGTTTGTGTGTAACAAGATAAGTTTTCGATCCAATGGTTGAGAAATATTAGCTTGAATCTAATCAGGTTTTCATCTAACGGTGAATATTGAATGTTTTGTTACTAAGCTAACATTGATAGCAAACCACGATTTGAAAGACTATATAAGGAGAACTCTAGCAATCGGAAACCTAATCCCCACACTTTATGTGTGATACTAGTTTGCTAAGCTAGAGTCGATTCTCCTTTCACCTTTGGTTTTCTTCTTCTAAAACCAGGTTAACGACTTAAAGACTTCATTGGGATTGTGAAGCCAGACCGACACTACTTTTCTTGTAGTTGTGTGATCTGATCTTGTTGTTTCTATCGTACGCGTACAATTGAAATAATTGGCTTGAGATTTATATCTCTGATAGGCAAGATAGAAAAGAAATCACAAACACTTCGTCTCATCGTTTGTGATTCCGCAATATCTTTTTTCGCTGCGTCGATTAAGATTATTGTGAGGTGGTCAATAATACTAGGTTGTTCTTCGGGAATATAAGTCCGGGTTATTGATTGGTTCCTGTTCACCTTGATTTACCAAAAGAAGGAACAAAACTCATAGGTTTACTCGTGGGAGACGGATTTATCTATTCTGTAGACTTTTCTGTGTGATACAAATTTCTTTATTGAAGTATTCGACTGTGGGTCGTATCAACTCTTAGTTATGGGTGAGATCAACTAATGGAATCAAGTACGTAGAATCCTGCTGGGATCAGAGGCGTAGGAGCATAACTGTACCTTGCATCAGTGTGAGATTGATTGGGGTTCAACTAAAGTCCAGACCGAAGTTAATTTGGAGTAGGCTAGAGTCTCATAGCGGCTTAATACGATTGTGTGTTCAATCTGGACTAGGTCCTGGGTTTTTTAGCATTTGCGGTTTCCTCATTAACAAAATTAATGGTATGTCTCGTGTTATTTGTATTCCGCATTATATTTGTTTATATAATTGAAATATCACAGGTTGTGCGTTGTTCAATCAATTATAATATCCGACCTTTTGGTTGTTGATTCAAATTGGTTGACACTTGGATATTGGTCTTTGGTACCATCCAAGTTATCTCTCTTTGATAAAGACTCGCAGATTTCTATTTTCTTGAGTAAAGATCAAATCGAGAGATTGAGATATAAACTCTTTGATATACTTTTTATCTAGATTGAGTCTGACTGTCTAGTTGATTCTCTAAAAAGTATATTGAGTCTCATCCATCAGATTGCTAAGCGAAATATTGGGTGTGGTTGTTAGACCCCGCTTTTCAATTGGTATCGGAAGCGAGGCAAACACGTTTAAAACCTTATAAATCTGTGTTTGTAGCAATCTGACTCTATGGACAAAGGTGCTATCTCAATATACGTACCACCAGTCTTCGATGGCTCAAACTATCCAGGATGGAAAATTGCTATGTTTGCTTATCTCCAAGCCCGTGATTTTCAAACCTGGGTACGTGTAGTTAAAGGTTATGATCCTCTGGTTAATACAAAAGGCGATTTATCTAATATAAAATAGTATAGTCCTGAAGAATCTCTTGCTGCAATCCACAATTCTGACGGATTAAATGCTATCAGACAAGCCGTTATCCCAAACCTTCAGCACTTTGTGTCTACTTGCACTAAGTCTAAATATGCCTGGGATATCTTAGAAAATGTATTTGAAGACAAAAGATACGTTTCTAAGAAGCATGCCATCGATGGAGGAAATAACCTCAACACCCTATCCAAAAATACCTCTCTTGGGAAGGAAAAAATTCTTGATCCAAATTTTGTTCAAACCTTTTCATTCAATGCTTTTTCTGACACAAGTGAATCCTCTAACTTGTCTTGGGCTGATGAATGTTGTTCGAATGGTGTTTGGTTCGATAAACCATTGATTACAGAAAGGATCAAGGATTTTGTAAAAAGAAGCTTTAGATGTGATAAACATCTTACATCGACTTTTGCTAATGATTCTGTGAAAGAAAAATCTTTAAGTGTCAACGTTTTGAATGCGTCTGATGGATGTAAACCCAGTGCTCTTACAACAGAAACATCCACATACTCAAGGTTTGATTCATAAATTGAGTCTGACACAGAGATTTTTGAATTCTTGAACAAAGACGTTTGCAAAGGAAAAGCCTAGCGATACAAATAAAGTATAACCCATACATAAAATTGTGATGTAATCCATACCTCAGATGAACTCTTCCTGGATTTCTTCTTATGAGAAGAAGATTTTCTTTTGGATGATGAATTACCAGTAGCCATTGTTATCTGCAGAGAAAAACAAATGCTAAAACCAAACACAGATTAGAATAGGATGTGATTATGAGTGTGCGATAAATTTTCCAAATTAATTCTTATTTCAGTTGCAGAGATCGTCTCCAATGAAAGAGAATTTACTTTCCTCTAACTACACCCTAACACAATCTTCTTGGGTCTGTAGGCTTCAAGAAAATATTCAATTAAAAGCTTCATTGAAGAAACTAGAATCATTAATCCAGGTGAAAGATCTTGAGATAGATTGCCTCAATGATAAACTCACCAGAACCATTGCTCTAAAGAAAAAAGAGACTAATACTCTCAAGGATGATCTACATAGATTATCTGGAAGTTCTGACAAAATCTCAGCAATGTTATTTGGTCAGAAATTCTTTGGAAACACATATGGTTTAGGATTTAAAAGCAAGACTGCAAGTATTGTCAACCCCGTTGTTTCTCTTCATGAAAAAATAAAGGTTGAAGGTTGTGATAAACAGAAGGCACTTCAACAAGACAAAGGATCCTTGATTTGTTCGTTTTGTGGAAATTGGAATCATGTTCAAAGCACGTGTTGAAGGTTTAAGAGGAACGACAAAAGAATTTCTAGACTGCAAAAGAACATGCAAAAGATGAATCTGGATAATCAACATGGGTCTCATAAAACCAATGCTTCCAGAATCAGAAGAGGTAAGAAACCCGTTTATACAACAAGCCTTGGTAAACAAGGGGAGCGTCTGGCTCACAACATCTCTCTCTAATTCCAGAGACGTTCGCATCCTCATCTTTAACTTGAGAAAATGGGGTTTGCGTATTTATGACTCAAGTAGTGTAATTATTTTTGTTAAATAAATATTCTCCTAACAATATAGATATTGAATCTGTAAACTATGGAAGACTTTTTCTTCTAGGGTTTAGACATTTCACAAGTCTATTTAATACTTTTGTAGACTTTCTTTTTCCCTAAAAGATACAGTTTCATGGATCCTCTAACTAGAGGCACCACAATCAGAGATGTAGTCGAAGCAATCAATGTGTATCTGTGTAAAGGAATCTCTTCCTCAAGGGTAAAGAAAGTGAAGACTACAAAGTATGGAGAAGGTTCTTCCTCTAACTGCCTCTTGTCTTTTTATCAACTTGATAATAACTTTAGAGGTTTGGTGAAATTTCATCAACAAAAGAAACAATTTAAAATCTCAAATTGTTTCATCTTTAGAAGAGATAGCTCACTATGAACAAATGTTGTCTCTTTCAAAGAACACCTTGCGTGATCTAAAAAGAGAACTTAGTGAGTTAACTGATATTTCTGAAGATTTGGAGGAATTGAACGATCCCATAATCAATGGGTTTTTCAATAATAAGAAGGAATTCTCTGTAGAGGTTCTGAGAAAGATCTACAACAACTAGTAAGTCTTCGGATGAGAAATATGTTTTTCTTGTTTTGTTTAGAAGAATAACTAAAGTTTGGAATAACCATTATTGTGATTACACATAGCTATGTCCAACATTCTCATCTTCATGTTTTTAGATTTAAATTCTAAACTTGTTTGGAAGATGATTTTTGCAGTATTAATCCTTATGGTTTTATATATTGCAATTGTTTATGGGATATGTGTGTTTGAGTCCGTGAACTATGATTGTAATCCTGTCAAAAGTAAAGTCTTTCGTAAGTCGATATTCTTATATTGATGAAAGAATGAATTGACTTTTGACAAATACAAAAGTTAAGCCTATATTGTCAATTATTGATGGAAGATAGGTTAAAATCTTTTGTTTTTCAAGGATTATGTCTATTGTATGTCATGGTGCAAATTGTGATGGGAAATAGAATGAATCCTTGTGTATTCCGCAGTAATTGATCTTCCCTAATCCATATTTTTGTGTATAACTGTGAGGCTCCGTAATGTGTCGTGTGTTGAGCACTAAAACAATCAAAGTTGATTCTTTTCATGCACTAGTGGAAAAGAGGGTTTTTTGACCCACATCCTCGACCCTCAATGGCGGTCAGCAGACCATGGACTGGTCAAAACGGTCCTACATTTAATAAAAATGCGGACCACATCTAGGAGCATTAATGTTGGTCGTTGAATAAAAAATTTATTATTATTTTATTCCTTATTAAACAACCCACACTGCTACCGGTGAACCTAGTGTTTCCAGTGGTTCAATTTTTAGATGAACGGGTGGATGCGAAGATACATATCTTTAAGAAAAAAAAGATATCTCTCTCTCCATCTTCAATTCGTCTTCTTTACAACTCAAACAGAAGAAAGAGAAATATCTCTTCTTCTCCATCTTCTTCATCTCACTCCCTGCTTCAGAAAGACAAAAAAAAAAATCTCACTCCCTCAACAACTCTCTCCCACTCTTTTTTCTTTCTAACTCCAACAAAAGAATAGAGAAAATCTTCTCCATCTTCTTCATCTCCTCCGAAGAGAAGAGATCTCGTCTCCATCTTCTCCTTCTTCTTCTATCATGCAAAAGCTATTTTTCTCACAAATATAAGAGCAATGTAAGTTTTAAGGTATTCTTTGATAGTAAAATCGTTATTTTGTAATAGATCTATCTTTTCAATATGATTTTGAACTGTATTTTCTTGTAATTAATCGTTATTTTTTAATGAGTTAGGGTTTTATACTTTAATAGAAGATTTGGGATAATATTGTGACTGGGTTTTGGTTATTTGTTTAATTTCAGGGATTCACCAACAGAAGAACAAGTATCAATCGATTTACCAAAGAATAAGGTAATTTAATAGTAAAAAAGTGACTACTTCTATTTCCTTACTTCTGATTATGATTTAAATTGTTCGATTTTGTTTTCATTTTTGGGGTTTTCAGGCACATGAAACCCTAGGTTTTTAATTTGATTTTTTACTCAATCTATGTTTCATTCACAACAGCTGACCTAGGATGATTTGTTTTGAGTTTTTTTCGATTTGGGTTTCTTTTGATTTTGTTGGGTAAGATTTTAGGGATTTATCTAATGATTTTTGTTGGTGATGATTTGGGTATTGTAGGGTTAGCCAATGCAAAGACTTATGCAATTCAAGATGGAAAAGATTCAGGTGTTGTTCTTGCTGCTACTAAGAGTAACAAACATAAGAACCCTCCAACTTTGGTGCACAAAACTGTCATGAAAAAGGAATTTAGTAGAATGGCTAAGGGTGTTGCCAACCAGGTAATTTAACAAACCCTTTCTCTTATTTCAGATTTTGTAATAGATTTTTGATGCATACATAGATAACTTGATTTTTTTAGCCACTTTGACAGCACTGGTTGTGTGTTCCACAAGTGTGTGCAATGCGATGGTTGCTGGGTACATCATATTACATAACCTCGGTTTAAGTCCAAAGTGTAAGAGTACAATGCCTTTTTGGTTCCTTCAATTTAGTTAATGAATCTCTTTTAAGATAGTTATTACTTTTTTAAATTCATTTACATGGGGAATCTCTTTGTAGGAGAGCAATTACAATCTCTGCACCATTTGCTTCTAGGAATTAGGGAATGACGCTCAATGAACCAGAATAGAAAAACCCCATCTTTTACCGATGCCCTCGCCGGTAAGGAGCTAAAATATTGTATTGTCAATATAGAACTGTTTTAGCATTTAATTTTGACTTGTAGTGACAGTTTTCTTGTGCTTATTGGCAGAATCTTTTTCCTCAAGGTCCAGCTCCACCCATCATGTATCTCTCATATCTTGAATGCATCTAAATTTTTAGATTCCGGGTGATGGATACCCTGTGGGAACAACGGTAGACATTGTAGTTGATCTAACAATACCATTTGCCCATGGACACTATATTTCTTACTGGAGGATGATGTCACCTTCTGGTGAAATGTTTGAGGAGCGGATTTGGGTACTAATCGAGGTATGCTTACAGCACCGTCTTCCTTGGGAATGATTCCAATCAATGCTTTTATTAATCTTTTACATATGGTGACAGGTTAATACTTTATTACTTGACTCTTTGTCGGACTTGAATATATTATCTGGTATAAGAATATGTTCATATTGTGATGACTATGGATGGAATTTGGAAATTAAGTATCAGATGGAGCCATGTATCAACCATGTATATTTTCTTGGAAGGCTTTTGCTTTGTAAAAAGTTGTGGTCGTTCCCCTGCTTATTTGCATTATGAGTTTGATTTTCATTATGTAAAACCATAGATATTGAACTAGGAACCTACACGTTAATTAGTCGATTAAGGATAGGTATAAACTTCACAACTAATTAGATAAAGCTTCCTTTTCTTTGTTTGATCCAGGTTACTAGTACTGACAGGAAATGTTTCCACATTACCTATCAAGGTAGTACAACTTTTGCATATTCCAATGTGAATTGTTGCCTGTTGCATTCTAGTTTCCGTAACCTCTTGATCTCGTTCCATTTTGTTCTTAATTTTTTTTTTTAAATGTGTATTTGTAGGCACATGTTGGCATTGCGATAAATTTTCCTCATACTACAAGAAGCTCAAGATGGTATTGAAGGTATCTAGGAAGAATATGAGGAGGCTTATGAGGTATAGTTGTTTTATAAAGTTTATGTATCCAACTGTGAGGTATTAATGTTAGAGATGGACATGGAAAGTTCACAATAGGAAATGGGTAATTTCCATTGGTGTATATGTATTGTAGCCTATAATTTGATTTATCCCGTTGTTATTTTCTATGAATTCTGAAATATAGTTCTTCTGATTTTAGCAATTGGTTAAGCCACTGGTAAAGACATCACAAGGCTATTCGACTTGAAACTTTATACTGATGTTTGAGAAGTTGATCATGATGATTTCGGTAGTCTGGTAAACTACCAACTTCTTAAGTGCTTGGCTAATTCTAGAATACTGTGCTTGGATAATTCTAGAATAATAACATGGATTGATATTCAATACTTGTGTAGTTGTTTTTTTTGTTTTCCTTCTTTATATACATGGATATTTGACCATACATTCAACTCTTATGCCGTCAGGGAGCTACCTGAATGTGGATTGTGGAACATATGCAATCATAATGCCTTAACTATCGAGGTATATATGTATCTTCGCAATTTTGTTCATTGTTTAATACGATATGCAATCCCTCATCATATCATATCCTGTAATGTTTACGGCTAGTATTTAACAGTTCATATCTTACTTGGAACGTGGCATTGACAATAATGAGGTGATGTAAGTATGCACATCTGAATCCGAGCCTCCACCATCAAGGACAGAACATGAAACACCTAGTTTGTTAGGAAAACTAAAGGACAAGTCTACATTTCCAAGCTGTGATTATAATAAGCTGCTTCTTGCTTGTCGGTTGACTGTAGGAGTTTAGTGCTATGAATCCTACTGTTTAGAACATTGTATCATGCTATGCAGTTGTTTCTAGGACGCCTTCCCTTCTTTCGTAGTCTTTTCTCTGCAAATTGAATTATACTGTTTGGTGTACCTTGGATGGACCCTCAACAAGCATGAATGTATTCTGGGCTTATATTCAAATGTTGATTCAAATGTTGTCTTTCTTCATCTCAAATCAAGAATGACCCTGCAGTAGTTGTTTGGTGAATTGGTATAAATTCAAATGTCTGCCATCCTGTGTTGCGTCATATTGTATGTTGTGCTGCTATTAAGGTTTCCTATTATGCATCTTCTATTTGGGTTATGTATTTTGTTAGTGCAGTGTTTGATCTTAACTGCTTGTGCATAATCTAGGTTCTGACATTTGTTTATGAAGTGTAAAATGATTTATTGATTTTTTTGTTTTCATTTGCAGTTACTAGTGACTTTTTCAAGACTGCAGTGTAAAATGGGGGAACTTCATTTTGAAATATGGGCTAAGTTCATCATCAACTGAGTTTATTCTTTTGCTATTTAGCCAATCGTTTATTAGTTTATCATTTTGTAACTGAATCTTAGAACTTAATTACCTTTATGGTTGTAGAAACTTAAATTGGTATGAAGTTAGATTTTATACCTTTTTTCTGTAATTTGAACCTAGTGAATGTTGAATTGAAAGACTATTTGTGTGCAAATTTAATTTGAATTTGGTTCTCATTTGAGTTTGATTGTCATTTGAGTTTATTTTGGTTTTCATTTGAATTTTCATTTGAGTTTATTTTGGTTTTCATTTGAATTTTCATTTGAGTTTAATTTGAGTTCCATTTGATGAGTACTCGATTTAGTCACTTCGTGCATTCGATCAGTAATCTGAATCTGATTTTTTTTTTATATTAAAATCCAAATCTAGGACCGACTGTGGTCAGTCTTAACATATTGACTGTTACAGTCGGTCGTTGATATGAGTTGCACCGCGACCCGCAGAGCCACGTCATATATGAAAAAGACGCTTAGATCAAGGCGACCATTTCATGATGACAAAGCAAGTCATATATACGAGTTAAATGACTTGCTTCATCGGTCGCGATACTGCTGATTTCTACTAGTGATGGTTAGCTTTTTGTTGTTCCATAAGGTACTTTATGTCGAGCATATTGAACTAAAATTAATCATCTTGTTTGGTTATTTAGTTATGACTCCATAAGTTTTCTTATGTTTGAGCACTTTTGATTGGGTTGGTTATTTTCATAATTAACTTATTCATTGCTCCATAGATTCTCTTATGTGAGTATGGCCAATTAGATTGATTACTCTTTGTGATTAGTTTGATTGTGTATTTCGATTAAATTAATCATGGGTTCTCTTGTGGTTAATTTAATTGAGTATTTTGGATTCAAATTCATACTTGTATGTGATTTGTTATGTCCAAAGAAATCCTTCTTTTCCTTCGAAATTAAGGTCGCTCTTGTTGTTCTTTCGGGAATGACATATTATGGGGGAGAGTTCGTTTTGAACTTGCGCTTAATTGCCATATCTTTGTGGGAAATGCGGCTGTGGAATATTATAGGGATTATCTTGTATCTTTAAACTCCTTTATGAATGCATTTATCTTCGGCTTTATGATTGAATCTAAATAAGATGATGTGTGTTTCTTTCTTTTGGTCATGAAATGTCTCTTTCGAAAATTTCAGTAGGATCCCGTTCTTGTACCTTTGCCAATTTTATTGACAAAAAGGGGGAGAATTAATATGTAGTTCACACTACAAAATACATATGGTTTTCGGATTATTATGTAAGGGGAGTGGTTTCCATGTGAGATGGAGTATTGACTAAGGGGGAGTGATACATATCACCATAGTATTGTTGTTGAATTTGTGATACCATTGAACTTTGACGATGTGCAATGATACTATGACACTGTATAACAATGATTGAGAACTCTTGTTTTCTTATTGTTATAGCTACGGATTTTCAACAACGATGATGCTACACTTACAACCTTTGGGATCATTGGAGTACTTGGAAGTGATGAAGATTTCGAGTAATGTTGAAGATTAGATATGTGGAATAGGACCTACAAAAGCTAATTTATTTATTTTTGTATTCCATATGTATTAATAGTTTTGCCACTAAAATTGACAAAGGGGGATATTGTTAGAGAATTGGTCGGTCGAACTCGCATGCGTTGCTATCTCAAGCATGTTTGTCAATGTTAGTGATCAAAACTATAAGTCTTGATTTCTATCCTATGTATCTAAAGGTCTCGGACTAGGATAGAAAGTGTGGTTGAGCTCAAGAACACCATGGCAATCATCATACAAGACGAAGGACTACTCGAGGAACCGGTGGAACTTCATCGACTAAAAGGTATGTGGAGACTTGAACTTATCTGTCACTCAAAAGTATATTTACTCTATCTCCTACTCTTGAGACAAAAGTCATTTAGACATATAGACTTTCATTATACACATTTGCTATTTCGACCCAAGTTTAATTCGCCTATCTATTTCTCGAAATATGTGTTGGTAAGCTTTTGCTTTAACCGAATTCATCTTTACCTAGTGACGAAAGTCATGATATGTTTCAATCACTTTAGAAATTGCTCTGACGAAAAACGGTATATGAATACGGCTATATAACGTTCTCTGAGAATAATTCAATGATTGAAATGAGAGTTTAGATTACATAACCGTTGGTAGGATATAAGCATTATTGTGGAAACACATATATGTATAAGTCCTTATTCCTTGAACCAAAGTTTGCGAACTTTGTTGATCAAGAGAAATGGAAGTGGCGCAAGCCAAGTCCGCGAACTTGCGGAAGTTCTCACCCGAGAATTTCTGCTGGAGTTTGTGTACTCCTTCCATGATCTTAAGTCCGCGAACCCAGTCCGCGAACTTGAGTAGGTTATATCTAAAACCGGTTGTTCTTGAACTAATGTTTATGTTAGATATTCGGGTTGGATCCGAATATGGTCGCCCCATATTGTATGTGGCAAGCCCGGTAGGGTTCCATATTCCTTAGGGTTTGGAACCTATATAAACATCTCTAGCATATGTGTAAAGGTTACGTGATTCCACCGAAATTACACCCAAGTTTTATCATTAGAAAAGTGGTAACTCTAACCCTAAAGGAGAGTTACCATCTAGAGAAAAAGGTTTCAAGTTCTTAGCCTGTGAAATAAGCTTGTGCTCATCAATGGTGATTGTAGTACACCAGAGCAAGAAAATCGTGAGTTGCAGAGTTATTCTCCTGGCTGCTGTGCCGTACACCAGAAACGTGAAGAATGACTCTCAAGGACAGTCGTTCTTCAACAGCCGACAGAGACCCATAGCCGTGCGTCGAATACGGAAGGCACTTATTTCTGCATTTATATGCTACGGTTTTACAACTTGTTTCTATCGCTCCTCGTAATAATCCGTTTTGAATAATTAAAATGACATAAATCAGGCTTTTCATCTTTTCTCCCTTGTTCATCATTTGTAAACCATTTTTGAGCATTAATAATGATTTTTGAGCGTGTTTACACCATGATGAGCTAGAACCCATCACTTTGGACGACGGAGGAAGTCTGTTTTGCACCCATGTGGTAATTCTATTTAATTCTTTATGACTATTTGCACTATTATAATTGATTTATGATTTTTCTTGATTATTTGTGAATTCGTTAGATGTCGCATGCTTAGTCTTAGGTACTTTAGATGCGGCTAATCGTCGTGTTGGATCGTTGTTGTTGCTGCTGCTATTCCTTGTTTACCAAATCGGAGCTCAAGTACAAGGTATGAACCGATACCTGCTTCTGCTTAATCGTATAATCTCTGATATTGGTATCATGATCTATTGGTTTGCTGCATTTTCGTGCTTGATATAACTTAATTTGGTTGCTTGAAAGTTTGATAACATGATAGTATCATGATTAGGGTTCTTGTTGTTTTTTTCGGATCTTGATGAGGGTATTTTTGGTTTGAAATATTTAATTGGGTATGTTCATTATTGATTAAACTGATTTCCTGGAAAGTTTTATATCGTTTGAACGTGTGGTTTGAAAGATATTGCAAAAACCCTAGTTTTATATCATGTTTGTGAGCAGTGGTTTGATGATTGTTTTGATGTATATATGTAGATCCATGTTAATTAAAATTAATGTAGATAGATAGTGCTCTCTGAGAGCTTTCTTTTGACATATTATTTGCTTGAATCGGAGCTCGTATGAGTGAGATATGGTCTCCCAAAGTTGGTCATGCGCGTTTGTACGCTGCTGGAATTTTAGAGAAGACGATGAACAGTAACCGAGTCAACACTGTTCACAATCGGCGAGTTACACTATTTAAAAATCGGCGAGTTAAATCGGTCCACGATCGGCGGTTCAGCCCGCGGTTCGGACCAGTGGGTCAGCTCGCTGTCCAGGCCAGACCGGCGGGTCAGCTCACGGTCTAGCTCGCGGTTCAGATCGATGGTTCGGTTCGCTTTCCTAACCAGTGGTTCGGTTCGGTTCGCGGTTCAGACCGGGTTATTTGTTTTTCATTTTTCTCTATGTTGTGGTTGTCGGATCAACTCCAATTTTGGTACCCTAAGGTTTTTCGACGCTCCGAATTCAATAAAACTATTTTCAGAACCTAATAAGATTCACATGATAGAGTTTCTTTGAAATTATATGGTTAATCGTTTTATCCATGATAACATGTGAATGGTTCTATGTTGTGATTGTCTAATTTATTTGATAGACAACATGTACGGTGCTGGATTGAATTCATATCTTGCTGATTTGTATGTCTAGATAACATGTTGATTTTGATTAGATAATCATCTTGGTTTGATAACATGTTTGGTTGAATTATAATCTTGATTGAATAACATGTTAAAACAATTGAGTGGGAGGTTGTTTGGTTGAGTTTGTTTACTTCCCAAAAACCATTAACTTGCGCATATATTAAATCGATGTAGAAAATATTACTTGTGGCGCGAGAGATGATTAGGAGTTTAACGATTTTTCGATCTTGCGACTTGTAATGTTGTTTTACTATTTATTTAGATTAATGCAGCAAAGTTATTTTTTTTATATATGTGTATAGTGCCATAAGTTTAATATCCTTTTCTTATTTTTCGCATGCTATGTTAGACTAAATGGCTTCCAAGAACATCATTTCTGATTTGAACAAGGGTGAAAAACTTGATGGCGACAACTATAACATTTGGCGCCGAAAGATCGTTTTTCTCTTGAATGATGATGGGCTGTAGGAAATAACTGAGCATGTGATGCCTCAGCCTGAGGAGGGTACGACAATTCAACATCGTCGAACCTCGAGGCTTACCATGAATGGATTAAGAAGGATCGCAGTGCTCGTCATATGATCCTGAGCTCAATGCACAATGATCTCATTGGGGAGTTTGAGAACCACTAGTTTGCTCATGACAAGCTAGAGGCAGTCAGGCAGAAATTTGGAGTTACCTCTGTGGTTAAGTTGCGCGCTTTAACTATAAAGTTTGACACTTGTCAAAAGAAGCCGAATGTTACAATGAAGCCACATTTGAGGACAATGTCGTCAATGATACGCGAACTTGAGGCTGCAGGTCATCACTTGACAGATGAACAACAGGTACAAGATGTTATTCGTTCGTTACCTAACTCTTGGGAACAGATGAAGCAAAACATGACACATAATGATAATGTCCGCACTTTTGAGGATATTTCTCGTCGTGTGGAACTAGAAGTCGAGCGCTTGGAAGCAACTAAGACGACGATTATGTTTTATTCTTTGAATCTGTTTCGCATAAGACCAATGGGTCTAAGCACAAGAGGGGTAAGGGTTCTTCTGCTAAGAATCCTCGTGATGGATCTGGGTCGTCCACTACCAACGCTCCTAAGCGCAAAAGAGGCAAGCGTGCTGATAAGAAAGATAAAGCAGAGATGAAATGTTTTAACTGTGATAAGAAAGGACACTTTGCTCGTGAATGCACTGAGCCAAAGAAGGTAATTTCTGAAATGGTTGGACGACATAGATTTATTTCCATTAAACCAACAAACTAGCATGGTAATAACCGGCCATCCCTCCTCCGCGAGCATCGATCGAACAAGTAATGGCGTGTCCCTAGATCCACCAAACGATCACCCAAAGGTGGTCGATCATGCTGCTTCCTTTAAGACGCTTATCCGCAACTTATTCAATCAATCTCTAAAACAACGATGCTTCATACACATCGATTAGTTTGAGCTGCTTAAAAGCGATGCTTCACATGCATCGAATACATACATATTTTATTTGCTTCATAAACAACTTAGTTGTTTCACCTAATAGCACCATGCTATTCTCCGCGGCAGGTCCCACGACTCGACCCACTTATTCGAGACATCAAACATGTCACAAACTGGGGGATACTTACTGGGGTATTGGTCTGGCGGTTTACAGCGTGCGGCCTGCAACGCGTCCATTACGAGAACGTGTCAGGAAAGACGGATAATTATCAATAATGAGAGTAGTGGGAGAATGTGTGATCAGTCATCCCTCATAATGGAAACACGATGATCACTACCTTCCGTACAAACCCACTTCTCCACTACTTCACTTTCTCCACTTCCTAAGAGATCAGGGTGACGCTCAAATGACTTGTATATAAAATTTTTCAATCTATTTTGAACGACAAAAAAATACAAGGTTATCAACACAAGTAGCTAGAAACCATTTTCTGATACCAGTCATAAACAGCCACACCTTCATAATTCAACATTCTGGTCTCAAACACCTTCTTCGCTTTCCTCCCTAAGATCAACCCTTCTCATTCACTTTGTGACCGAATTGAATCTGGAGGTCATTTCTTGGTTTAGGCCAGAATCTTACAGATTGATCTCTCGAACTCAAAAGTACTCATGTGCAGTACATTTGTTTAGGGTTTGAATTCGTTTCTCATCAACATACCCAAAATTTATCAAAGAACAGCAGAATCAGTTTTTACCCTCAAACAACTGGCGACCACAGTGGGAGATTAATCTCTCAGTTGCAATATCAATTTTCAATTTCATTTTTTCAATCTCAATTTCAAGATGGTAGAGTTGAGGTCCGGGTCAGCAACAAAACCATGATGCCACCGGCGCTGAGAACATCCTTGGTATCAACGTTCCTTACAGTGACATCAATGTACCACCTGTCAGCATAATCAACACCAGCGGCGCAGGAAACATTCCCTCAGGCGTTACACCTCCGATCACCAGAGCCAGAGCTGCTGCCGCCACCCCCAATATTTCTTCAAGCGTGACACCCCCGGTTGTCACCAGATACGCCGCCACTCCACCACCGGGACGAGAGACTGGAGGAGCCAGAGAAAGCCAACCTCCTCTTACCACTGTTGATTTGATGGAAAGACAAAAGGTTCTCGTAAGGCTCAGACAGTGATGCGTGTCGTAGGTGCAATCAAATTAATATCTTATTTCCACTCAATTAAAAATAATATAATGGAAGTCAAGTTCGTTCCCACGAGGAGCAAGAGATTCTAGTTGTAAAAATTGTCACGAAAAGGGGGGTGTAAAGCAAAATAAAGTAAATAAAGCAATTAAAAGATAAAGTTGAAATCAATAAGAGAGACAAGATCAAGGAATCCTTCTTCGTTTGCAAAACAATGATTCAAGTTATGTTTTTCATCCACATGTTATTAGTCACAGTTATCACCAACCGTAGGTAAAGCAACTAGATCGGTGCTAAACCCTAAATCCCTTGTATCACACGGGATACGGAAGTTCTCGACTACCGGATTCTATTTACCAAACCACCTAGTAGTAGATCACTCTAGATGTAATTTAAATAAACGCATTAAGATTTATGAACTTATTAGGTCAATATTAGTAGTTAGACTCTTAGATCAAGGTCTACTTGCTAACGTTGTTTTCACACACAATTGCTCCACGGAATCCCTTCGCAAGGTCTCGTGTTTGCTACTTATGTAAAGAGTCAAGAAACGATTACTTATCCCTAACTTTCACTAGATTTAGATCAAATTAACAAATCAATTTAGCGTGCACTCTAAACAATCTATAAATCAATCAATCATGAATAAACATTCCTATTAGTAAAAACAAACGATAATCATGTGAAAAAATTCAAGATAGAATTGAAACAAAACTCAAATCATGTATTAAGAACTAGGAATTCATCCTCAATCAATAATAAAATTAGCTACTCATGTCTTTGAAATTCACACAAATAATTAAAGGGAGAATTTTTCAAGTTCACACAAATAATTAAAAAGAAGAATTGAAAGCAAAAACACAAGTGTTGTGTGTGTAGAGAGGTGTGTAAAGAGATATAGAAAACTTCTCTATTTATAGGCTTCAATATTCTCCAAATCTTCCAAGGAATAGAATCCTCATTCCATAATAATTCAATTTCCAAATTCAAGTCTTTCTCATCTTCCATCTTCTCTTTCCAAATTTGAGCCAAATTCTCCATCCAATTCCAAGTCCAAGTCTTCACACCCATGAGAAGAATCCACACAAAAATCTGTAATTTTGGTCACCGAAAGTTTGGTATTATGGCCGAATCCGTAGGGAAAAGTCACCGCCGGCCACCTGAAATTCTCTTTTCCGCTGACAGAATATTCCGTTATGATATCGTCAAAGATAACGGTCAAACGGGTCAACCGTTAGTCAACCGGGTCAAGGAGAAGGTAAATCAGACACCGAGACAGCTTATGAATCAGCTAATGAATCTGTCTTACTAACGAGTTGGATCGGTCACCAGTACTGAGTTGACTCGCCAGAAGAGAAATTTGGGCAGAGTTCTGTTTGTTTTCCGACATTCCCAGGCCAAATTACGGCCTCTTTCTGCTTCATTTCCCTGCTACAATTCCTAGCATACATCTAATACAATTCAAGCATTCATTCATCACACAGCCAATATCACTCTATCTCATCAACACCAGGATCGGCCACCATCAGCTCAGCTTCAACCAATGTCTTCTCAATAGCACCAAACCCAACTCTGCTTCAATCAGAAAGAACCCGTTCTCTGATTCGAACCCATTCATTACATCCAGCAAATAACAGCGGCAATACCATCTTTTTCTCTTTCACCAGCAACTCAGCTTCTTGAATCGAGTTAGACTCATACCCATCTTCTTTATTCAACAGAAATCAACAGCGTCAGGACTAACATCGGCATCAACAGATCCCCAATAGCAGCAACCATTCTCTTCAATCAATCAAACTCGAATTGAGTTTACCCATTAAATCACCACCACCCTATTACTCAAATCCGTCTCCTGTTTCATCATTTAGCAGCTCATTCTTCTTCTCAAAACCCATCTTCGATCTTAGAAACCCATTCTCAGAACCTCCATTAATTCACAATCAATTGTTCATTGAGCTTTGAACATCATCTCCGCCATGACTAATGAATTTAATCAGCGTCTCTCTGCTCTATCCCCTTCAATTTCTTGATTTCTCTCGTATCGCAGACAACGAACATCGAACCCATCTTGCTCCCAACTCTCGATTCATCTCAAAACCCTTAATCATTACCACCAGCTTCAATCCTCATATGAGCCCATCTTCTCGACCTTCAACAGCATCATTAATGGCAACAGCCAATGTCTTCTTTGGATCCCGATTCCTCCATGGCTGCGCCACCTTCCTTTTCTCTTTATTCTTCTCTACCATCGACGGAAGAAGTCACCCATCTATCGATCTATTTCTGTAGCTCTGAATTTCATCACCTTCAACCATCTTCCCTGCGGTTTCTCTCTGGATATGAATCCACCATGGTTGTGCCTCCGTTTCTCTTGTTCTCAATTTCAGGTACAAATGATTGAGAAGAAGCTCGAGATAGTTAGGGTTATTTGGGTGGATAGTTACACCCCAGGGATAGGGACCACCCCACTTGTTAGATAAGGGCCATCCTACTTGTTAACCCCTTAACCTCTGCGGGCCTGGCTTTAGTATTCCTCCAAAAGAGAGTTGCCCCATAACCTTGACTGATCCGTAGTTAGTACTCTTTCAAATTGGGTTGCCCCTTAACCTTGGCTGGGCTCCAGATAGTGTTCACCCATGAAATGACAATTCTGCCCTTTTGGCTCAAATAGAGTAATTTCTTCTTCTTTTCCTCCGTGTGACTCCAAAGTAGCTACAAAACTCAAAACAAGCGTAAAATACATAATTTACAAGAAAAATAGCAAAGAAAGCATAAACAATAGATAGTAAATAGGATGTATTCTACACCCTATCAGATTCCCCCACACTTAGACTTTGCTAGTCCTCGAGCAAATCAAACTAAAAACTCACAACTTCAAAGCGTTCAAGTGTCCCAAGCATCCAAGGAGTTATGAGGACATAGAGTTTCTGCATTCTAGTAATAAGAAGTTAGAAATACTAAAGAACATATTCTCATTCTTAAATGTTGAGTGAGAAATAACCACACCATAATGAGAGAACGCGTGTTTGAGAAACGATCAATAAGCATTTCGCCTCGACTTCGCCTCACCAAAAAGGATTTTATGATAATTGCACTCAAAAAGACGGCTTTTTTATGGTTCTCACATGTGTGCAGGTAGGAATGAAGAGAGAATTCCTACAACACTTGAATGGTGGGAAGGACAACTTCCGAAATATTTTAAAAACCCACATCTTTTAACATTTTGAAAAACCATTTTTCTAACGATCTCTAAGAAAGGAAATCAACCACTATCATCGAGGATGAGATTACTTACTCACCTTCACATCCGATCGCCAATTATGATAACACCACTCTCACGGCATCCAATAGAAACGTCTTCCGCTCCTCGTCTTGATCTCCTTGGTCTTCGTCTTCGGTTTCAACTATTGGTGATAAATTCTCGAATTTCATAAATCCTTAACAATTTGTAACCTTTTTACCTTAAATCCTTGTCTCTTGAAACTTCCTTATAGATTTTCCTTCCCCACGGCTTATTAAATAAATAAAACAAAACAAATATTTGTCTTGTTTTTTTTTTTTTTTTTTGAAAACAAGAGAAATATAACAAAGTGAAAATAAAACAAACCGTGGTCGTGGGAGAAGTATTTTACCGCTTGATTCTTCACAACTTGTATCGCCTCAAAATCATAAACTTCAACAATTCTCACCTTTTGATTTTCTTCGCTCTTGTGAATAAGTCTTTATACTTGGATATAGAATTACCTCATTATATTGTAAGTCCTCAACATATATGTAAAAATCTGTTCTTTGTATGTTGCTTTACTTGAATATGAAATTTGCTCTTTTTTCTCGTTCCGTTGCTTGTAAACCTTGAACTTTTCCAACTTTCCTTGTAAATTTTGATGTCGCTCCTTGTGGATGATGATGGTGTTTCTATGGACCCGTTGTTGTGGAGAGAATGGTGCTAACTGCAAATCGAACTACAAGAAGGAGGCTTTCATCTATAGATGTCACCCTTATGATTGACAAAATTAGCACTCAAGAGATCAAAGAGTAGTGCTTCTATTGGTGGGAGGTTGGGTAGCTCACCATTCTACCCGGAATTAACGTACGGTGACACAAACTCAAAAGAAAGCTCTTTAGTAGATGGAAAAATTTCTGGTCGGTGCCTCACATGATATGAATACGGGTAGTCTCCACTAATGATTGATCAGCAACTCTAATAATGCATTTCTCCCTGCACCAAATTTGCATCACCGGCATGATTAAATCCATTATTTAACACTCTAACAAGCAAGAAATCCAAACGTAGTTCTCTAACACTTCCAAGTTCAATTATATCGGTCAGAATCTCTATTTAAACATACCTATAAGTATGCTAGTGACTCTAAAATCTCTAAAAGTTGAAGTTTTTTGTAAAACTTTTTTTTTTTTTTAATTTTTTAATTTTTTTTTTTTAAATACATGTTTAACCACTCCCCCACACTTAAACCTTACATTGTCCTCAATGTAATTGAATCGTCCTAGTAAAGTCAAGGTGGGAAATTTTAACATGATAAGGAACAAGAAAAAGAAATAACAAAAAAAAGCAAAAGGATAAAAAATACAAAACCTATGGGTTGCCTCCCATTAAGCGCTTGTTTTAAAGTCGACGGCCCGACTTAGCTCTTGCTAGATTTATTAGCCCGGATCAATCTCTTTCACGGGAAAACATGACTTCACATCACTAGGGTATCTCTTTGTCTCAAAGATATTGAAGTGGATGAGTGCTCCATCAAACTCCATAGTCAAGGTGCCATTTTGGACATCAATCTTTGTTCCGGCGGTGCTTAAGAATGGTCTACCCAATAGCAAAGGTGTAGACTTGGAAGAATTCTCATCATTCATGTCTAAGACATAGAAATCGGCCGGGAATACAAGCTCATTAACCTGCACCAAAAAATTCTCAACAATCCCTTTCGGGTAAACATTAGATCGGTTAGCAAGTTCAAGAACTACCCCGGTCTCCTTAAGAGGACCAAGATTCAAAGAATCATAAATCGAGGAAGGCATAACATTAACCGATGCTCCCAAATCTAGTAAAGCTCGAGTAAACCTTGTTTTACCAATTGTGCAAGGTATAGTGAAACTACCGGGGTCCTTTAATTTTGGTGGAAGTTTCTTGAGAATGAACGCCGAAGCATTCTCCCCCACACTCTTCATTCCCTTTCAACCTTTTCTTCTTCATGCACAACTCCTTTAAGAACTTTGCACAACGAGAAATTTGACGAATAGCTTCAATGAGTGGAATATTGACTTGTACTTTCTTAAGGATCTCCCAAATATCCATGTATTCCAATTCTTTCTTTGACTTAGAAAATCGGCTAGGAAATGGGGGTGGAGTTGTGAAAGTAGGAATCGTCTCCTCGGGTTGGTTGGTTGGGGATGTATTCTCCTTTGGTGTGGTCTCAATTTCCTCTTTCTCATCATACACCTTATCTTGTTGATTTGGTTGCTCCACTTGTTTCCCACTCCTTAAAGTAATCGCATTAACGCTCTCTCTTGGATTAACAAATGGTTGTGAAGGAAGCTTTGTGGAAACTTGAGCTTTCAATAGGTTCACATCGGTCGCTAATTGCCCCACTTGAATTTGTAAATTCTTGATTGCCGAATCGGTCTTTTGTTGTTGTTGTTAAACCAAAGTGGTGATACCTTGCATACCTTGCATCAATGCATTGAGCTTGTCATCAATTGAAGAATCACGTTCCTTGACTTGTTGTGGTTGAAATTGTTGTTGAGGTTGGAAACGTGATTGTTGGAAACCACCTTGTTGCGCATATGGATTAGGAGCCTCCGCTTGCTTATTTGCATAACTAAAGTTGGGATGATCCTTCCAACCGGGATTGTAAGTATTCGAGTATGGATCGTACCTCGGCCTTTGATTTGGATATAAAGCATTTACTTGTTCGGTCTCACCATCCGGAATAATAACAACGGCCATCCTTTGAATCATTTTCTCCATGTTACTCATTCTTTGATCAAGATGTGACGATGAATCACTAACTTCATGCACTCGCCTAACCATGGGTTCATCTCTTGTGTAGAATTGTTGCGAGTTCGCAGCCATACTTTCAATCAACTCGGTAGCTTGGGTCACCGTCTTGTTCACTAGTGCTCCACCACCCGCGGCGTCAAGAAGAGATCAATCACTTGGGTGGAGAGCTTCGTAGAAGTATTGGAGTATCATAACATCGCTGAATTGATGGTGTGGACAGCTTGCCACCAACCTCTTGTATCGCTCCCAACATTCATACAACGACTCTCCCACATGTTGGTTCAATCCACAAATCTCCTTGCGAATTTGAGTAGCTTTGGATGCGGGAAAATATCTCTCGAGGAAAAATTTCTTCATCCCATTCCATGTTGTGATACTTCCGGAAGGCAAATAATATAACCATTCCTTAGCATTGCCCGCCAAAGAAAACGGGACAGCTTTCAACATTGATCCATCCGCATTAGTCTCCGGTGGAAGCATAGCCATAACTATGGTATAGAAGTCCATAAGATGTTTTTTTGGATCTTCATTCACCATGCCATGGAACTTTGGTAACTCTCTAATCAACCCCGGCTTGATCTCAAAGGTTGAGTTAGTTTGGATACACCATTGTTGTGTATTAAGCCTGTGAGAAGCTAGGTCCTTGAGTGTACGATCAGCCATTGTTTCTTCCTCTTTGTCCGAATCACTTGATGAAGAAGGAGGAAGTGGAGTGTGAAGAAGGAGGAAGTGAAGTGTTAACACGCTCGAATGAAATCCTTTAGTTGAGTGCCTAGGATCGAAGACGTATTGGACTCGATAAAGTTGAAATCAATAAGAGAGACAAGATCAAGCCTTTTTCCTTTTCAAGTAAGCATTCACCAAAGGTATAACACCTCAGTATCACCGGAAACAAGATTCTCAAAAACTAAGTTAGGACTCTTAGATAAATACACCCACTAGTAGATGATAAGGGATACAATCTATCAATCAATCATGATAACAACCCCCTTAACCTTGAAATTCGGGCTAATTAAAAGAAGAATTGAAAGCAAAAACACAAGTGTTGTGTGTGTATAGTGATCGCCCATGAAATGACAATTTTTCCCTTTGCTCAAATTGGGTAATTTCTTCTTCTTTTCCTCCCACCACTCAATCCTCATATGTGTGACTCCAAAGTAGCTACAAAACTCAAAACAAGCGTAAAATACATAATTTACAAGAAAAATAGCAAAGAAAGCATAAATAATAGATAGTAAATAGGATGTATTCTACACCCTATCAGACAGACATGGCTACAACTCAGAAAGACATACATATTTTCCTCAAGACACTAACGGAGCGGCTACCACAAGAGTCATGTGAACCCTAGATGGAGTTTACAAGGAATACTTTTAACATCCGGCGCAAGCACTTCAGCAGGACGCGCCTTTATAGATGAAGAGGCTCGCGTTGCTCCTGAATGCCCAGTAGAAAGGAATCAGCAATCCGATTTCATCACACATGAAGATCAGGAACGACTTCTCCAAAATCGAGGCAAAGAAAAATCAGCAACCCTCCTGAGTTCACAAATACCGTCTTCTCGCCAGGAGCTGCATGATTTCTGGGGACTCCGTCCACAAAATCGTGCAGCCTATGATGAAACATTTATGTGAGATTCAATATTTATCCAAGGCGCAGCGTCAAGACATATTTGCATCCCTCAACCGCACTGTATCAGGAAAGCAGTTGTTTCCAGCCAGGAAAGCCGTTCCCAAACCCCAACCTCTCCTGGAAAGCACGATTGATAGATGGAACTGGGGACTCTTAACCACTGTTCACTTGAAGGATGTCGAGTTTGACAGCATGCTGATTGACGCTGCCTCCGACTTCAACATTGTAACCGTCAAGACTCTGAGAGTTGCAAGGGAAAATAAAACAGAAGAAGCGTATTTCTTCCCATGAGGAGAAAAACACGACTTGCCGACCAGCACTATTTGTGTGTCGTCTTCCCATATGCCATATCGTATCAACTCGTTTTTCGAAGTCAAGGGTTAATGGCGCCCTCACTGGAGTTTTCTCCAGAAGTCGCTCCACTTCAACGATATCTCTAGAAGTCGCTCCGCTTCAACGTTCGCTCCAGCAGCCGCTCCGCTTCAGCGTTTTCTCCATAAGCTGCTCTAGGATCCGAAGCCGAAGCTTCAACGACCTCTCCCAGATCCGAATCAAAGCTTTAGCGTTCTGCTCCATAAGCTTCAACATCCTCTCCAGGAGCCAAAGCCGCTTCAACGACTCATTCCCGCCGAGGATCGTCCCGCAGCCGCCACACTCCTTGCTTCCAAGGTTCTTTCCCGTAGCCACCACACTCCTACCTGTCAAGGATCGTGATCGCAGCCAGCCAAGGTTCATAGTTGTGGCAACCTTTTGTTTCACCCCATCAAAGACCTGGGGACTTTTGTCCGTCTATCAACCCGTCATCATCCTGATGTCATCACTAACGCCTGATGCTGCTTACTGATAGGGTGTAGAATACATCCTATTTACTATCTATTGTTTATGTTTTCTTTGCTATTTTTCTTGTAAATTATGTATTTTACGCTTGTTTTGAGTTTTGTAGCTACTTTGGAGTCACACGGCGGAAAGGAAGAAGAAATTACTTTATTTGATCCAAAAGGGCAAAAAATTGTCATTTCATGGATGAAAACTATCTGAAGCCCGGCCAAGGTTAAGGGGAAACTATATTTGAAGGAGTACTACATAGTGCCCGGCCAAGGTTAAGGGGTTTGCCATCTGGGTGACCCTTATCTCAAGTGTTGGGGTGTCTGAATCCATCCCATTTATAACCTAACCCTAAATCGAGAAGATTTATCTTCTCAATCATTTTGCACCTGAAATAAAGAGAGGAAGAAAAGCGTAAGCCGTTACTAAATTTGCTTTGTCCGAGAGAAAGAAAAATTGAATTTGCTTTGTCCGAGAGAAAGAAAAATTGAATCTGAAAATTGAAGAGATGGATTTATGGTTAATCTGTTGCTGTGAATCTCAGAAAAATGAAATTGAATTAAGGTTGAATTCGAAGCTGTTGTTGCTGTGGCTTTTCATGGTGGTTGGATATGTTTTAATGGGTTTCCATGAGAGGTCATTAGATGCCAAGAAAGCTCAGAGAGGATGAACCAGAATGAGAAGAGCTTAAATGGGTATACGGTCAGGTTGAGTTGCAATCAGTCAAGAGAAGAGATCGATGGATTTGAAGTGCGTTTTGAATGGAGAAGCAAAAGAATGATGCTCTGTTGTTGAATAGAGAAAAAGTTGTTGAGAATATTTCAGGGGATTCATGGAGTTCACCCTAATTGATGTTTCTGAGATGGGGTTGCTTCTGTCAAGAATATCTAAAAAAATTGAGATGTTGCTGCTAAGTGATTAAATGGGTTGGTCACAAATTAAGGTTTTGTAGTGGTTGAAATTGAAGATTTGATGACGGTTGATCTATTGAAGTAGAATTAGAAGATGGTTTCATCTCTGAAACAGTGGGTAAAGTTCAAAATCGGTCTGTGGTTGATCTAGTAGGGTGTTGCTGCTGTTACAGGGAATGATGGGTTATGAAGTGAAGCTGTTGAACACGCTAGATGTATGCCTAGGAATTGTGCAGGAATTGAAGACAGATCGGCCTGAACTTGGCCTGAGGAAGTCCTATAAATAGCCGAAACTCGGCCGGATTTTTGCACCGGTGAGTCAACTCGGTAATGACCGATCCAGCCTAACTCAGCCTAAGTCAGACCAGCTGTCTCGGCTGACTACCCCTTCTTTGACCCGGTGGACTAACGGTTGACCGTATTGACCGTTACTTATAACGGTATCGGAACGGAATATTCCGTCGACGGAGAAGAAGATTCCAGTGACCGTCGGTGACTTTTCCGGACGGATTCCGGCCATAATACCATCTTTCCGGCGACCAAAATTACAGATTTTTGTGTGGATTCTTCTCATGGGTGTGAAGACTTGGACTTGGAATTGGATGGAGAATTTGGCTCAAATTTGGAAAGAGAAGATGGAAGATTGAGAAAGACTTGAAATTGGAAATTGAATTATTAACGGAAAGGGATTCTATTCCTTGGAAGATTTGGAGAACATTGAAGCCTATAAGTAGAGAAGTTCTCTACACACTTTTATCATATCTTTTGACACATCTCTACACACCTCTCTACACACACAACACTTGTGTTTTTGCTTGCTTTTCAAATTCTTCTTTTAATTATTTGTGTGAACTTTAAAAATTCTCCTTATAATTATTATTTGTGTGAATTTCAAAAACATGAGTATCTAATTTTATTATTGATTGAGGATGAATTCCTAGTTCTTAATATATGATTTGAGTTTTGTTTCAATTCTATCTTGAAGTTTTTCACATGATTATCGTTTGTTTTTACTAATAGGAATGTTTATACATTCATGGTTGATTGATAGATTGTTTAGAGTGCACGCTAAATTCATTTGTTAATTTGATCAAAAGCTAGTGAAAGTTAGGGGATAAGTAATCGTTTCTTGACTCTTTACATAAGTAGCAAACACGAGACCTTGCGGAGGGATTCCGTGGAGCAATTGTGTGTGAAAACAACGTTAGCAAGTAGACCTTGATCTAAGAGTCTAACTACTAATATTAACCTAATAAGTTCATAAATCTTAATGCGTTTATTTAAATTACATCTAGAGTGATCTTCTACTAGGTGGTTTGGTAAATAGAATCCGGTAGTCGAGAACTTCCGTATCCGTTGATACAAGGGATTTAGGGGTTTAGCACTGATCTAGCTGCTTTACCTAAGGTTGGTGATAATTTGTGACTAATAACAAGTAGAAAATAACATAACTTGATTCATTGTTTTGCAACGAAGAAGGATTCCTTGGTCTTGTCTCTCTTATTGATTTCAACTTTATCTTTGAATTGCTTTGTTTATTTTCTTTTGTTTTTTGCAACCCCCTTTTGTGACAATTTTTACGACTAGAATCTCTTGCTCCTCATGGGAAAGAACTTAACTACCACTATATTACTTGTTAATTAGGTGGAAAAATATTAATTAATTTGTTGTGGTTACGACACGTGTCAAATTTTGGCGCCGTTGTCTTGGGAGCAATGGACGATTTTAGTTGTTTTTATTTTTCTTTTTGCTTTATTCTTGCTTTGTTAGATTCTATACCGTATCTAACTTAGTTTTTGAGAATCTTGTTTCAGGTGTTATACCTTTGGTGAATGCTTAAAAAGGGCAGACCCAAGTCCAATACGTCTTCGATCCGGCACTCAACTAAAGGATTTCATTCGAGCGGTTAATACTCCACTTCCTCCTTCTTCATCAAGTGAATTCGCAGATTCGGACAAAGAGGAAGAAACAATGGCTGAACATACACTCAAGGACCTAGCTTCTCACAAGCTTGATACACAACAATGGTGTATCCAAACTAACTCAACCTTCGAGATCAAGCCGGGGTTGATTAGAGAGTTATCAAAGTTTCATGGCATGGTGAATGAAGATCCAAACAAACATCTTATGGACTTCTATACCATAGTTATGGCTATGCTTCCATCGGAGACTAATGCGGATGGAGCAATGTTGAAAGCTTTCCCGTTTTCTTTGGCGAGCAATGCTAAGGAATGGTTATATTATTTGCCTTCCGGAAGTATCACAACATGGAATGGGATGAAGAAACTTTTTCTCGAGAGATATTTTCCCGCATCAAAAGCTACTCAAATTCGCAAGGAGATTTGTGGGTTGAAGCAACATGTGGGAGAGTCATTGTATGAATGTTGGGAGCGATACAAGAGGTTGGTGGCAAGCTGTCCACACCATCAATTTAGCGATGTTATGATACTCCAATACTTCTACGAAGCTCTCCACCCAAGTGATAGGTCTCTTCTTGACGCCGCGGGTGGTGGTGCACTAGTGAACAAGACGGTGACCCAAGCTACCGAGTTGATTGAAAGTATGGCTGCAAACTCGCAACAATTCTACACAAGAGATGAACCCATGGTTAGGAGAGTGCATGAAGTTAGTGATTCATCATCACATCTTGATCAAAGAATGGGTAACATGGAGATAATGATTCAAAGGATGGCCGCGGTAATTATTCCGGATGGTGAGACCGAACAAGTAAATGCTTTATATCCAAATCAAAGGCCAAGGTACGATCCATATTCCAATACTTACAATCCCGGTTGGAAGGATCATCCTAACTTTAGTTATGCAAACAAGCAAGCGGCGGCTCCTAATCCATATGCGCAACAAGGTGGTTTTCAATAATCACGCTTCCAACCTCAACAATGTCAACCACAACAAGTCAAGGAGCGTGATTCTTCGAATGATGACAAGCTCAATGCGTTAATGCAAGGCATGCAAGGTCTTACTTCTATGTTACAACAAAGACAACAAAAGACCGATTCAGCCATCAAGGATTTACAAACTCAAATGGGATAATTGGCGACCGATGTGAACCTATTAAAATCTCAAGCATCCACAAAACTTCCTTCACAACCATTTGTGAATCCAAGAGAGAATGTTAATGCGGTTACCTTACAAAGTGGAAGACAAGTGGAGGGTCCAAGTCATCATGAAGAAGCTATTGAAGAGATAGTCAAAGACAAGGAGGAAGCCGCACCAAAGGAGAATTCAACACCAACCGACCAATCCAAGGAACCGGTTCCTACTTTTACTACTCCACCTCCCTTTCCTAGTCGTTTTGCTAAATCCAAGAAAGAAGCTCAAGACAAGGCACTAATGGATATCTTCAAGAAGATTGAAATCAACATCCCATTCATTGAGGCCATCAAGACAATTCCAAGGTATGCCAAGTTCATGAAGGAATTATGCATCAAGAAGGATAGGTTGCTTGATAATGAAATTACTAAAGTTGGCAAGAGTGCGTCGGCTATGCTATTGAAGAAGATGCCTACAAAGTGCATGGATCCCGGTGGATTTACGGTGCCAATTACTATTGGTAAGAAAAGGTTTGAACATGCTTTACTTGATTTGGGAGCTTCCATTAGTGTGATGTCGGCCGAAATATATGACTCCTTGAATCTTGGACCTTTGAAAGAGACAAGAGTTATTATCCAATTAGCAAACAAGTCTAACATATATCCTAAGGGACTTGTAGAAGACGTGCTAGTGCAAGTAAATGAGCTTATTTTTCCGGTCGATTTCTTCGTGGTGGATATGGATAACAATGAGAACCGATCATCTACTTCTTTACTTCTTGGGAGGCCATTTATGAAGACCGCAAAGACGAAGATTGATGTTGATAAGGGTACACTTACTATGGAATTCGACAAGGAGATAATACACTTTAACATATTTGAAGCCATGCGCTACCCAAGTGATGTGCATTCCGTTTACTCCATTGATGTGGTTGATTCATTAGCGCAACAAATGGTGGAATTGAATCAAGAGGATGAACTTGATGTGGTGTTGCAAAAGAGCATTGAATTGAACATCCACGGCTTGTCTAACTTGGATGTTGAAATCTCCAAGGAATTGATGGAGATATGTGGTGCATTGGAGACATTGCAAGAAGCTAAAAAGGGTAATGTTTCATATATTTCTTTACCCGTGAATGATGAAATACTTGTACCATCTATTGTGAAGGCGCCCAAACTAGAATTGAAGCCACTTCCGGACCATTTGAAGTATGCTTTCTTGGGAGATGGAGATGAGCTTCCGGTGATTATTGCAAAGAACCTCACACCGGTACAAGAAGACCGGTTGCTTGGAGTCTTGAGAGAGCACAAAACGGCTATTGGGTGGACAATTGCGGACATCAAAGGCATTAGTCCATCCATGTGCATGCATAGGATTCTAATGGAAGAGAACGTGAAGCCGGTACGTGATGCTCAACGTAGGCTTAATCCTCCCATGATGGAGGTTGTGAAGAAAGAGATACTCAAATTTCTAAGTGTGGGGGTAATCTACCCAATTTCCGATAGCAAGTGGGTTAGTCCGGTACAAGTGGTACCAAAGAAGTCCGGAGTCACGGTTGTTCGAAATCAAGACGATGAACTTGTTCCTACAAGAGTTCAAACCGGTTGGAGAGTGTGCATTGACAATAGAAAGCTTAATTCCGCAACCCGAAAGGATCACTTTCCTTTACCTTTCATTGATCAAATGTTGGAGCGGTTAGCGGGGCATTCTTATTATTGCTTCTTGGATGGTTATTCGGGATACAACCAAATTGTTATTGCACCGGAGGACCAAGAGAAGACCACTTTCACTTGTCCGTTTGGAACGTTTGCATATAGACGGATGCCATTTGGCCTTTGCAATGCGCCGGCTACTTTTCAAAGATGCATGGTAAGTATATTCTCGGATTATGTGGAGCGCATCATTGAGGTATTTATGGATGACTTCAGTGTTTATGGGAATTGTTTTGATGGTTGTTTAAACAACCTTGAACTAGTTCTTAAACGATGCATTGACACAAACCTTGTCCTTAATTGGGAGAAATGTCACTTTATGGTAAACCACGGCATAGTACTTGGTCACATTGTGTCCTCTCGAGGGCTCGAAGTGGACAAGTCAAAGATAGATTTAATAAGAAACTTACAATATCCCACTTCGGTGAGGGAGATACGTTCTTTTCTTGGCCATGCAGGTTTCTATAGGCGGTTTATCAAGGATTTCTCCAAAATCTCCATGCCGATGTGCAAGTTATTACAAAAGGAGGTACCTTTTGACTTCAACAAGGAATGCAAGGATGCTTTTGACAAATTGAAGGAAATGTTGACAAGTGCGCCAATTATCAAATCACCGGATTGGAATCTTCCATTTGAATTAATGTGTGATGCTAGTGATTATGCGGTTGGAGCCGTTTTGGGTCAAAGAGTGGACAAGTTGTCCCATGTTATCTATTATGCATCTAGGACCCTTAATGATGCACAAATCAATTATTCTACCACGGAAAAGGAGTTATTGGCTATAGTTTTTGCATTGGAAAAATTCATACTTGGTGGGAACAATGGTTATTGTGTATTCCGATCATGCCGCACTAAGACACTTAATAAAGAAGAAAGAAGCTAAGCCAAGATTAATCCGGTGGATCCTATTATTACAAGAGTTCGACATAGAAATTCGGGACAAGAGGGGTGTGGAGAATACCGTTGCGGATCATCTTAGTAGACTTGTTATGTCTCAAGAAGAACTTCCATTACAAGACCGCTTTCCGGATGAACAACTTTTCTCCATGGAAGAATCAACACCTTGGTATGCGGATATAGTGAATTACTTGGTGACAAGAAAGGTGCCTAGTACAATGTCTAATTTCCAAAAGATGAAACTTAAGAAAGTAGCTAAGCAATATGTGTGGGATGAACCATACTTATGGAAATATGGCGTTGATAAAATAATGCGAAGGTGCGTACCTAACTCCGAATTTCAATCCATTCTCTCCTTTTGCCACACTTTTGCTTGTGGTGGCCATTTTGGTTCTAAACGCACCGCTCTCAAAGTTCTCGAAAGTGGATTTTATTGGCCCACCTTGTTTGAAGATTCATATGTTTTTTGTAAATCGTGTGATAGATGTCAACGAACGGGCAATCTAGGTGCTCGAAATCAAATGCCACTCACACCAATTCTCGCCGTTGAGATTTTTGATGTGTGGGGTATTGATTTTATGAGACCTTTTGTCAATTTGAATGGAAACTTTTATATACTTCTTGCCGTAGATTATGTTTCGAAATGGGTGGAAGCTAGAGCCACCAAAACTAATGACTCTCAAGTTGTTTGTGATTTTGTAAGAGAAAACATATTCAATAGGCATGGTACACCAAGAGTGGTGATAAGCGATGGGGGCTTACATTTCAAGAGGGCTTTCCATGCTCTCCTCAAGAAGTACAACATAACACACAAAATTGGTACGCCTTATCATCCACAAACTAGTGGACAAGCGGAAATTTCAAATCGTGAGATCAAGTCCATTCTTTAGAAAACGGTGAATACCACAAGGAAAGATTGGATCTTTAAGCTCAATGATGCACTTTGGGCGTATAGAACGGCGTATAAGACACCGATTGGTATGTCTCCATATCGGTTGGTTTATGGCAAGGCTTGTCATCTTCCGGTTGAACTTGAACATAAGGCTTATTGGGCGATAAAGAAATTCAACATGGAGTATGATGAAGCGGGTAAACAAAGAAAGTTACAACTAAATGAGCTAGAGGAGATACGTAATGATGCTTACGAGAGTGCCCGTATTTACAAGGAAAATACCAAGATTTTTAATGACAAGATGATTTCTCGTAAAAGCTTCATCGTGGGACAAAAAGTCCTTTTATATCATTCTCGCCTTAAACTATTTCCCGGAAAGTTAAGGTCTCGTTGGATTGGACCATATGTTGTTACTAATGTTTTTCCTCATGGTGCAAATTGAAATTACTAGTCTTAGAGACAATTCGGTTTCCAAAGTCAACGGCCATAGATTGAAGCCATACTATGAGAACATCGCTTATGTGAATTTGGATGAACTTCCATTTGGAGATGCACTCCTCTCGGAGGAGTAATGTGCAAAGAGCTAAGTCGGGCCGTCGACTTTAAAACAAGCGCTTAATGGGAGGCAACCCATAGGTTTTGTATTTCTTAACCTTTTGCTTTTTATTTTTGTTATTAATTTTTCTTATTCCATATCATGTTAAAATTTCCCACCTTGACTTTACTAGGACGATTCAATTACGTTGAGGACAATGTAAGGTTTAAGTGTGGGGGAGTGGTTAAGCATGTGTTATTTTAAAAAAAAAAAAAAAAAGTTTTACAAAAAACTTCAACTTTTAGAGATTTTAGAGTCACTAGCATACTTCTAGGTATGTTTACATAGAGAATTCTGACCGACATAATTGAACTTGGAAGTGTTAGGGAACTACATTCGGATTTCTTGCTTGTTTGAGTGTTAAATAATGGATTTAATCATGCCTGTGATGCGAATTTGGTGCAGGGAGAAATGCATTATTAGAGTTGCTGATCAATCATTAGTGGAGACTACCCGTATTCATATCATGTGAGGCACCGACCAAAAAAATTTCCATCTAACTAAAGATCTTTCTTTGAGTGTGTGTCACCATACGTTAATTCCGGGTAGAATGGTGAGCTACCCAACCTCCTACCAATAGAAGCACTACTCTTTGATCTCTTGAGTGCTAATTTTGTCAATCATGAGGGTGACGTCTATAGATGAAAGCCTCCTTCTTGTAGTTCGATTTGCAGTTAGCACCATTCTCTCTCGCGACAACAACGGGACCATAGAAGCGACATCAAAATCTACAAGGAAAGTTGGAAAAGTTCAAGGTTTACAAGCAACGGAACGAGAAAAAAGAGCAAATTTCATATTCAAGTAAAGCAACATACAAAGAGCAGATTTTTACATATATGTTGAGGACTTACAATACAATGAGGTAATTTTATATTGAAGTATAAAGACTTATTCACAAGAGCGAAGAAAATCAAAAGGTGAGAATTGTTGAATTTTATGATTTCAAGACGATACAAGTTGTGAAGAATCAAGCGGTAAAATACTTCTCCCACGGCCATGGTTTGTTTTATTTCTCTTGTTTTCAAAAAAAAAAAAAGAGAACTTTAAAAAAAAAAGAGAAAGAGAAAAAAAGAGAAAGAGAAAAAAAAGAGACAAGAGAAATATTTGTTTTGTTTTTATTTATTTAATAAGCCGTGGGGAAGGAAAATATATAAGGAAGTTTCAAGAGACAAGGATTTAAGGTAAAGGTTATAAATTGTCAAGGATTTATGAAATTCGAGAGTTTATCATCAATAGTTGAAACCGAAGACGAAGACCAAGAAGATCAAGACGAGGAGCGGAAGACGTTTCTACTAGATGCCGTGAGAGTGGTGTTATCATAATTGGCGATCGGATGTGAAGGTGAGTAAGTAATCTCATCCTCAATAATAAATGGTTGATTTCGTTTCTTAGAGATCGTCATAAAAATGGTTTTTCAAAATGTTAAAAGATGTGGGTTTTTAAAAAATATTTCGGAAGTTGTCCTTCCCACCATTCAACGTGTTGCAGGATTTCTCTCTTCATTCCTACCCGAACACATGTGAGACCCATAAAAAAGCCGTCTTTTTGAGTGCAATTATCATAAAATCCTTTTTGGTGAGGCGTGAAGTCGAGGCGAAATGCTTATTGATCGTTTCTCAAACACGCGTTCTCTCATTATGGTGTGGTTATTTCTCACTCAACATTTAAGAATGAGAATATGTTCTTTAGTATTTCTAACTTCTTATTACTAGAATGCAGAAACTCTATGTCCTCATAATTCCTTGGATGCTTGGGATGCTTGAACGCTTTGAAGTTGTAAGTTTTAGTTTGATTTGCTCGAGGACTAGCAAAGTCTAAGTGTGGGGGAATTTGATAGGGTGTAGAATACATCCTATTTACTATCTATTGTTTACGCTTTCTTTGCTATTTTTCTTGTAAATTATGTATTTTACGCTTGTTTTGAGTTTTGTAGCTACTTTGGAGTCACACGGCGGAAAGGAAGAAGAAATTACTCTATTTGATCCAAAAGGGCAAAAAATTGTCATTTCATGGACGAAAACTATCTGGAGCCCTGCCAAGGTTAAGGGGAAACTATATTTGAAGGAGTACTACATAGTGCCCGGCCAAGGTTAAGGGATTTGCCATCTGGGTGACCCTTATCTCAAGTGTTGGGGTGTCTGAATCCGTCCCATTTATAACCTAACCCTAAATCGAGAAGATTTATCTTCTCAATCATTTTGCACCTGAAATAAAGAGAGGAAGAAAAGCAGCGCAGCTGCTACTAAATTTGCTTTGTCCGAGAGAAAGAAAAATTGAATCTGAAAATTGCTGGTTTCCGCCATGAGTGATTGAAGACGGAGGTCCTGTGTTTGAAGATGGAATTGTTGACATGAATTGAAGATATACAAGGGGATCTGTGAGATTGAAATCAAAGCAGCTTAGAAGAGATGGATTTATGGTTAATTTGTTGCTGTGAATCTCAGAGAAATTAAATTGAATCAAGGTTGAATTCGAAGCTGTTGTTGCTGTGGCTTTTCATGGAGGTTGATGGATATTTTTAATGGGTTTCCATGAGAGGTCATTAGATGCCAAGAAAGCTCAGAGAGGATGAACCGGAATGAGAAGAGCTTAAATGGGTATACGGTCAGGTTGAGTTGCAATCAGTCAAGAGAAGAGATCGATGGATTTGAAGTGGGTTTTGAATGGAGAAGCAGAAGAATGATGCTCTGTTGTTGAATAGAGAAAAAGTTGTTGAGAAGATTTCAGGGGATTCATGGAGTTCACCCTAATTGATGTTTCTGAGATGGGGTTGCTTCTGTCAAGAATAGCTAAAAAAATTGAGCTGTTGCTGCTAAGTGATTAAATGGGTTGGTCACAAATTAAGGTTTTGTAGTGGTTGAAATTGAAGAACTGATGACGGTTGATATATTGAAGTAGAATTAGAAGATGGTTTCATCTCTGAAACAGTGGGTGAAGTTCAAAATCGGTCTATGGTTGATCTAGTAGGGTGTTGCTGCTGTTACAGGGAATGATGGGTTATGAAGTGAAGCTGTTGAACACGCTAGATGTATGCCTAAGAATTGTGCAGGAATTGAAGACAGATCGGCCTGAACTTGGCCTGAGGAAGTCCTATAAATAGCCGAAACTCGGCCGGATTTTTGCACCAGCAAGTCAACTCGGTAATGACCGATCCAGCCTAACTCGGCCTAAGTCGACTCAAATTGTCTCGGCTGACTAGCCCTTCTTTGACCCGGTTGACTAACGGTTGACCGTCTTGACCGTTACTTATAACGGTATCGGAATGGAATATTCCGTCGACGGAGAAGAAGATTCCAGTGACCGTCGGTGACTTTTCCTACTGGATTCCGCCATAATACCAAACTTTTCCTGACCAAAATTACAGATTTTTGTGTGGATTCTTCTCATGGGTGTGAAGACTTGGACTTGGAATTGGATGGAGAATTTGGCTCAAATTTGGAAAGAGAAGATGGAAGATTGAGAAAGACTTGAAATTGGAAATTGAATTATTAACGGAAAGGGATTCTATTCCTTGGAAGATTTGGAGAACATTGAAGCCTATAAGTAGAGAAGTTCTCTACACACTTTTATCATATCTTTTGACACATCTCTCTACACACCTCTCTACACACACAACACTTGTGTTTTTGCTTGCTTTTCAAATTCTTCTTTTAATTATTTGTGTGAACTTTAAAAATTCTCCTTATAATTATTATTTGTGTGAATTTCAAAAAATGAGTAGCTAATTTTCTTATTGATTGAGGATGAATTCCTAGTTCTTAATATATGATTTGAGTTTTGTTTCAATTCTATCTTGAAGTTTTTCACATGATTATCGTTTGTTTTTACTAATAGGAATGTTTATACATTCATGGTTGATTGATAGATTGTTTAGAGTGCACGCTAAATTGATTTGTTAATTTGATCTAAAGCTAGTGAAAGTTAGGGGATAAGTAATCGTTTCTTGACTCTTTACATTAGTAGCAAACACGAGACCATGCGGAGGGATTCCGTGGAGCAATTGTGTGTGAAAACAACGTTAGCAAGTAGACCTTGATCTATGAGTCTAACTACTAATATTAACCTAATAAGTTCATAAATCTTAATGCGTTTATTTAAATTACATCTAGAGTGATCTACTACTAGGTGGTTTGGTAAATAGAATCCGGTAGTCGAGAACTTCCGTATCCCAGGTGATACAAGGGATTTAGGGTTTAGCACTGATCTAGCTGCTTTACCTACGGTTGGTGATAATTTGTGACTAATAACAAGTAGAAAAGAACATAACTTGATTCATTGTTTTGCAACGAAGAAGGATTCCTTGGTCTTGTCTCTCTTATTGATTTCAACTTTATCTTTGAATTGCTTTGTTTATTTTCTTTTTTTTTTACACCCCCCTTTTGTGACAATTTTTACAACTAGAATCTCTTGCTCCTCGTGGGAAAGAACTTAACTACCACTATATTACTTGTTAATTAGGTGGAAAAATATTAATTAATTTGTTGTGGTTACGACACGCATCACTCACTCACGGGGGAGCCTAAAATACCCAAAGCCCAATCATGCGCGAAGGACATGCCTAGCGGAGACAGAGCTAAGTAACTATCCTTAAATTAAATGTTTTATATATATTAGGCATATTCAATAAATTTCAAATATCTTAGCGTTGAGACGTGCAAATTCCTCAACACTCACCACTGTGTTGCCAGGCATGCTTCCTAAACACATCCTTTTTCTTAGTGTTGAGACGTGCAAATTCCTCAATACTCACCGCTGTGTTGCCAGGCATGCTGCCTCAACACACCCTCCTCTTGGTGTTGAGACGTGCAAATTCCTCAAAACCACTATTGTGTTGCCAGATATGCTGCCTCAACACATCATTTCTCTTAGTGTTGAGACGTGCAAATTCCTCAACACTCACCACTATGTTGCCAGGCATGCTGCCTCAACACATCCTTTCTCCTAGTGTTGAGACGTGCAAATTCCTCAACACTCAACGCTGTGTTGCCATGCATGCTTCCTCAACACACCCTCCTCTTGGTGTTGAGACGTGCAAATTCCTCAACACTCACCACTGTGTTTCCGGCATGCTGCCTCAACACATCCTTTTTCTTAGTGTTGAGACGTGCAAATTCCTCAATACTCACCGCTTTGTTGCCAGGCATGCTGCCTCAACAAACCCTCCTCTTGGTGTTGAGACGTGCAAATTCCTCAACACCACTATTGTGTTGCCAGGCATGCTGCCTCAACACATCCTTTCTCTTAGTGTTGAGACGTGCAAATTCCTCAACACTCACCACTATGTTGCCAGGCATGCTTCCTCAACACATCCTTTCTCCTAGTGTTGAGACGTGCAAATTCCTCAACACTCAACGCTGTGTTTCCAGGCATGCTTCCTCAACACACCCTCCTCTTGGTGTTGAGACGTGCAAATTCCTCAACACTTACCACTGTGTTGCCAGGCATGCTGCCTCAACACATCATTTCTCTTAGTGTTAAGACGTGCAAATTCCTCAACACTCACCACTGTGTTGCCAGGCATGCTGCCTCAACAATCCTTTCTCATAGTGTTGAGACGTGCAAATTCCTCAACACTCACCGTTATGTTGCCAAGCATGCTGCCTCAACACACACTCCTCTTGGTGTTGAGATGTGCAAATTCCTCGACACCACTATTGTGTTGCCAGGCATGCTTCCACAACACATCCTTTCTCTTATTGTTGAGACGTGCAAATTCCTTAACACTCACCATCTGTGTTGCCAGGCATGCTGCCTCATCACATCCTTTCTCTTAGTGTTGAGACGTGCAAATTCCTCAACATTCACCGTTGTGTTGCCAGGAATGTTGCCTCAACACACCCTCCTCTTAATCTTGAGACGTGCAAATTCCCAACACCGTTACTGTGTTGCCAGGCATGCTGCCTCAACACATCCTTTCTATTGGTGTTGAGACGTGCAAATTCCTCAACACTCACCACTGTGTTGACAGGCATGCTGCCTCAACACATCATTTCTCTTAGTGTTGAGACGTGCAAATTCCTCAACACTCACCACTGTGTTACCAGGCATGCTGCCTCAACACATCTTTTCCCCTAGTGTTGAGACGTGCAAATTACTCAACACTCACCGCTGTGTTGCCAGGTATGCTGCCTCAACACACTCTCCTCTTGGTGTTGAGACGTGCAAATTCCTCAACACCACTATTGTGTTGCCAGGCATGCTGCCTCAACAGATCCTTTCTCTTGGTGTTGAGACGTGAAAATTCCTCAACACTCACCACTGTGTTTCCAGGCATGCTGCCTCAACATATCATTTCTATTAGTGTTGAGACGTGCAAATTCCTCAACACTCACCACTGTGTTGCCAGGCATCCTGCCTTAACACATCCTTTCTCTTGGTGTTAAGACGTGCAAATTCCTCAACACTCACCACTGTGTTGTCAGGCATGCTGACTCAACACATCATTTCTATTAGTGTTGAGACGTGCAAATTCCTCAACGCTCACCACTATGTTGCCCGGCATGCTGCCTCAACACATCCTTTCTCATAGTGTTGAGACGTGCAAATTCCTCAACATTCACCGCTATGTTGCCACGCATGCTGCCTCAACACACACTCCTCTTCGTGTTGAGATGTGTGAATTCCTCAAAACCACTATTGTGTTGCCAGGCATGCTGCCTCAACACACCCTTTCTCTTGGTGTTGATACGTGCAAATTCCTAAAAACTCACCATTGTGTTGCCAGGCATGCTGCCACAACACATCCTTTCTCTTATTGTTGAGACGTGCAAATTCCTTAACACTCACCACTTTGTGTTGCCGTGCATGCTTTGCCTCATCACATCCTTTCTCTTAGTGTTGAGACGTGCAAATTCCTCAACATTCACCGTTGTGTTGCCTGGCATGCTGCCTCAACACACGCTCCTCTTAGTGTTGAGACGTGCAAATTCCTCAACACCATTACTGTGTTTCCAGGCATGCTGCCTCAACACATCCTTTCTATTGGTGTTGAGACGTGCAAATTCCTCAACACTCACCACTGTGTTGACAGGCATGCTGCCTCAACACATCATTTCTCTTAGTGTTGAGACGTGCAAATTCCTCAACACTCACCACTGTGTTGCCAGGCATGCTGCCTCAACACATCCTTTCCCCTAGTGTTGAGATGTGAAAATTACTCAACACTCACCGCTGTGTTGCCAGGTATGCTTCCTCAACACACTCTCCTCTTGGTGTTGAGACGTGCAAATTCCTCAACACCACTATTGTGTTGCTAGGCATGCTGCCTCAACAGATCCTTTCTCTTGGTGTTGAGACGTGCAAATTCCTCAACACTCACCACTGTGTTGCCAGGCATGCTGCCTCAACACATCATTTCTATTAGTGTTGAGACGTGCAAATTCCTCAACACTCACCACTGTGTTGCCAGGCATCCTGCCTCAACACATCCTTTTTCTTGGTGTTGATACGTGCAAATTCCTCAACACTCACCACTGTGTTGTAAGGCATGATGACTCAACACATTATTTCTATTAGTGTTGAGACGTGCAAATTCCTCAACGCTCACCATTATGTTGCCAGGCATGCTGCCTCAACACATCCTTTCTCTTAGTGTTGACACGTGCAAATTCCTCAACACTCACCATTGTGTTGCCAGGCATGCTGCCTCAACACACCCTCCTCTTTGTGTTGAGACGTGCAAATTCCTCAACACCACTATTGTGTTGCCAGGCATGCTGCCTCAACATATCCTTTCTCTTAGTGTTGAGACGTGCAAATTCCTCAACACTCACCACTGTGTTGCCAGGCATGCTGCCTCAACAAATCCTTTCTCATAGTTAGGCCTGTCAATATATGTCCGATATCCGGAGTCCGTTTCCGATTATTCGAGATCCTATAGGATTTTATCCGCTTTATCGGATATCGGATCGGATATTTTCCCCTTAACCTATCGGAATCGGATTGGGCTCCATCCGTTTGGTTAATATCCGATTTCGGATTGAATAAGGGCGTACTTGTAATTTTCCCATACCAAGTATTCTAGTGTGGAGTCTAGAAGACTGAAGAGTAGAACTCATTTCTGATTTCCCTTTTCTTTTTTTTCTTCTCTTCTCGGTTCTCACTCCTCACTCTCGCTCCCTCCTCTGAATCTGATCTCTCCAACTCCATGTTAATCACTCAATCAGGTATTGATTCGCTCCCCCCTCTATGTTGTTAATAATTTCTCTTTTAATTTGTTCGATTTCTATGTTCGATTATTATGAAATTAGGGTTTCGTGTTGCAGTATAAAATTAGGTTTTCTCGTGGATGGAATTTGTTTCTCAGTGAAAGATTTGAGATGGGTTTAAATTGAATTAGAATATGAGGTTGTTGAATAACTTAATATTGATAGTTAGGGTTTGATTCTATTAATAAGATAGTTATTGATTCTGTTAATACTGAAATTTGTTCTTGTTGTTAAGATGAAATAGATACAGTGGAATAGATACTGGTTGTTATCAGTTCGATTTAAATTCCTCCCTCTTCTAGGATTTTCAGTTTCATGGTTTTCATTTTTTATCCAAGATCTGCGACTTGTTATCACCATTTCTTCCTATCTTTTTAGTTTAATCATTGTCCTGTTCATGAAATCTGGGTTAATCTCTTGTTGTTAATGTTTATTGCAGGCTACCAGAAAGGTGTTAAAACTCCAAAGAGCAAAGAAAGAAGAAGAATGTAAGTTGTAATTAGTATTTTGATTAAAAAAATGATGTGAAGTTAGCCGATGTTGTTTTCTCATGTCCCTTAAAAGCTTATCATGTATTATTAGTATTTTTCAAAGGTTTTGTGGTGCATAACTTCACAAATTTTTAAGTTCCATGTCGAACAAAGTCCCCTCAGATCTCTAGGGTTGCACTAACTTTGCACAGCATTGTTGTGCAAGGGGTTAGCTTTAGTTGCAGGTCTGCAGCCGATGATTCAGTGGACTGGGTTGGTTGCATGCTAGTCTAATTTGAATTTGCTCCTACTAATAAATTTGTGATTTCAGATCAAGAACAAACTACTATCAGCTGAAAGTGTAGTGAAGGGATTCATCTTTGTCCTGGAGAAAGAGACTCAAGTAAGCAAAGTTGGTGGTGAAGTTGCGACTCCTGCTGCCGAAAAGCTACAACAAAACTCCTACTCAGGTACTTCACCTTCTTAATTAGTTCAAGTACTGTTTCTCTACGTTTGGAGTTGTAGCCGAGATCTTTGCTTACAATCCAAGTAGTATCTAATTGTCAATAATATGTGTGGTGCAAATTTCAAACATAATTCTTGAACTCTTATGATTACTCAAAATGGATTTGATAACCCATTAAGTACGCGTTCTTCGTCTGGTAGGTACACGTCCTTCATGTAGTAGTTATCTCATCAATTCCATCTAATCCCTTACCATCTGTTATGCAGTATAGGCTTTCATGAGTAAGCGAATAGTAGCAAACTAGCAATGCATTTGATGGAAGCGTTTTTTTGTTTCTTTTATAGGGAGTTAAGGCCCGCATATGGTTCTCTAAGGGTGTTAAATTGCACAGGATTTATCTTTTTCGAATTTCAAGTAGTTTACTAGTATGCACATGAGGAATAGAAGTGTAATCTCTTTTACAATTGCTGCCGATGTCGACACTCATATTAATCTCTGTAGCTCTAGTGTTTATTCGAGTACCATAATGTCTTCCTGTCTTTGACATCAAGTCTCTCTTATGCATTTTGTTCCCCCATCTCTTCTCTTTTTTGTGTAAGATATTAGATATTTGCCGAGATCTTTGCTTACACATATTCTGCTATTAACTTGGATAGATCTTTGCTTACACATATTCTGTGTTTAATTTTGATACAGGAAATTGTGAAAATGTTTAAAAGACCACTCAAGTCTACCAAGAAAGTTGCAGCCAAGTCTGCCAAGACCTCGAATTCAACCCCTTTGCCTCGATCTCAATCAAATGCCGTCATTTCTGCGGATGCCTCACAAACACCAAGTGTTCAAGCTTCAACAATTGGCTCAACACCGGGTACTAGTAACAGCAGGGGATTACCAGAAACAGAAGAGAACCCAGTTAATGTTACCATGTCGACTCTCATACAGATGATAAAGATAGAGAAGTTGAAGAGGAGGATCCACCGATAATCGCTTTGAAGAAAAAACTCGAGCAACAACTTCTTGGGTGTGGGATGAATTTGAAAGGGATGTTAAAGTAAGACACAACAAAAAAACATGTGAGGGAAGCTGTTGTAGTAGGTACATGCCATCATTGTAATAAGGAAGTTGACGCAGATAGTGTAAGTGGTACTTCCAGGTTATCTAATCATCTAAAGATCTGCCCAAAGAGAGAACAGAACAAGCCTGGGCAACAGAAGATTTCCACTTCACTGAAAACAGCAGGTAACCAAGCTGCAAAATTAGCTAATTATAAGTATGACCCTGCAGTTTCTAGGGAATACATGGTTAAAATGATTGCTAAGCATGATTATCCTCTTAACATGGCTCAACATTTTTACTTTAGAATGTTCTGCAAGTCTTTGAACCCTGCAGCTAAGATCATGTGTAGGAACACAACTAGGAGTGATTTGATGAAGCTTTTTCGTGAATGTAAAACAAGAATTGCAAGTAGTATTGGATAACTTGACTTCTAGATGTAGTCTTACAACTGATATGTGGACTGCTAAGCATACTAAAGATGGGTATTGTTGTGTAACATGCCACTACATAGATGATGAATGGAACTTGAATAAGAAAACATTAGCTTATATTTTAGTGCCATCACCACACACGGAGATGTTCTCACCGAATGTATCAAAACTTGCACTCTTGAATGGAACATAGATAGGAAATTCCTTGCTTTAACTCAACATGATAATGTCGCTACCAATGGTGTTATGATGAGAAATTTGATTAAATGGCTAGATAACAAGGATTGTTTAGTTATTGATGGGAAATTGTTTCACATGAGGTGTGCCAACCACATTCTTCATTTGGTTGTACTAGATGGTATGGAAGTTGCAATAAGTTTGTGTTATCAATTAGAGAGTGTGTTAAGTATATCAAAGCTTCACAAGCTAGGAAAGAGAGGTTCGACACAGCAGTGTCACAATGTAGGTTGACTGGAAAGGCACTTAGTCTAGATGTGGACACTAGGTGGAACTCAACTTTTGTTATGCTTAAGAATGCAATAGAATTGAAAAAAGCGTTTGAAAGATTCGCTGAGACTGATCGTGATTTCTACTGTCTACCAAGTGAAGATGAGTGGCAACAAGGGGTAGTTATTTGTCAATGTTTAGAGGTTTTTAATGATGTTTCAACCAAGTTTGCAGGGGTTAAGTATCCAACTGCAAATCTGTACTTCAATGGGGTATATCAAGTTAACAGGTGCATCAAGCAATGGGAAATCAGTGGTTATGAGTATATCAGAAAAATGGGGTTGAAGATGAGGGGAAAATTCGATGCATATTGGCATGAAAGCAATTTGGTTATGAGCATTGGAGTTGTGTTAGATCCTAGGTTCAAGGCAAGATGGGTAGAGTTTCGTTATAAGAAATTTTATGGAAACAATGATTATACAACGGAGTATGGTAAATTCAGAACACAATTGACAGATCTCTTCAATGCATATGATTCACGGAACTCAAATGCCGCTGAAAACTATTGCCGCAGCTCTGTCTCTAGCTCAAGTATGATGGATTCAGACAATCTAGATGAGTTTGATCCTGATTATGCTGAGTTTATGACTCAAAACAATGACTATGAGGTGCGTAAATCTGAATCGAGATGTACTTAGAAGAACCAAAGTCTTGCCCAAAGGCTCTCCAAAAGATGAGTATTTGTTTGATATCTTAAGTTGGTGGAAACTAAATGCAGGTAAGTACCCAACTCTAGCAAAGATGGCAAGGGATTTGTTGGCTGTTCCAGTCACCAGTGTGGCATCCGAATCAATGTTCAAAGTCTTTGGTGGTAGAGTGCTTACGACACACAGATCTTCATTAGATCCAGAGGTTGTTGAAGCATTGTTGTGCGTAAGTGATTGGTTGCCAGACTACTTTAGTGAAGGTAATATTTCTTTTCATTTGCTTAAACTCAGTGCATAGTTTCGTTTGTTATTCTCACAAATCACAATCGCTTATTGGTAGTCCTAGGGGATACCAAATAGTGGGTAACTTTGTGTTGCCCGTAGTGTAAATTTGTTAATTTTATTGTTGACTTGTTGTAAATTTGTATTGCGAGATGTGGAAATTGAAGAATGAAGACGAGAGTCGAGATAAGAAAGTGACAGACCGACAAGGATGATTACAAAATTGACAAACCCTAGATATCTTGCTTTCTTTAGCATTTGCTTTTGTGTTTTCTTTCCCGTGTGTGTGAGAGTAAGAGACAGTTTATGAATATGTTTTTAAGATTGTTTATGTGTTTGAAGACAGTTTGGATGGAATGTTTGAGAAATAGGACTTAAATTTCGAGTTCTGAACATGTTTTACAAGATTTTTAAGTTTTATTGTCGGAACCGGATTTTATCGGATAAATATCCGATATCCGATAACCTTATCATATCGGAACCGATATCTGATTCTTAGTATCCTATAGGATATTATCGAATATCGGATATCCGGTAGTTCTTACCCTATCGGATACGGATTCCAAAATATCCGACGGATATTCATCCGTTGACAGGCCTACTCATAGTGTTGAGACGTGCAAATTCCTCAACACTCAACGCTGTGTTGCCAGGCATGATGCCTCAACACACCCTCCTCTTGGTGTTGAAACGTGCAAATTCCTCAACACCACTATTGTGTTGCCAGACATGCTGCCTCAACACATCATTTCTCTTAGTGTTGAGACGTGCAAATTCCTCAACACTCACCACTGTGTGTTGCCAGGCATGCTGCTTCAACACATCCTTTCTCCTAGTGTTGAGCCGTGCAAATTCCTCAACACTCACCGCTATGTTGCCAAGCTTGTTGCCTCAACACACACTGCTCTTGGTGTTGAGACGTGCGAATTCCTCAATACTCACCACTATGTTGCCAGACATGCTGCCACAACACATCATTTCTCTTAGTGTTGAGACGTGCAACTTCCTCAACACTCACCATTGTGTTGCCAGGCATGCTGCCTCAACACACCCTCCTCTTGGTGTGGAGACGTGCAAATTCCTCAACACCACTATTGTGTTGCCAGGCATGCTACCTCAACACATCCTTTGTCTTGGTGTTGAGACGTGCAAATTCCTCAACACTCACCACTGTGTTTCTAGGCATGATGCCTCAACACATCATTTCTCTTAGTGTTGAGACGTGCAAATTCCTCAACACTCACCACTGTGTTTACAGGCATGCTGCCTAAACACATCCTTTCTCCTTGTGTTCAGACGTGTAAATTCCTCAACACTCACCGCTGTGTTGCCAGGTATGCTGCCTCAACACACCCTCCTCTTGGTGTTGAGACGTGCAAATTTATCAATACCACTATTGTGTTGCCACGCATGCTGCCTCAACACATCATTTCTCTTGGTGTTGAGACGTGGAAATTCCTCAACACTCACCACTGTATTGCCAGGCTTGCTGCCTCAACACATCATTTCTATTAGTGTTGAGACGAGCAAATTCCTCAACACTCACGACTGTGTTGCCAGGCATGCTGCCTCAACACATCGTTTCTCTTAGTGTTGAAACATGCAAATTCATCAACACTCACCGCTGTGTTGCCAGGCATGCTACCTCAACACACCCTCCTCTTGGTGTTGATACGTGCAAATTCCTCAACACCACTATTGTGTTTCCAGGCATGATGCCTCAACACATCCTTTCTCTTAGTGTTGAGACGTACAAATTCCTCAACAGTCACCACTGTGTTGCCAGGCATGCTGCCTCAACACATCATTTCTCTTAGTGTTGAGACGTGCAAATTCCTCAACACTCACCACTGTGTTTCCAGGCATGCTGCCTCAACACATCCTCTTAGTGTTGAGACGTGCAAATTCCTCAACACTCACCGATGTGTTTCCAGGCATGCTGCCTCAACACACCCTCCTCTTGGTGTTGAGACGTGCAAATTCCTCAACAACATTATTGTGTTGCCAGGTATGCTGTCTCAACACTTTCTTCCTCTTAGTGTTGAGACGTGTAAATTGGTCAACACTCACTACTGTGTTGTCAGGCATCACTGCCTCAACACATCTTCATCTTAGTGTTGAGACGCGCAATCTCCTCTTCACTCACTCGTGTTGTCAGGCGTCACTGCCTCAACACATCATAGTGTTGAACGACTCCACCACCTCAACACTCATATTTGTATTCAAGGATCAACTTCCTTAACACTCATCACTCGAGGCTTCACTATATCATTTTATTGTTCTTGGCCTCAACGTACCAGAAGGGTGATTGCTACTTGCCTCGACTTTTCATTAAACATTTTCTGCTCAAAGGCCAAGCCGACCTCTCTCTACTGGTAACGTCTATTTACTCTTCTCATAAAATTTATTTCCGTCTGTGACCATCTATTGCTTACCCCGCAACAATGTCACCGTTACGTGCTAAGAAGGGGACTTAATGTTGATGGTTGTTTTTAGTTCAGGGTCAAAATCGTAAAACCCTATATTTAGTGTTGTGATCCTGCAAAGGAATAAAGGCCATTTGAAAGTAACGAGTGCTCAAACCTCTTTACTTACACATGTATTGAACAACTCAGTATATATTATATATATGAAATTCATTCAGAATGGTGCGCATAGAAGCAATCCCAAATATTCTCAGAATTCTATTTTATGCCAGCATTATTAACTAATGCATGACTCGCCTGGTATTTTTACATGCTATGTTCCCGGCCGAACTCTCAATACTGACATGACATGACGATCAGTGCTCACTCTCATCAGAGTAGCATGAATCTCCCGAAGTGCCAGTAGTGGGATCTGCACAAAAAATACTCATACATGCATGCTACATCTCTCTGAAAAAGAGATCAACGCGTTCACACACTTTTTAATTATAGTTAGCGCGATCCCCCACTCGATCAGTCTGTCCACGGCAACTCTGTAGGGCAATGAATCGTTTTCCCAAACTATATCAAACGCGATGCTTTCAAACCCTGATTTGGGTCGCGGAAGCGTATTAGTGTCTTAAACCGATCACGACCATCCAACTTAGCCAGCCTGTTTGGATGGCTTAAATCGCATTTTGGACAGCCATGGAGGTACACACGAGTTCATCATCGGCACAACACTATTCCTGCTCGATCGACTTACCCATGGGAAGTCAATGATGCATTGAATTGCTCGATCGAATTACAGAAGCCGCGAATGTTTCAAAACCCTAATTGGGTTTACAACAACATACTTCTGTCGTAAATTGATCACAACCATCCATCTTCGCTAGCCTAAACGGATAGGGTAGATCTAGATTCAAGTGGTCCCAAAGGTGTTAACGTTCCCACCATCGACCCACCTTTACACGTGACCGGCTGGCCTATGCAAACCAGGGCTCGATGCCTCGAAACGCACGTCCAAAGGGTGGTGGGTCACACGGTTTCCAAACCCTAAATTGCATCAATGACAGTATGCAACTGCCGTAAATCATCTCGTCCATCCAACTTTACCAGCCTGGTTGGACGACATAGATTTATTTCCAGCAAACCAACAAACTAGCATGGCAATCACCGGCCATCCCTCCTCCGCCACCAGCGATCGACCAAGTAATGGCGTGTCCCTAGAGCCACCAAACGATCACCCAAAGGTGGTCGATCATGCTGCTTCCTTTAAGACGCTTATCCGCGACTTATTCAATCAAGCTCTAAAACAACGATGCTTCATACACATCGATTAGTTTGAGCTGCTTAAAAGCGATGCTTCACATGCATCGAATACATACATATTTTATTGGCCTCATAAACAACTTAGTTGTTTCACCTAATAACACCATGCTATTCTCCGCGGTAGGTCCCACGACTTGACCCACTTATTCGAGACATCAAACATGTCACAAACTGGGGGATACTTACTGGGGTATTGGCCACGACGGTTTACAGCGTGCGGCGTGCAACGCGTCCATTACGAGAACGTGTCAGGAAAGAAGGACGGTTATGAGTAATGAGAGTAGTGGGAGAACGTGTGATCAGTCATCCCTCATAACGGAAACACAATGATCACTACCTTCCACACAAACCCACTTATCCACTACTTCACTTCCTTCACTTCCTAAGAGATCAGGGTGACGCTCAAATGACTTGTATATAAAAGTTTTCAATCTATTTTGAACGACAAAAAAAGACAAGGTTGTCAACACAAGTAGCTAGAAACCATTTTCTGATACGAGTCATAAACAGCCACACCTTCATAATTCAACATTCTGGTCTCAAACACCTTCTTCGCTTCCCTCCCTAAGATCAACCATTCTCTTTCACTTTGTGACCGAATTGAATCTGGAACGGCCATTTCTTGGTTTAGGCCTGAATCTTACAGATTGATCTCTCGAACTCAAAAGTACTCCTGTGCAGTATATTTGTTTAGGGTTTGAATTCGTTTCTCATCAACACACCCAAAATTTACCAAAAAACAGCAGAATCAGTTTTTACCCTCAAACAACTACATAAGAAATGTGCTAATGATATACGATTAATGAATTGGTTAAGATATCAAAAGGAGTCAATGATCTATAAGTCTATATACATTCTGCCCCAAATTTGTAAAGAAAATATTATGAGCTTAAGTAATTTTAGGTGAGTATTAATTAGTGCGATTTTTATGTTTATAGAACCATGAACTTTTTACCTAATATACAGAAACTAATATGAATCCCTAGTTGTATGGTTATAAATTCCATTCATTCTGCAACAAATACGGAGCATACATGTTTGGAAATGTTATAGTAAGGGAAAAAACTATCTTTTATTAGGGAGGATTGCTACCCCTTGAGATCTGCCCGAAGTTGAACTTCGACAACTTTGGCCCAAGGCTGGCCCTGTCCAAAGGTTTCAATACCTTAGATGGTATTAGTATTGGTGATTGCAAACCCAATTAAATCTACATTGCCTAGATACCTCAATGGGGAAGAAGTGGGATTATTAATTTTTTTATCTTTTTTAGAAAATCAGAAATTTATGAAAAATAAAATATTTGGGATGGAGTATCTTTGAACAATAATAGATAAGATTTTACACATGTTCAAATTACTCACTATATCGATATCTTGAATTTTCCTTAATAGCAACTCATATTCCGATATTCACAAAACCCTAAAGTATATGTAAAACCGAAAATTAGAGATTTTTCTATTGGCACAGATCCTGTAAGAGATCCCCAGTACGGACAGGTCGAGCTCAGTGTAGTCAATCGCTCTCCAAGGCAGATTACTCGTCGAGTAATCGTTATTTGCTGTCTGAGATATGAGATTTCCGATTCCAAGCCAGTTCTGATTTTTTGCGACAAAGGTGGCTTATTTTGCCGATTTGGACCAATTTTTGAATAAAACAAGTTGGCCTTACTTGCACCAAAATAAAAAATAATTTTTTATAACCCCTGAAATGAGATTTATCAAATGTAAAAAACCTTTAGAAATATGACAAATAGGTTCAATATAACAATGTGGGTTATTTAACGGTTGGTACCCAACAAATGTCCAACACCTAGCTTTGGTACCCAATATTTCAAATATTAGGGTTGGTACCTTGACCCGTCATTGACTGTCTAGTCAGACCATTGACTTAACCCGATTCATATTCCCGTGACAGAATATGACTATTACATAATCAAACCTATACATTATGACAATTACCAAATTTGTCCTAATAGAAATTTAAAGATACTGCTCAATCTACACATGTCACACGTGTTATTTGGCCACCATGAACGACTGTTAGGTATAGGAGATGGGGATTTCTGTTCACTTTGTTAGTTTAAAATCGGAGTTTGTTAGATCTATATATACAAGAAACAAGTTGTACATGATATTTGCAAAAAAAAAAAAAAAAAAAAGTTCTACATGATGTTAAAAACCCAATCTATATCTCGGGATTAATTTCTTTCTCTTCATTCGCTGCTTATTTTTTTTCACTGGTTCTCTTCGAGACTCAGACCAATTCTAAAATCCATTTCTGTCTCTCGGCTAAAATTGTGGTTAAGTTTGAAGGTCCTAAGATGGATTCGAGCTGGTGACATAGAAGAAAGTAAAGATGTAGTAGCTGCTGTTGCTGCCGTTGATTTTCAAGGGTTTCGAAAGTTTCTGAGCAAACAAGAAGTGGGTTTGATGGATGTTGTGAGAAGAAGAAGAGATGGGTTTGCAGTACGGATGTGTAATTTTAAGAGAAAAATGGGTTAGCGGTTTGAGGTTACAAAGAACAGAAAAGTAAAACGAAGATGAATGTGATGGAATGGTTAGAAGATCCATGAGCCGTGAAGTGGAAGATGGAGTTACTGCGGGGGTTTTTGATGTTGAATAATTAAGGAAGAAGATGCGGTTGGCTTAGAAATCAACAGCAAGGGTATCGATTGATTACTAGATTCACACCCTTTATATGTTTGTAAAAATGCCAGAGACTAGGTATGGTTCTGCTGAATTAGTTTGACTAGTAAGAGTTGTAGAAGTTCAAACAAGGAGTCAGTTTTGGCCGTGAGGGTGCTGAGATAATGGAGTTGAGATGGTTAAGCGCACATGGAGTCTGATTGTCGCAGTAAGAACTCGATGTTGTTGCTAGGGTCTGTGGTGAAGAAGTAGGCAGAATGGGGAAGTGGCAGTTGCAAAGAATTAGAGCAATGATCATGATGAAGCTGAGAAGCTGCTGTGAGTCCGGTGGTGCAGTGGTTAGGTATAAGGATTCAGGGATATGTATTTACAAAGATGGAGATGAACGGCAGTTCTAGCAATTGTAGTTTTCTCAAACAACCAGTGTGCAAGAAAAAAGTTACCGAAACAGTGTTTGAATCATTTTTTGTAGCCTGTCAGAGCAATGTACTTCTAACCGTCCGATTAAATCAGTCTGTTTTACTAAGTCAAATGTTAAAGTTCAGTTAACGCAGTTAAGTATTTATCATTTATTATTTATTTTAATTATTTAGTTAACAGTTTGTTAAGTCAACTGTTTGACTTAACAGTCAATAACAAGTCAAGGTACCAACCCTTAGTATTTGAAATATTGGGTACCAAAGCTAGGTGTTGGAAATTTACTAGGTACCAACCGTTAAATAATCCTAACAATGTTACATATTTAGTTACGTGATTGTTTTAAAATTTTAATTTTAGTTAGGACAATTCATGACTTACGAGTATGGATATAAGTCTCTATTAAATAGGTCCCAAGTTGTTTGTACCATGATAAGATTGCCGCATATCGGACCAGAATACTGCCTGGGCCACCATTTTGTTGTCATCCAAGCCTGCCATTCAGCCAGCCGACGCAGCTCACCAGCCGGCCCAATGTTACATAAAGTCAACCATCGGTCAATTGTCAAAGTCAACGACGGGTCAACCGACAAAGTCAATGGTCAAATCAAATATCGGTCAATGATCGAAGCCAAGCTTCCAAGCCGCACTCCCATACAATTTTCATTCATGTTGCCAGTGGTGCTGCCGACCGCCTTCCCAATCATATTGCAGCAATCTTCGCTAACTAACATCCATCCGAGTTGTCGGCCGCTACCGCCAACCTCGTTTCCGCAACCAAGTACTCAGCCGGCTGCCAGCCAGCATCCATCCAGTCTCCAGTCAAGGCAGTATGCCAGCAGGTCATACTATTTAAAGCTTGACAGTCACAGTCAACAGCTGTTTATGGGTGAAAATTATTCCTGCAGAATTTGGTAATTTGGGGTGTGGATGAGGAATGAATCTAAACCTTAAACAAATGCACTGCGCGGTGAGTGCTTGTAGATTCGAGAGATCAATCTGTGCAAGTCCGGCCTAAACCAAGAAATGTCCGTTCCAGACTTATTTCGGTCACAAAGTGAAGGAGATGGGGTTGATCTTAGGGAGGGAAGCGAAGAAGGTGTTGAGATTGTGAAGGTGTTGGCTTGCTTATAACTTGTAACAGAAAGGTGAGCAGGCTTGTGATTGATGCAAGCAGGCTCTGGGTGTTGGAATACGTTTTGTATTAACACTTGGTTTTCTGTCTCGTCTGGACTTGTGTTGTTTTTTCTCCTGTGTGGAAAATAGGGAGGAGAACCTATTTATACAAGTCATTTGAGCCTTATTCACGTCTCTCGTGGGAAGTGGAGGAAGTGGAGTGATGGAGTAGTGGAGTTGTGTGTTGGTGTTACACGACCATTCTTGCCCACTTCTCCTGTCATCTCTAACCGTCCATGAATTCCTAACACATTCTTGTGATGGCGTGTTGCACGCTGCACGCTGTAAACCGCTGCACCAATACCCCAATATGTATCCCCCGCTTGTGACATGATTGATGTCCTGAATGTGTGGATCGTGGATCCACGAAAGAAAGATAGCATGTAATCTTTGAATTGAATAATCACAAGTTATTCAGAAGTCGATACTTGTGAAGTATCGTGTGTATTTTATGCAGTAATGCATCATGGTGTGGTAAAGTGATGGGTAATGACGCCTCACCGACCAATTAACTCCCCGACCAGGGTTGTATAACCAGTCGGGTGAAGTTGGACGGATGAGATGATCTTTGAGACACTCATCTCGCGACCGTTAATGAAATTAGGTTTTGAAGAGGCGCGCAAGCATCACTCTTCGCCTTGGTCGAAACCAAGCATGGGAAGGATTTCGTAGATGACCGACCGGGCATGCATGTAGATAGCATGCCGGTGTACACGTCCATGTCTCACTGTCCCATGAAGGTGCGATCTAGGCCACTCAATTTGACCTAAAAGAGGAGTGGTTGAGATCGATTTTGCATAGGAATTTGATGCCGCAAAAGGCCGCGCACCATGCTCTTTTTCCTGGCGCGTTCCAAGACGACCTAACTTGGTCGGTTTTGGCCGATTGGTTTGACGTGAAGATGGTAGGCTGGTGTTCACGCCTATACCCGAATATCCCATTAAAACGTGATCCGAGCCACCCAAATCGTCCGGCGAAGTTGAGCGGTCGAGATCGGTTGTGGTTTGGGAGGTGTGGCCACGCTGGTTTGGGCGCACGTTTTGGATTAACCAGGCATGATATGCCTTGGCCGAACACATGAGGAGGTAGATGGGCCCACGGTGGTCATGCTTTGTATGACCGACCGCTAATCTAATCTGTGACCCTCCATTCGTGCCGGAGAAGATGGACGCGCGTGATGGCTTGAAACCCTAATTTTGGCTTCCATAGCCGTGTGACCATGCTTCCTTTGGTCGTACGACTGGGACGACCAACCATGGTTGGTTTTGAACGATTGGTCAAGTGTGTAGGCGGGCCCACGGTGATCGTGTTGACATGCTCTGGGCCCTTTAAATCTACATCTACACCCTCCATCTATTCCTGCGAAGATGGATGGTTGAGATTGCTTTGCAACATATGTAATATGCCGCAAACCCTAATTTAGGGTTTTCCGTCCATAATGCTTGGTATGAACGGTTTCTTGGCAAGTTAGGCCAATGACCGACCATGCGGGGTCGGCCGTGGATATTCCATACCGCTTGGGGTGATGGAATTGATCCGGGGGTCATCCAATCATGCTTATGGAGTTGGATGATCGCGATCGATCATATCCGACCGATACGGCCACAATAACAATGCTCAATCGGGCTAGTATAACACACCGAGAGTCACCGTATGGGTATTTCGTATATGGTTTCATTATAATGCTTGAGGTTCGTGTTACTCGTAAGAGTAACACTCGACCGTCATGCCACACCGATAATGAGTACCGGAAATACAAGGCCGATATGAAATTCACAGAAGGGATTGTTGCTACATGCTCCAACCTGGAGGAATTTCATGTATTCACGAATGGGATTGTTGCCACATGCTCCATTCTTGGTGAATTAAGTGAGGGAGTATCCAACACTTATAAATGGCTTTATCTTTTACAAGATGTCAGTCGCATAATTTTTCCTGTTTACAATTTTAACCTCAAATGAAAATCCACCATCAACATTAAGTCCCCTCGCCTAGCACACAATGGTTACACTATTGTGGGGTAGGCATAAGATGGTGACAGCTAAAGATAAAATTTTATGAGACAAAGTTAGATGTTACCAGAGAGACGGCCATCCTGTCCTTGGAGTATATCTCGTTCAAAAGGCATCTAGGAGAGCATTCCCCTAGTATGATGTCGGTCTTGCTCATTCTGGCCGACCTTGCTATATCTCGCTTTGGCCGAGGGCCCACTCCGTGCTTGCTCCGTTTGAATGTCGGTCTTGCCGATCGACCTTGTTATGCCCGATTAGGTCGAGGGGCTATTGCGCCGCTTCGCTCGATCGTAGGGTTGTGCCTAATCGACTGACCGCTGTGCCTCGCTTCGTTTGTGGGGCTACTGCGCCGTTTGATCGAACGTGGGCTTGAATTTCGTGAACATGATTCCCATGACATAAGAGAACCGTGTTGTGCAAATAAATATGGTCCCGCCATATATGCTTGATTAAACGTGGGTCCCATGTCGTGTATGCCTGACTGAATGTCACCTTTATACCATCCTCGTGTCCTTGACCAACACCGGTCTTGAAACTTAAGCAATACTGGACTTGTGACTTGATCAATACCAGACTTGAAGCTTGAGCAATACCGGACTTGTGACTCGATCAACACCGGACTTGAAACTTGAGTGATACCTGTGACTTGATCAATACCGGTCTTGAGACATGATCAACACCGGACTTGTGACTTGATCAACACCGGTGTTTGGACCCAATATCAGCCTTGTGTACTCCAAAGTGAATGTGTGTTCTGTCGTGTGTGACTACACATCTCACGCGTTTTATACAAGTACTGCTTCTGTCTTTTATTGTAGAATGAAGAAAAGAACTCTCCGTTGAGATGTCTTCCAGTGGATAATGTTGGTGCCAAGTCAGGAGGTGTTGAAAGCTTCAAAGATATGCCGAACATTGATGATGAGTTGTTCATCGCGCCCTTGAAAATATCCGTACCACAGGATAACCCTCCTCCTATCGACTTCAGGGTTTTTCATGCTCCGCTGGGTCCTCATGAAGGATGGATGAGACGTATGTTGAGCAATGAGTACATCAAAGATAACTTGACCAGAGCGCAGATTATTGATGTAGCTTGAGTGTTGAAACGACTCGAGAGGATGTTAAAGTGGCTTCTGGTGCGAACATTGAGGTGGATCCTTGAGAGAGTGTTGAAGCAGGATTCTGAAGCGAACGTGGGTCCCGGAGAGAGAGCGTTGAGGAGGCTCTTGAATAGACCATTGAAGCGCCTTCATAGAGGGAGCATTGAAGTGTTTCCCTCTCAATTCGATTTACCCTGCGAATTCCATGCTTCTTGACTCGACCATCTCTCTCATGTTGAAGAATTCCTTGATCGACGGTGAAGGAACTTCATGTCGAGCCTCGGTCCCCAAGCGTGGTTTACATGGTTTGTTCGTAGTGGTTGTTGTCGAGCCAGATATGGAATATCTTGGACGTTGTTTCATTATTGTGGGAGTCGTGCATGTGGTACTGGAGTTGGAGTTGACGGACGCGCAGGATGTTATATCTCGGTGGTTTTCCTCCTCGCCGCTTCAGAACCGCTTACTAAGGCTTAAGGTTGTATCGCTTTGTTGGTGAGATATATGCCCCTACAAACATTATGAGGCTCTTCATTACCGGCAGGCCTGGTTCTTTCTATCAAGGCATATGTTGTTGTAGATGAGCGTTCAACAGTTCCTGACCAAAAGCGCGGATTCTCCAACATAGCATGATAAACATGTACCACTGCTCGATAAAGTGACTCCCGGGATCTTGTTCGACCACTGCTCGATACAAGATGACTCGCCCGGATCTTGCTCGATATGACGCGTGGACATCGTTATCTTCTTGAGGTCGCTCCCTTGAGGTATCGGCTCCAGTGGAAGATTGCCGTCATAGAGCGTTGATACGTTGCACCGCATTCTTTAAACCAAATGGCAAAGTATGGTATAATAAAAATTTCCGAGAGGAGTTCGAAAAGCTATCTTACTTGTATCATGCTCGTACATCCTTATCTGGTTGTAGCCGCTACATCCATCCATGGAGGAGAACATGCCGTGTCCGGGGTTGTATCTACTAACATGTCGATGTTAGGTAGAGGAGGATCATTTTTGGAGCATCACTGTTCAAGTCTCTGAAGTCTATACAACACATGATCTATCCATTTTCCTCGTGTCTGAACTACAACTGTTTAACCGACTTGGATCCAGGTATGACATGTAGATGATGGGTGACTAATTTTCATCTAAATCCGGCATTTCTTCATATCTCCAAGCGAATATGTCCTGGTACTCTTTGAGAAGTTCCACGAGATTCGTGCGTTTATCCGTACACAAGGTTGAGCTGATAGAGATAGGCCTAGAAGATTCCTCAACGATTTCAATCTCATCAGTTGTGGAGTTGGTGCCATCTTACAGCTGTTGTGGATCATCTAACACTTGTTCTTGTGGTTCGTTTGCTGTTGTAGCATTCCATTGGGTGGAGAGACTGGGTAACAGTCTCCCCTGCTAATTGATAATGGCAGTGCCGGTATATCGTTTTCCCTTTCTGGTCACGACTCGCCACAAAAGTTCGTTCCCTCTTCGTGTGAACATGGGTCGTGGCTTCACAGAATGGAGAAGAATGATTCGTCAGCAAAGATGCATCGTGGGTTTTAGCCCTCAATGATGCAAGCCGGTCTTCTTCCTGAATTGACGCCCACGTGGGGAGTGAGACGCAACGAACTTGTCTGATTCTTTCCACGGAGCTTCTCCCGTATGTGCTGGTTTGGTTTCCCTCAAAGTCCGTCATTGTGGTAGGCTTCCATACGACCTTGCCTGGGAGAACCTTGGATGTCTTGAGAGTAATCACATTCGAAGACGCTTCTGTGTAGATAAGGACCGTCTTGAACTCTGAATCCTTGATGCGTGCGGTGACATGTAGGGCACGGTCGTGACCTTCCTCTTGTTGATTGCAGCAAAACATCTCCGCGCTGATTCTTCGAGAGGTGTGAAAGTTCGCATAAACTTTCCACTAGAGAAATCGCTTCCCGATCCACCGGCCTCTGGTTTATAGTGAAACTATTGACTTGAGGAGGATCGTTGTGAGGATCAGTCCCCAGTGTAGGAGTCTTCATGACATGACCGCTCATATCTGATGTCGCTTCTTTGATCATGTCCATGGAGGTCCGCACCGCCGAAGTACCTTCTCCGGTGCGTTGAATGCGTTCCCCTTTTTGCTCCAGGGGCTGTCACGGCTCTTGTGGAAATCGATCAGTTAATGTCTTATCCGTTAATAAAAGTGAGTACCTCTTTCTGAGTTGCGGCCATATCCGTTTGAGTCTTAGCAAGAACTTTCTGCTTCTCCATCAAGTCTGCAATGGTAATGGGGGATGGTCCTCCTCTCGTCCCTCCGGCTCCTCGTCCCGATGAAGGAGTGGAAGTTGTTGCTCGGTGACTACCGGGAGGTGTTACACTCGATGAGATGCCGTGGATTTGCGGCTGCTCCGGCTCGTGATGGAAGGTGTTGTAATATCACTGCTGAGTGATCGAATTGAACGTTCCCATCCTCTGTACTCACGTGTTCCTTGATTGATCTCTCCTTCCTCAAGCATTTATTCACTTAGTTGAAAGGTCGATGCGGATTGAACAGTCTTCCGAGATTCGACAAGGGTCTTGAGATATAAATCTTCCAGCAGGGATCCGTAAGCTGCAGGCTCCATTTCTTTATCCGGTAGACGTTGTGGTACCCGGACAAGTCTTTTCCTCTCGTGGAGTTGCCTCGAGTCTTCGTTGTCGGCTGGACCATATTGTTCGTCTCTCCTGAGTCCCCTGTGATTACGCGCTCTTTCTGCATCTCTACTGGTAAAGGTGTGACTCCTGACTAAATATCCAGCGTTTCTTGCGTTGTTTGAGTAGATGCACGCCGACCCTTCTTGTAATTGTGATGTTATATCATTCAAAAGGCGGAATGTTTCGCCCTGCCTTCTGGTGATACCGGCTTGATTTGCCAAGACATCCTCCAAAGATTCTAACTATACTTCCCATTATATCTCGAACCGCCTTTGTGGTTTCCCGATGAGGATGCATCGTGAGCCGAAAACCGAAGAATTGAGAATTCAATTTTTGCAACCGATAGATCAACCTCCCACTGTGGTCGCCAATTGTTTATGGGTGAAAACTATTCCTGCAGAATTTGGTAATTTGGGGTGTGGATGAGGAATGAATCTAAACCTTAAACAAATGCACTCACATGGTGAGTGCTTATAGATTCGAGAGATCAATCTGTGCAAGTCCGGCCTAAACCAAGAAATGGCCGTTGCAGACTTGTTTCGGTCACAAAGTGAAGGAGATGGGGTTGATCTTAGGGAGGGAAGCGAAGAAGGTGTTGAGATTGTGAAGGTGTTGGCTTGCTTATGACTTGTAACAGAAAGGTGAGCATGCTTGTGATTTATGCAAGCAGGCTCTGGGTGTTGGAATACGTTTTGTATTAACACTTGGTTTTCTGTCTTGTCTGGACTTGTGTTGTTTTTTCTCCTGTGTGGAAAATAGGGAGGAGAACCTATTTATACAAGTCATTTGAGCCTTATTCACGTCTCTCGTGGGAAGTGGAGGAAGTGGAGTGATGGAGTAGTGGAGTTGTGTGTTGGTGTTACACGACCGGTCTTGCCCACTTCTCCCGTCATCTCTAACCGTCCATGACTTCCTAACACGTTCTTGTGATGGCGCGTTGCACGCCGCACGCCGTAAACCGCCGACCAATACCCAAGTATGTATCCCCGCCTTGTGACATGATTGATGTCGGAATGTGTGGATCGTGGATCCACGAAAGAAAGATAGCATGTAATCTTCAATTGAATAACTGCGTTATTCAGAAGTCGATACTTGTGAAGTATCGTGTGTATTTTATGCGGTGTGCGCATCATGGTGTGGTAAAGTGATGGGTAATGACGTCTCACCGACCAATTAACTCCCGACTGTGGGTTGTATAACCAGTGGTGAAGTTGGACGGATGAGATGATCTTTGAGACACTCATCCACGACCGTTAATGAAATTAGGGTTTTGAAGAGGCGCGCAAACATCACTCTTCACTTGGTCGAAACCAAGCATGGGAAGGATTTCGGAGAGGACCGACCGGGCATGCATGTAGATAGCATGCCGGTGTACACGTCCATGTCTCACTGTCCCATGAAGGTGCGATCTAGGCCACTCAATTTGACCTAAGGCAAAGAGGAGTGGTTGAGATCGATTTTGCAATAGGAATTTGATGCCGCAAAAGGCCGCGCACCATGCTCTTTTCCGGCGCGCGTTCCAAGACGACCTAACTTGGCCTGGTCTTGGCCGATTGGTTTGACGTGAAGATGGTAGGCTGGTGTTCACGCCTATACCGAATATCCCATTAAAACATGATCCGAGCCACCCAAATCGTCCGGCGAAGTTGAGCGGTCGAGATCGGTTTGTGGTTTGGGAGGTGTGGCCACGCCGGTTTGGGCGCACGTTTTGGATTAACCAGGCATGATATGCCTTGGCCGAACACATGAGGAGGTAGATGGGCCCACGATGGTCATGCCGGTATGACCGACTCGCTTAATCTAATCTGTGACCCTCCATTCGTGCCGAGAAAATGGACGCGCGTGATGGATTGAAACCCTAATTTTGGCTTCCATAGCCGTGTGACCATGCTTCCTTTGGTCGTATTTAATTGGGACGACCAACCATGGTTGGTTTTGACCGATTGGTCAAGTGTGTAGGCGGCCCACGGTGATCGTGTTGACATGCTCGGGCCCTTTGAATCTACATCTACACCCTCCATCTATTCCTGCGAAGATGGATGGTTGAGATTGCTTTGCAACACATGTAATATGCCGCATAATTTAGGGTTTTCCGTCCATAATGCTTGGTATGAACGTTTTCTTGGCAAGCTAGGCCAATGACCGACCATGCGGGGTCGGCCGTTGGTATTCCATACCGCTTGGGGTGATGGAATTGATCCGGGGTCATCCAATCATGCTTATGGAGTTGGATGATCACGATCGAATCATATCCGACCGATACTTGGCCAGTCCGAATGCTCAATCGGGCTAGTATAACACACCGAGAGGGCTCAATCGGGCTAGTATAACACACCGAGAGTCATCCTGTACGGGTATTTCGTACATGGTTTCATTATAGTGCTTGGAGGTTCGTGTTACTCCGTAAGAGTAACACTCGGTCGTCATGCCACACTGATAATGAGTACTGGAAATACAAGGCCGATATGAAATTCACAGGAAGGGATTGTTGCTACATGCTCCAACCTGGAGGAATTTCATGTATTCACGTAATGGGATTGTTGCCACATGCTCCATTCTTGGTGAATTAAGTGAGGGAGTATCCAACACTTATAAATGGCTTTATCTTTTACAAGATGTCAGCGCATAATTTTTTCCGGTTTTTACAATTTTAACCTCAAATGAAAATCCACCATCAACAACAGCATAAAGGATCCATGCAAAATTAATACCGGGAGGCATGCATGGCAGATTAATGCCAGGAGGCATGCAGGGGAAGTTAATGCCACTTATACTTACCTCGCAATTAGGGTAAGATCCTAATTCGCAAATGTATAAATAATGGGAATTATAACCCTAAAGGTGGAGGGAGGCTAGCTAAGACAGAAAAGATCCATTGTAATTCTGACATCAATAAAACATCACTCCCCTGGGAGATTCATCCGTGGACGTAGGCAAAATTTGTCGAACCACGTTAATTTCGTGTGTCTATCATTCTCGCTTATTTCCTGTTATTAACCCTGTTTTCATCAACAACACCAGTTTAATCGTGTTGTGTTCCTGGAAATATTTCAGGGTACAAACATTGGCGCTGACCAAGGGGATTACGAGAAAAAGAATCGTGTTCTACCGTTGAGAAAAGTATTACAAAAAGCTTCAAAATCATGTTCGTTAGAAAGCAATTTGAACGCCGTCAAAGACCGCTGTTGCAGTCCAGTTGATCGAAACTGCTACAGCCCAGTTTGATCACAATCTCTGCAGTCCAGCTGATCGCAGTTGCTGCAGTCCAGATAATCGCAGTTACTGCAGTCCAGTTGATCGCAACTGCTGCGGTCCAGCTTTGCAGTTCGAGGTTTGCTGAAACTATCACCTTCGGACACCACCGAAACTGCATCACTTAAAGTTCGATGAAATTATTGCTAAGACGTTCGGTCCGCATCAAAAGATGAAGTGAAAGCATCGTCAAATATATTGTCAGGATGTTCGATCCGCAACATATACAAGTCCAAAGTTTGGAGAAATTGATCCCCAGATAAAGTAACGGCAGCATGTTCGAGCTCGAAGTTTATCTGAATCAACACCACCATGTATGCCAAGATACTTATATCTGAATGATTCCATGAGCTACCTACACCAGCTGCACGTACGACAGAGACGGGAGGCGAAAACCCTAGAACAACAACCAGGAAAGTTCGTGAGAAAAGGGAACAAGCAAACAACATCGTTCCCAAAATGCAAAATGCAAAAAAAAAAAAAAAAAAGTTGCTGAAAGCCTAATGCAAGATGCAGTCGCCGAAAGTCTAAAACAATCATCTGTTCGTAAAAGTCTACTACAATTACCTGTTGCAGAAAGTCTAAATCAGCTAGCAGTTGTTAAAAGTCTATAACAAATGACAGTTGCTAAAAGTATAAAACAGTTAAAGTCGGTGGCCTTGCCCGGCGGCTGTTTATGGGTGAAAACTATTTCTGCCGGTTTTGGTAATTTGGGATGTGTGGATGAGAAATGAGTCTAAACCTTAAACAAATGCACTGTGCAGTGAGTGTTTGTAGATTCGAGAGATCAATCTGTGCAAGTCCGGCCTAAACCAAGAAATGGTCGTTCCAGACTTGTTTCGGTCACAAAGTGAAGGAGATGGGGTTGATCTTAGGGAGGGAAGCGAAGAAGGTGTTGAGAATGTGAAGGTGTTGGCTATGAATGACTTGTATCAGAAAGCTGAACTGGCTTGCAGGGTGTAAGCTATCAGTTCCGGTGTTTGAATACGATTGTATCAACACTTGCCTCTGTTGTCTGGACTTGTTCTTTTTTAAAAAATAGGATGGAGAACCTATTTATACAAGTCTTTTAGCCTAACCTTCATATCTCGTGGGAAGTGGAGAAAGTGGAGTGATGGAGTAGTGGAGTAATGTGTTAGTGTCACACGACCAGGCTTGCCTAATTCTCCCATCATCACTTAACCGTCCACGACTTCCTGACACGCTCTTGTGATGGCGCGTTGTGCGCTGCATGCTGTAAACCGCCAGACCAATACCCCAGTATGTATCCCCCAGTTTGTGACATGATTGATGTCTGAATATGTGGGTCGTGGGACCCACAAAAGGTAGCATATAATGCTAAATTGAATAACTCACGTTATTCGGGAGGTCGATACTTGTGAAGTATCGTGTGTATTCTATGCAGGTGCACCGCATCATGGTGTGGTAAAGTGACGGGTGGTGATCACCAAGACGCCTTACAGACCAATTGACTCCTGACCAGGGTTGTATAACCAAGCCGGTGAAGTTGGACGGACGAGATGATCTTTGAGACACTCATCTGCGAAGGTTAATGGAATTAGGGTTTTAGAAGAGGTGCGCAAGCATCTCTCTTCAGCCTGGTCGAATCCAAGCTTGGGATACGATTTTGTCCAGGCCGATCGTACATGCGTGTAGACGGCATGACGGTGTAGGCGCCCAAACCCCATTATCTCACGAAAGTGTGATCTGGACCACTCAATTCGTCCTAAGCAAAGTCGAGTGGTCGAGACTCGCCATGCGACAAAAAATGAGTGCAAACAAAAGCCGCGCATCGTGCCTACTTCGGGCGCGCGTTCCAAGATGACCAATCTTGGTCGGTCTTGGCCGGTCGGTCCTGGCGTGTAGGTGATAGGCTGGTGTTCACGCCTATACCCGATCGTCCCATGAAAACGTGATCTAAGCCACTCAAATCGTCCTAAGTTGAGCGGTCGAGATTAGTTTGCAATTGGGAAGTGTAACCACGCTAGTTCGGGCGGACGATTTGGGATAACCAAGCATGGTATGCCTTGGCCGACTGTGTGAGGGGATAGATGGGTCCACGGTGGTCATGTTGGTATGACCGGACCGCTAATCTAATCTTGGACCCTCCATTCGTGCCGAGAAAATGGACGCTCGTGATGCTCATAAGACCATAATTTTGGGTTTCAAGGCCGTGCGTCATGCTCCATTCGGGCGTATTTAATTGGGATGACCAACCATGGTTGGTCCCGACCGATTGGTCGTATGTAGGTGGGCCCACGGTGATTGTGTTGACATGCTCTGGGCCTTTTGAATCTACATCTACACCCTCCATCTATACCTGCGAAGATGGATGGTAGAGACTATTTTGTGACACATGTAATGTGCAGCAAAACCCTAACCGCCCATACCGCTCTGGTTTGAATGTTTTGGCAAGCTATGCCAATCTTTTGGGAGGCCGACCATGCGGGTCCGCGTTGGTTCTAAGCAAATGAATATTCCATACCGCTTGGGCGTTATGGAATTGATCCGCCATCCAATCATTCTCGGTGAAGTTGGATGATCGAGATCATTTCCATACTGATATGAACAGTCCGGATGCTCAATCGGCTAGTATAACACACCGAGAGTTGCTCAATCGGGCTAGTATAACACACCGAGAGTTGCAAACCTGTACGGGTATTTCTTACATGCTTTCATTATAATGCTTGGAGGTTTGTGTTGCTCATTGAAAGCAACACTCGCCGTCATGCCGCACCGATAATGAGTACAAGAAATACAAGGTCGCTTACGCATTAATTAATAATGCTATAAATTCACAAGGTATATGGGATTGTTGCTACATGCTCCAACCTCGGATGAATTTCGTGTATTTAATTCACGTAATGGGATTGTTGTCACATGCTCCATCTAGGTGAATTAGTAAAGTGAAGAAGTATTCAACACTTATTAATGGCTTTATCTTTTACAAGATGTTAGCGCATAATTTTCTGGTTTTTACAATTTTAACCTTAAATGAAAATCCACCATCAACATTAAGTCCCCCGCCTAGCACACATAATGGTTACACTATTGTGGGGTAGGCATGAGATGGTGACAAATTTGTACACCGAAATGACCAAGCTAAAGTGAATACATATTTACCTGGATAGGTCGACATCGTTAGGCGTTGCCCCGGAACCGGTTAGTCCCGATTAAGGTTGTGAAGGAAGCAGGACTTGATCTCGGTGTGTCGCTTTGGTTCCCTTTGTACATATCTGGACAGAGCTTGGCCCCTTCCTTGAGTCAGGTGTACTCATTTTCGTCACACAACAGCTTTCCTCAGATGTATCTGATAAGCATCGTTGATTGCTATCCCGAATTAGTAGCCTTTATAGGTGGCAAGTAAAGACTTCTTTTCTCCTGAGATTCTGTCAATTTGCGAGATTATAAAGAATCATCTCACGTAATCGTTTATTCTATATCTCAGGTACTGCTCCACACTTATCTGATCTTCTGATTGACTGATCGATTGATTGATTTTTTTAATATTTTTTTTTGTGCTCATAACTTCTTCTCCTTTGTCGTTTATCATGGAAGCGGTGGACGATCATTCTGTTACTTATCCAGAAAGAAGCTTCGAAGTTGACAAGCCCGAAACCTATGCACACGAAGAAGTAATGGAGAAAATCGATCTTCCACTTCGCGAAGTCGGCCGTGCTATACAGGGGATGTCTATCTCGCACCTGCGTATTGCCAGGGGACGCATCTGTGCACTTTCAGCTGCGATTGACATGGAGGAGCGATGGAGGCGCGAGGAGGCGCTGCAAGTACTAGTAAGCGCAAGGGCAGAGATATTTGCAGCGCGGTTGAAGAGGCGGAGGGTTGAGCATAAACGACCTATGAATAAAGATAAGTGTGATTATCCAATCTGTGCGATTGATAATTCTTGATTCGACACGCACGAACCGAACATTTGAAAGCAATCGACACGACTCCTAATGTTGTTGTGTCCTTTGATGCTCCCGCCGATGATGTTGGGATGGAGTGCGTTGTCATGGAGATGTCTCGATGCGTGGTTGAGGTAGATCCGAAGGGAGGAGCATCAACAGGTGATGGCGCTGAAGCAGAACCTAACGGTGGTGCAGGCGATGTCAACCCTCTTGGCGACTAAAACCTCTTTTCTTCTTTTTCCGCTGATAGGTGTAGAATACACCTAATTTACTATCTAGTAGTTTATGCTTTCTTTGCTATTTTTCGTGTAAATTATGTATTTTACGCTTGTTTTGAGTTTTATAGCTACTTTGGAGTCACACGGAAGAAAAGAAGAAGAAACCACCCAATTTGAGCCAAAAGGGCAAAAAGGTCATTTCACCAAGGAAGGAACACTATCTGGAGCCAAGTTAAAGTCAAGGGGCACTCATGTTTGGAGAAGTATTAAATAATAGCCAGCACAGGTTAAGGGACTGCCAACTTGGTTAGCTCCTATCGAAGTGACCACTTGTTAAAAGCACCCAAATGGGGTGGACTTATCCAGGTGTACCTATCCATTTTGTTCCAGCCCTAAAAAGAACTCACCTTACATTCATTCATCTCATTTTATTCACCCGAGAAAATGCAAAAGCAATGATAAACGCCGAGTAAATCGAGAGGAAGCTCGTGAGGGATTTGAGTCAAATCGAGAGATCGAGAGAGGTAGGGGTTCGATTCATCGAGAAGGAGGAGGAAGATGCAACGATTGCTACGGATTTGTGTTGCTGTTTTACACATGAGAAGAATAAGCAGAGGGTTTGAGCTGTGACGATGGGTTGGTGGTGGAATCGATCGATTCAATTCGACAGAGGAAGAAGATGGTGCTACTTTGATTAAACAGAAGAGAGATCGATGAAATGGGTCTCGATGAGGGCAGTCTCGATGAGAAGTCTCGGAGAAGCGTAATGATGGGTTCGGTTAGGTTGAAGCTCGGGGAAGAAATGGGATCTGCATTGTCGTTTGAATTGGGGATGAACGTTAATCGGGGAAGTTCGAGTGAGCACTGCTTAAACTCGGGATGTGAGATCGCCGCCGTTGATAGGCAATAGAATCGGAGATTGAGTTCCAATTAAGAACAAGATGGGTCTCGTTAATTGAAATAGGCTTTGTTCAATTGAGATAGGAGAGATCGAATTGATGGGATTCTCAACGATGCTAAAGATGGGTTTACAGAGATAAAGAATTAATGGGAGACAAAGAAGGTGATTAAATGGTCAAGATGGTACCGCCGTGAAGATTCGTGGTTCTCTCGTATGGGGACCTGTGGGTTAATGGAAGATGAAAGAAATTGCGTAATGGGGTATAGATGAATGTGTAGGTTTGTCACAGGAGAAGATTGGAAAGTGAGGCCTCGAAATCGGCCGGAAAACTCTGATAAATGTAACCAAACTCCTACCAAATCGTCCTTCCGGCGAGTTGACTCCACCGATCCGGACGATCCCGATGACCGATCCCAACCGAGTTCGCTGATCGATTCCGTGTGAGCCGAATTGATCAAGTCACCGAGTAAGCCGACTCAAGATCGACTCACCGAGTGAGCCCAATTAGCCGAGTCAGAAGCTAACTCGAGTCTGACTCATTCCTTCCCTTGACTTCCCTTGACAGTTGACTAATGGTTGACCACTTTGACCGTTAGTCCTAACGGAGGACCGGACGGAATATTCCGTCGAATATTCTCTCGACGACAAAATTTTCAGGCGACCGGCGGCGACGTTTTCCGGCCGGATTCCGGCCACAATCCCAGTTTTCCTAGCAGCAAAATTCCGTAATTTTCTACGGACTTCTCTCATGGGTGTGAAGACTTGGGCTAGGGATTGGATGGAGAATTGGACTCAAATTTGGAAAGAGAAGGTGGAAGAGAAGAGAAAGACTTGAATTTGGAAATTGAATTGCAAAAGGAAAAGGATTCTAATCCTTGGGAGATTTGGAGAATATTGAAGCCTATAAATAGAGAAGTTTTCTACAACTTCTAGACACCTCTCTACACACACATCACTTGTGTTTTTGCTTGCTTTTCTAAGATTTTTCTTTTTAATTACTTGTGTGAATTTGAAAATTCTTCTTTTAATTATTATTATTTGTGTGAATTTCAAAAACATGAGTAGCTAATTTTCTTATTGATTGAGGATGAATTCCTAGTTCTTAACATATGATTTAAGTTTTTGTTTTCAAATTCTATCTTGAAGTTTTTCACATAATTATCGTTTGTTTTTACTAATAGGAGTGATCTTAAAGACACTCATGATTGACTGATAGATTGTTTGGAGTGCACGCTAAATTGATTTGTCGATTTAATCTAAAGCTAGTGAAAGTTAGAGATAAGTAATCGTTTCTTGACTCTTTACATAAGTAGCAAACACGAGACCTCATGGAGGGATTCCGTGGAGCAATTGTGTGTAGAAACAACGTTAGCAAGTAGACCTTGAGCTAAGAGTCTAACTACTAATATCAACCTAAGAAATTCACAAAACCTAATGCATGAGCCAAGTTACATCTAGGTTGAGCTAATTCTAGGTGGCTTGGTGATTAGAATCCGGTAGTCGAGAACTTCCGTGTCCCTGATACAAGGGATTTAGGGGTTTAGCACTCGAGCTAGTCGCTTTACCTACGGTTGGTGATAATTTGTGACTAATAACAAGTAGAATAGAACATAACTTGATTCATTGTTTCGTAACGAAGAAGGATTCCTTGATCTTCTCTCTCTTATTGTTTTCATCTTTCAACTTTCGATTTTAATTGCTTTGTTTATTTTTATTTTTTACTTTTTACACCCCCTTTCGTGACAACTTTTACAACTAAGATCTCTTGCTCCTCGTGGGAACGAACTTGACTTCCATTATATTATTTTTAATTGAGTGGAAATTTTGAATTAATTTGATTGCACCTACGACACGCATCAAATTTTGGGCGCCGTTGTCGGGGAGCAACGGACGATTTTTAGTTGTTTTTATTTTTCTTTTGCTTTATTCTTGCTTTGTTAGATTCTTTACCGTATCTAACTTAGTTTGTGAGAATCTTGTTTCAGTGTTATACCTTTGGTGAATGCTACAAGGGGGTAGACCGAGTCCAATACGTCTTCGATCCGGCACTCAACTAAAGGATTTCATTCGTGCGATTAACACTCCACTTTCTCCTTCTTCATCAAGTGATTCGACAAAGAGGAAGACACAATGGCTGATCGTACACTAAAGGACCTAGCTTCTCACAAAGCTTGATACCCAACAATGGTGTATCCAAACTAACTCAACCTTCGAGATCAAACCGGGGTTGATTAGAGAGTTACCAAAGTTCCATGGCATGGTGAATGAGGACCCAAACAAACATCTTATGGACTTCTACACCATAGTTATGGCCATGCTTCCACCGGAGACTAATGTGGATGGAGCAATGTTGAAAGCTTTCCGTTTTCTTTGGCGGGCAATGCTAAGGAATGGTTATATTATTTGCCTTCCTAAGTATCACAACATGGAATGGGATGAAGAAAATTTTCCTCGAGAGATATTTTCCCGCATCCAAAGCTACTCAAATTCGCAAGGAGATTTGTGGATTGAAACAACAAGTGGGAGAGTCATTGTATGAATGTTGGGAGCGATACAAGAGGTTGGTGGCAAGCTGTCCACACCATCAATTTAGCGATGTTATGATACTTCAATACTTCTATGAAGCTCTCCACTCAAGTGATAGGTCTCTTCTTGACGCCGCGGGTGGTGGTGCACTAATGAACAAGACTTTGACCGAAGCTAGAGAGTTGATTGAAAGTATGGCGGCAAACTCGCAACAATTCTACACAAGGGATGAACCAATGGTTAGGCGAGTGCATGAAGTTAGTGATTCTTCATCACATCTTGATCAAAGAATAAGTAACATGGAGATTATGATGCAAAGAATGGCCATGTAATTATTCCTGGATGATGAGACCGAACAAGTGAATGCTTTATATCCAAATCAAAGGCCAAGGTACGATCCATACTCCAATACCTATAATCCCGGTTGGAAGGATCATCCCAACTTTAGTTATGCAAACAAGCAAGCGGCGGCTCCTAATCCATATGCACAACAAGGTGGTTTTCAACAATCACGATTCCAACCTCAACAACAAGGTGGTTATCAACAATTCCAACCTCAAGTGAAAGAACAAGGATCTTCAATTGATGATAAGCTTAATGTCATGATGCAAGGTTTGCAAGGTCTTACTTCTATGTTCCAACAAAGCCAACAAAGCCAACAAAAGACCGATTCGGCCATCAAGGACTTACAAACTCAAATGGGACAATTGGCGACCGATGTGAATTTATTGAAATCTCAAACATCCACAAAACTTCCTTCACAACCGTTTGTGAATCAAAGAGAGAATGTTAATGCGGTTACTTTAAGAAGTGGAAGGCAAGTGGAGGGTCCAAGTCATCATGAGGAAGTTAGTGAAGAGGTAGTCAATGACAAGGAGGAAACCGCACCAAAAGAGAATTCCACACCAAACGATCAATCCAAAGAACCGGTTTCTACTTTCACTACTCCACCTCCTTTTCCTAGTCGTTTTGCTAAATCCAAGAAAGAAGCTCAAGACAAGGCACTTATGGATATCTTCAAGAAGATTGAAATCAACATCCCATTCATTGAGGCTATCAAGACAATTCCAAGGTATGCCAAGTTCATGAAGGAATTATGCATCAAGAAGGATAGGTTGCTTGATAATGAAATTACTAAAGTTGGCGAGAGTGCGTCGGCTATGCTATTGAAGAAGATGCCTACAAAGTGCACGGATCCCTGGTGGTTTCACGGTGCCAATTACTATTGGTAAACAAAGGTTTGAACATGCTTTACTTGACTTGGGGGCTTCCATTAGTGTGATGTCGGCCGAAATATATGACTCCTTGAATCTTGGACCTTTGAAAGAGACAAGAGTTATTATCCAATTGGCAAACAAGTCTAACATATATCCTAAGGGGCTTGTAGAAGACGTGCTAGTGCAAGTAAATGAGCTTATTTTTCCTATGGATTTCTTTGTGGTGGATATGGACAACAATGAGAACCGTTCATCTACTTCTTTACTTCTTGGGAGGCCATTCATGAAGACCGCAAAGACGAAGATTGATGTTGATAAGGGTACACTCACTATGGAATTAGACAAGGAGATAATACACTTTAATATATTCGAAGCCATGCGTTACCCGAGTGATGTGCATTCCGTTTACTCCATTGATGTGGTTGATTCATTAGCGCAACAAATGGTGGAATTGAACCAAGAGGATGAACTTGATGTGGTATTGCAAAATAGCATTGAATTGGACGTCCATGGCTTGTCTAACTTGGATGTTGAAATCTCCAAGGAATTGGTGGAGATATGTGGGGCTTTGGCGACATTGCAAGAAGCTAAAAAGGGTGATGTTTCATATATTTCTTTACCCGTGAATGATGAAGTACTTGTACCATCTATTGTGAAGGCACCCAAACTAGAATTGAAGCCGCTTCCGGACCATTTGAAGTATGCTTTCTTAGGAGATGGAGATGAGCTTCCGGTGATTATTTCTAAGAACCTCACGCCGGTACAAGAAGACCGTTTGCTTAGAGTCTTGAAAGAGCACAAAACGGCTATTGGGTGGACAATTGCGGACATCAAAGGCATTAGTCCATCCATGTGCATGCATAGGATTCTAATGGAAGAGAATGTGAAGCCGGACGGATGCTCAACGTCGGCTTAATCCTCCCATGATGGAGGTCGTGAAAAAGAGATACTCAAATTGCTAAGTGTGGGGGTAATCTACCCACTTCCGATAGCAAGTGGGTAAGTCCGGTGCAAGTGGTGCCAAAGAAATCCGAGTCACGGTTGTTCGAAATCAAGACGATGAACTTGTTCCTACAAGAGTTCAAACCGGTTGGAGAGTATGCATTGACTATAGAAATCTTAATTCCGCAACCCGCAAGGATCACTTTCCTTTACCTTTCATTGATCAAATGTTGGAGCTAAGAGCGGGCATTCTTATTATTGCTTTTTGGATGGTTATTCTGGATACAATCAAATTGTTATTGCACCGGAGGACCAAGAGAAGACCACTTTCACTTGTCCGTTTGGAACGTTTGCATATAGACGGATGCCGTTTGGCCTTTGCAATGCGCCGGCTACTTTTCAAAGATGCATGGTGAGTATATTCTCGGATTATGTGGAGCGCATCATCGAGGTATTTATGGATGACTTTAGTGTTTATGGCAATTCTTTTGATGGTTGTTTAAATAACCTTGAACTAATTCTTAAACGATGCATAGACACAAACCTTGTCCTTAATTGGGAGAAATGTCACTTTATGGTAAACCACGGCATAGTACTTGGTCACATTGTGTCCTCTCGAGGGCTCGAAGTGGACAAGTCGAAGATAGATTTAATAAGAAACTTACAATATCCCACTTCGGTGAGGGAGATCCGTTCTTTTCTTGGTCATGCAGGTTTCTATAGGCGGTTTATCAAGGATTTCTCCAAAATCCCCATTCCGATGTGCAAGTTATTACAAAAGGAGGTACCTTTCGACTTCAACAAGGAATGCGAGGATGCTTTTGATAAATTAAAGGAGATGTTGACAAGTGCGCCGATTATCAAATCACCGGATTGGAATCTTCCATTTGAATTAATGTGTGATGCTAGTGATTATGCGGTTGGAGCCGTTTTGGGTCAAAGGGTGGACAAGTTGTCCCATGTTATCTATTATGCATCTAGGACCCTTAATGATGCACAAATCAATTATTCTACCACGGAAAAGGAGTTATTGGCTATAGTTTTTGCTTTGGAAAAATTTCGATCATATTTGGTGGGTACAAAGGTTATTGTGTATTCCGATCATGCCGCACTAAGACACTTAATAAAGAAGAAAGAAGCTAAGCCAAGATTAATCCGGTGGATCCTATTGTTACAAGAGTTCGACATAGAAATTCGTGATAAGAGGGGTGTGGAGAATACCGTTGCGGATCATCTTAGTAGACTTGTTATGTCTCAAGAGGAACTTCCATTACATGACCGCTTCCGACGAACAACTTTTCTCCATGGACGAATCAACACCTTGGTATGGATATAGTGAATTACTTGGTGACAAGGAAAGTACCTAGTACAATGTCTAATTTCCAAAAGTTGAAACTTAAGAAGGTAGCTAAGCAATATGTGTGGGATGAACCATACTTATGGAAATATGGCGTTGATCAAATAATGCGAAGGTGCGTGCCTAATTCCGAATTTCAATCCATTCTCCTTTTGCCACACTTTTGGATGTGGTGGCCACTTTGGTTCGAAACGCACCGCTCTCAAAGTTCTCGAAAGTGGATTTTATTGGCCCACCTTGTTTGAAGATTCATATGTTTTTTGTAAATCGTGTGATAGATGTCAACGAACGGGCAATCTAGGTGCTCGAAATCAAATGCCACTCACTCCAATTCTCACCATTGAGATTTTTGATGTGTGGGGTATTGATTTTATGGGCCCTTTTGTCAATTCGAATGGGAATTTTTATATACTTCTTGCCGTTGATTATGTTTCGAAATGGGTGGAAGCTAGAGCCACCAAGACTAATGACTCTCAAGTTGTTTGTGATTTTGTAAGGGAAAATATTTTCAATAGGCATGGAACACCAAGAGTGGTGATAAGCGATGGAGGCTCACATTTCAAGAAGGCTTTCCACGCTCTCCTCAAGAAGTACAACATAACACACAAAATTGGTACGCCTTATCATCCACAAACTAGTGGACAAGCGGAAATTTCGAATCGTGAGATTAAGTCCATTCTTGAGAAAACGGTGAATACCACGAGGAAAGATTGGAGCTTTAAGCTCAACGATGCACTTTGGGCGTATAGAACAGCGTATAAGACACCGATTGGTATGTCTCCATATAGGATGGTTTATGGCAAGGCTTGTCATCTTCCGGTTGAACTTGAACATAAGGCTTATTGGGCGATAAAGAAATTCAACATGGAGTATGATGAAGCGGGGAAGCAAAGGAAGTTACAACTACATGAGTTAGAGGAGATACGCAATGATGCTTACGAGAGTGCCCGTATTTACAAAGAAAAGACCAAGCTTTTTCATGACAAGATGATTTCTCGTAAAGTTTCATCGTTGGACAAAAAGTCCTTTATATCATTCTCGCATTAAACTATTTCCTGAAAGTTAAGGTCCCGTTGGATTGGACCATATGTTGTTACTAATGTTTTTCCTCATGGTGCAGCTTGAAATTACTAGTCTTCGAGACAATTCGGTTTCCAAAGTCAACGGCCATAGGTTGAAGCCATACTATGAGAACATCGCTTATGTGAATTTGGACGAACTTTCATTTGGAGATGCACTCCTCCGAGGAGTAATGTGCCAGCAAGAGCTAAGTCGGGCCGCCGACTTTAAAACAAGCGCTTAATGGGAGGCAACCCATCGGTTTTGTATTTCTTATCCTTTTGCTTTTTGTTATTTCTTTTTCTTGTTTCTTATCATGTTAAAATCTCCCACCTTGACTTTACTAGGAGGATTCAATTACATTGAGGACAATGTAAGGTTTAAGTGTGGGGGAGTGGTTAAGCATGTTTTTAAAACAAAAAATTCCAAAAAAATTAAAAATTTTTGAAAAAAAAAAAAAAAATTTACTTAAAAATTCCAACTTTTAAAGATTTTAGAGTCACTAGCATATTTCTAGGTATGTTTACATAGAGATTTTGACCGACATAATTGAACTTGGAAATGTTAGAGAACTACATTCGGATTTCTTGTTTGTTTGAGTGTTAAATAATGGATTTAATCATGCCGGTGATGCGAATTTGGTGCAGGGAGAAAGGCGTTATTAGAGTTGCTGATCAATCATTAGTGGAGACTACCCGTATTCATATCATGAGAGGCACCGACCAGAAATTTTCCATCTACTAAAGAGCTTCTTTTGAGTGTGTGTCACCGTAAGTTAATTCCTGGTAGAATGGTGAGCTACCCAACCTCCCACCAATAGAAGCACTACTCTTTGATCTCTTGAGTGCTAATTTTGTCAATCATGAGGGTGACGTCCATAGATGAAAGCCTCCTTCTTGTAGTTCGATTTGCAGTTAGCACCATTCTCTCTCGCGACAACAACGGATCCATAGAAACACATTCATCATCAACAAGGAGCGACATCAAACAAGGAAAGTTGGAAAAGTTTAAGGTTTATAAGCAACAGAACAAGAAAAAGAGCAAATTTCAAATTCAAGTAAAGCAACATACAAATGAGCGGAATTCACATAATATGTTGAGGACTTACAATACAATGAGGTAATTTTATATTCAAGTATGAAGACTTATTCATGAAAGCGAAGAAAATTAAAAGGTGAGAATTTTTGAAAGTTTATGATTTCAAAGACAATACAAGTTGTGAAGAATCAAGCGGTAAAATACTTCTCCCACGGCCATGGTTTATTTTGTATTTAATTTCTCGTGTGAAAAAAAAAAAAAAAAAAAAAAAAAAAAAAAAAAAAAAAAAGAGAAATATTTGTTTTGTTAATAAGCCGTGGGGAAGGAAAATATATAAGGAAGTTTCAAGCGACAAGGTTTTAAGGTAAAAGAGTTACAAATTGTTAAGGATTTATGAAATTCAAGGGTTTATCATCAATAGTTGAAACCGAAGACGAAGACTAAGAAGTTGAAGACAAGGAGCGACGTTTCTATTGGATGCCGTGAGAGTGGTGTTATCATAATTGGCGATCGGATGTGAAGGTAAGTAAGTAATCTCATCCTCGATAAAAATGGTTGATTTCCTTTCTTAGAGATCGTCAGAAAAATGGTTTTTCAAAATATAAAAGATGTGGGTTTTTAAAAATATTTCTAAGTTGTCCTTCCCACTGCTCAACGTGTCGCAGAATTCTCTCTTCATTCCTACCTGCACACATGTGAGAACCATAAGAAAGCCGTCTTTTTGAGTGCAATTATCATAAAATCTTATTTGGTGAGGCGTGTCGAGGCGAAATGCTTATTGATCGCTTCTCAAACACGCGTTCTCATTATGGTGTGGTTATTTCTCACTCAACATTTAAGAATGAGAATATGTTCCTTAGTATTTCTAACTTCTCATTACTAGCATGCGTAAACTCTATGTCCTCATAGCTCTTTGATGCTTGTGACGCTTTGAACGCTTTGAAGTTGTGAGTTTTTAGTTTGGTTTGCTCGAGGACTAGCAAAGTCTAAGTGTGGGGAATTTGATAGGTGTAGAATACACCTAATTTACTATCTAGTAGTTTATGCTTTCTTTGCTATTTTTCGTGTAAATTATGTATTTTACGCTTGTTTTGAGTTTTATAGCTACTTTGGAGTCACACGGAAGAAAAGAAGAAGAAACCACCCAATTTGAGCCAAAAGGGCAAAAAGGTCATTTCACCAAGGAAGGAACACTATCTGGAGCCAAGTTAAAGTCAAGGGGCACTCATGTTTGGAGAAGTATTAAATAATAGCCAAGACAAAGTTAAGGGACTGCCAACTTGGTTAGCCCTTATCGAAGTGACCACTTGTTAAAAGCACCCAGTCTGGGGGTGGACTTATCCAGGGGTGTACCTATCCATTTTGTTCCAGCCCTAAAAAGAACTCACCTTACATTCATTCATCTCATTTTATTCACCTGAGAAAATGGTAAAAGCAAAATGACAATACGCCGAGTAAATCGAGAGGAAGCTCGTGAGGGATTTGAGTCAAATCGAGAGATCGAGAGAGGTAGGGGTTCGATTCATCGAGAAGGAGGAGGAAGATGCAACGATTGCTACGGATTTGTGTTGTCATTTACACATGAGAAGAATAAGCAGAGGGTTTGAGCTGTGACGATGGGTTGGTGGTGGAATCGATCGATTCAATTCGACAGAGGAAGAAGATGGTGCTACTTTGATTAAACAGAAGAGAGATCGGATGAAATGGGTCTGCGATGGTGGTAGTCTCTGATGAGAAGTCTCAGGAGAAGCAGAATGATGGGTTCGGTTAGGTTGAAGCTCAGGGAAGAAATGGGATCTGTTGCCGTTTGAATTGGGGATGAACGTTAACTGGGGAAGTTCAGTAGCAGCTGTTTAAACTCAGATGTGAGATCGGGCGCTGTTGATAGGCAATAGAATCGGAGATTGAGTTCCAGCTGAAGAACAAGATGGGTCTCATTAATTGAAATAGGCTTTGTTCAATTGAGATAGGAGAGATCGAATTGATGGGATTCTCAAGTGATGCTAAAGATGGGTTTACAGATAAAGAATTAATGGGAGACAAAGAAGGTGATTAAATGGTCAAGATGGTACCGCCGTGAAGATTCGTGGTTCTCTGTATGGGGACTCGTGGGTTAATGGCGTATGAAAGAAATTGCGTAATGGGGTATAGATGAATGTGTAGGTTTGTCACAGGAGAAGATTGGAAAGTGAGGCCTGAAATCGGCCGGGAAAACCTGATAAACAGCCGAAACTCGCCAAATCGTCCTTCTCGGCGAGTTGACTCTTGACCGATCCGGACGATCCCGATGACCGATCCCAACCGAGTTCGATGATCGATTCCGTGAGTCAATTGATCAAGTCACCGAGTAAGTCGGCCGACTCAAGATCGACTCACCGAGTGAGCCCGATTAATGAGTCGAAGCTAACTCGAGTCCGACTCATTCCTTCCCTTGACTTCCCTTGACAAATTGACTAATGGTTGACCACTTTGACCGTTAGTCCTAACGGAGGACCGGACGGAATATTCCGTCGAATATTCTCTCGACGACAAAATTTTCAGCGACCGCGGCGACGTTTTCCTACGGATTCCGCCACAATCCCAGTTTTCCGGCGAGCAAAATTCCAGAATTTTCTACGGACTTCTCTCATGGGTGTGAAGACTTGGGCTAGGGATTGGATGGAGAATTGGACTCAAATTTGGAAAGAGAAGGTGGAAGAGAAGAGAAAGACTTGAATTTGGAAATTGAATTGCAAAAGGAAAAGGATTCTAACCTTGGGAGATTTGGAGAATATTGAAGCCTATAAATAGAGAAGTTTTCTACAACTTCTAGACACCTCTCTACACACACATCACTTGTGTTTTTGCTTGCTTTTCTAAGATTTTTCTTTTAATTACTTGTGTGAATTTGAAAATTCTTCTTTTAATTATTATTATTTGTGTGAATTTCAAAAACATGAGTAGCTAATTTTCTTATTGATTGAGGATGAATTCCTAGTTCTTAACATATGATTTAAGTTTTTGTTTTCAAATTCTATCTTGAAGTTTTTCACATAATTATCGTTTGTTTTTACTAATAGGAGTGATCTTAAAGACACTCATGATTGATTGATAGATTGTTTGGAGTGCACGCTAAATTGATTTGTCGATTCAATCTAAAGCTAGTGAAAGTTAGGAGATAAGTAATCGTTTCTTGACTCTTTACATAAGTAGCAAACACGAGACCTTGCGAGGGATTCCGTGGAGCAATTGTGTGTAGAAACAACGTTAGCAAGTAGACCTTGAGCTAAGAGTCTAACTACTAATATCAACCTAAGAAATTCACAAAACCTAATGCATGAGCCAAGTTACATCTAGGTTGAGCTAATTCTAGGTGGCTTGGTGATTAGAATCCGGTAGTCGAGAACTTCCGTATCCGGTGATACAAGGGATTTAGGGGTTTAGCACTGAGCTAGCTGCTTTACCTACGGTTGGTGATAATTTGTGACTAATAACAAGTAGAATAAAACATAACTTGATTCATTGTTTCGTAACGAAGAAGGATTCCTTGATCTTCTCTCTCTTATTGCTTTCATCTTTCAACTTTCGATTTTAATTGCTTTGTTTATTTTTATTTTTTACTTTTTACACCCCCCTTTCGTGACAACTTTTACAACTAAGATCTCTTGCTCCTCGTGGGAACGAACTTGACTTCCATTATATTATTTTTAATTGAGTGGAAATTTTGAATTAATTTGATTGCACCTACGACACGCATCATCCGCTTTCCAAGTATATTCCGTATATTTGAACATCTTCCTTGTACCCAGTGGCAGTCGAGTTCAAGGTTTTCTTCTATTTAATTATTTGAATAAAGGTTTTTTTTTTTTTTTTATAACCCTTTGTCAAGACTACAACTGAACCTTCTCAGGCACAAGGGTGCGCCTTCACACGTAATTCTTTGTGATAAAAGAAATAATGCCATAATGGAATGCCTACGGACCTGTGTTCCTTATGCAAGATCTTCCTGGCCTTGCTGGGGTGAGTGGCTCAAAGCTTCTTCCCTTCCCGCGCATATCTTTTCCCTCAACTCTTTTCAGGATGTTTTTGTCTAGGGTTTCTTTCCTGACCTGCTCTAGTGGGTTGATTTAGGATGGGCTTTGTGTCTTTAGGGCTAAATAGGTTCTCAGGTGGAAATAACACTTCAATTAATTTGAAAATCGAAAATTGAAACCCTAATTATGAATGCAAGTATTGCAATCATTCTCTATAGGAATTACAAATATGATGTGAAATTGTAAAGGGAAATACGCCGGAGGAAGTAGCACAAACGCCTTAAAGCGTGTAGGATACCGGAAAGTGATAGCACAAATCTTAAGTACGGTAGGGTTTGATCCATCGCGAGTGAATTGTTACACCTTCTAGCTTGTCACACATGAGTTTGCAAAGAGCCGCCAGATGACATCTCACCAGGTATGGTTCATCCTCTTTCTCGGTGGCTGAATCGGGTGAGGTAGCCATTCTCACCATAATGCTTCTGACCTTGAATGCGGTTGTCTTCGTTACTAGGTCCCCAATTCCAAACAGGTTTGGGCGTGTAGACATCGGGGTCTTGGTTTTGTCGTCTTTGATCGAGACATCTTCTAGACTCCTGATGAACTGTTTGAAGGGGCCGGACTCTTATTCGCATCTCTTAGCCAAGGTTAGTTTTTTGGCTAGAGCCAGTCCCTAGGACTTGTCAGAATGGAGGGCGGTAAGTTGTAAAGAGGGTTGCGCGATGAGACTTACTTGAGATCGGAACCTTTCAATGTATGTCATGGCTCTCTCCGGAAGTTGTGTCACATTGGTAAGTCTCTCGGTGCGGCAATGCATACCATCGTGTCCAAAGGCGTGTTGAGATTCTTTCGTATCGAAACCTGTAGAGGACAGACTTCTATTATTGCTTTGTTGTCATGCATCCAAGATCGTCCTAGATCATGTCGTAGTTGGGATGATCTTTGACTATGTAGAACTTTGCTTGTGTCGAGGCATCACCCAATTTGACTTCAAGATCGATGTATCCATATGCATCTCTCGAGTTCTCCTTCTCGAGTCTTTAACCACGCTTGGGTGACGAGTAGCTTCCGCTTTAAAATCTTTGTCGCTCTCAAGGTCTTGACGCAATGATGTTAAATTCAAGAGTCGTATCAATCAACGCGCTATCGAACTTAACGCCTCTCAAACGAGTGACAAGCTTAGGAGTCCCCACTTTCCTTTGCTCGCGTCCTCAGAAAGACCGGGTTCCTGGATCGCTTCGATACAAACGCTGCGTGACACAACGTGGTTGAGGGCCGCAAATATGTCTTGACGCTGTCCTTTGAGAAATACAAGATTTCACACAAGTGCTCCATCATAGATTGTACAAGTCTTGCAATGTAATCCCCGAAATCATGCAATTCCCGATAGGAAGAGGGTCTCTATGAACACCTTCGTTTCCAAGCCGGAGTTCTCCCCGTCTCTATCTTTTCCCCGAATATTTGTTTCACTGCTACAATCTTTGGTTGGATGATGGACGAATCTATGGTAGCAAAAAAGATTTGGGATCCGCCATGTCTTTCTCGGTTGGAGGACGTCCGATAGAGGCAGCTTGATGGCATCATCTTGGATCCACGCTTCCAAGATTTCTATCACTTCATTCATGGGTAAAGGAAAACCCAGATCTTGATGTCTCGTGTAGGAGTTTTGTCCACTCCTTTTCGAGACGAAGTCTTGTGTGCCGGGATGCCCGCTTGGTTTGTTGTTCCGTCGCCGAAGCTTTCCTTTTTCTCCTCCACCCACTACACTCACATAAGGACCAAAGGTTGTTGTTTGCTTGTTCGTGAGACGCCTCCTTCCTCGACTTTCACGTGAATCTTCACTTCAACAACTCTCGTTCTTTCTAGCAAAGTCTGGTGCGATTTATTGTTTTGAACGTTTGCGTACCTTCATGGAGTTCGAGAATGTTTGAAATCCCTGGATTCTCTAATAGAGCGCGGTATATGGGTATCATCCCATTGATGCACAACTCCACCAATTGTCGTTCGGTGACGTTCGGGTCGTGACAATATAGCGCTTGGGTTCTGAACCTTTTAACGAAGTCGTTAGGATGCTCGTTGTTCCACTGAACAATTCTTCCCAGATCTGAAAAGGTGATCTGCTCGACACGAAGAAATACTTTCAGAGAAAGCACTGACCATCTCGCTCCAATTGGATATGCTGTTAGGCGCAATGTTGTTGTACCAGGTGTACGCCCTCCCCGTAAGTGACTTCGAGAATTCTTTTAGGCGTAGAACATGATTGTATTCATGTTCCCCCAAGGATTCCAAGAATCGAGAGACGTTTTCACGAGCATTACCAGTACCGTCAAAGAGGGGGAACTGGGGAGAGGTGTAACCTCTTGGAAGAGTAATTCTTTGTAATCTTGAGGGTACGGTGGCTGATGTTGGTGTATATCCGTTCGGTCCCCTTTTCCTCAATTTTGGAGAAGTCGTTCCAGATCCTCACGTGTGATGAAGTTGGATGGCTGGTCCCTCTCCCTTGGGCGTTCAGGAGCAACACGAGTTTCTTCATTCATGCGGGTCCGAGTGGAAGCGCCTTCTCCGGGTATATTGAAGGCATCTCTTGCCGGCTCCAAGGGTTGCCGTGAATCTTATGGCAATCGTTCGGTTAAAGTTTTAAGGAAAGTGAGTACCTCTTTCTGAGTTGCGGCCATATCCGTTTGAGTCTTAGCAAGAACTTCCTGCTTCTCTATTAGGTCTGCAATGGTAATGGACGGTGGTCCTCCTCTCGTCCCTCCGGCTCCTCGTCCTGATGAAGGAGTGAAAGTTGTTGTTCTAGTGACCACTTGAGGCGTTACACTTGAGGAGATGTCGGATTCGCGGCCGCTCTGGCTCGGTGATGGGAGGCGTTACACCTACTGGAATGTCTCCTGCTCCGCTAGAGTTGGTGATAGAAGTGACGGCTCCACGAGATGTATTGACCACGGTAGCTCCACTGAAGGGTACATCGACACCGGGATTGTTATCCACACTAACTCCATCAGAATTGATTGCTGATCCAGACTTGAGTTCCACCATCTTGAAATGAATTGTTGATTGATTTGGTTCTAAGATCTACCCTTTTTGAAATTGATAAAATTGAATCGAATTTGGAAGAAATTGACTTTACAACCGAGAGATTAACCTCCCACTGTGGTCGTCAATTGTTTATGGGTGAAAACTATTTCTGCCGGTTTTGGTAATTTGGGATATGTGGATGAGAAATGAGTCTAAACCTTAAACAAATGCACTGCGCGGTAAGTGCTTGTAGATTCGAGAGATCAATCTGTGCAAGTCCGGCCTAAACCAAGAAATGGTCGTTCCAGACTTGTTTGGTCACAAAGTGAAGGAGATGCGGTTGATCTTAGGGAGGGAAGCGAAGAAGGTGTTGAGAATGTGAAGGTGTTGGCTATGAATGACTTGTATCGTAAAAGCCGAACCGGCTTGCGGTGGTGTAAGCTATCGGGCCTTGTTTGAATACGATTGTATCAACACTTGCCTCGTTGTCCTGGACTTGTTCTTTTTAAAAAAAATAGGATGGAGAACCTATTTATACAAGTCTTTTAGCCTAACCTTCGCATCTCGTGGGAAGTGGAGAAAGTGGAGTGATGGAGTAATGGAGTAATGTGTTAGTGTCACACGACCAGGCTTGCCTACTTCTCCCATCATCACTTAACCGTCCATGACTTCCTGACACGCCTTGTGATGGCGCGTTGTGCGCCGCACGCCGTAAACCGCCGACCAATACCCCAAAGATGTATCCCCGCTTTTGTGACATGATTGATGTTCGAATATGTGGGTCGGGACCCACAAAAGGTAGCATATAATGCTAAATTGAATAATCACGTTATTCAGAGGTCGATACTTGTGAAGTATCGTGTGTATTCTATGCAGGTACTATATCATGGTGTGGTAAAGTGACGGGTGGTGATCACCAAGACGCCTTACTGACCAATTAACTCCCGACTGTGGTTGTATAACCAAGCCAAGAAGTTGGACTGACGAGATGATCTTTGAGACACTCATCTGCGACCGTTGATGGAATTAGGTTTTAAAGAGGTGCGCAAGCATCCCTCTTCACCGGTCGAATCCAAGCTTGAGATACGATTTTGGCCAGTGCCGATCGTACATGCGTGTAGACGGCATGACGGTGTAGGCGCCCAAACCCCATTATCTCACGAAAGTGTGATCCGACCACTCAATTCGTCCGGAAAGTCGAGTGGTCGAGACCGGGTTTGCGTAAAACGAGTGCAAACAAAAGCCGCGCATCGTGCCTACTCCGGCGCGCTGTTCCAAGACGACCAATCTTGGCCTCGGTCTTGGCCGATCGGGCTCTGCGTGTAGGTGATAGGCTGGTGTTCACGCCTATACCCGACTTTCCCATGAAAACGTGATCTAAGCCACTCAAATCGTCCGGCCGAAGTTGAGCGGTCGAGATTAGTTTGCAATTGGGAAGTGTAACCACGCTAGTTTGGGTGGACGATTTGGGATAACCAAGCATGGTATGCCTTGGCTGACTGGGTGAGGGGATAGATGGGTCCACGGTGGTCATGTTGGTATGACCGACCGCTTAATCTAATCTTGGACCCTCCATTCGTGTCGAGAAGATGGACGCCGATGCTCATAAGACCATAATTTTGGGTTTCACTACCGTGGCCATGCTCCATTCGGGCGCATTTAATTGGGATGACCAACCATGGTTGTTCCCGACCGATTGGTCGGGTATGTAGGCGGGCCCACGGTGATTGTGTTGACATGCTCTGGGCCTTTGAATCTACATCTACACCCTCCATCTATACCGCGAAGATGGATGGTTGAGACTGCTTTTGTGACACATGTAATGTGCCGCAAACCCTAATTTAGGTTTTCCGCCCATACCGCTCCGGTTTGAACGTTTTGGCAAGCTATGCCAATCTTTTGGGAAGGCCGACCATGCGGGGTCCGCGTTGGTTCTGGCAAATGAATATTCCATACCGCTTGGGGGTTATGGAATTGATCCGGACCATCCAATCATGCCGGTGAAGTTGGATGATCGAGATCATTTCCGCATCGATACTGATAGTCCTGATGCTCAATTGGGCTAGTATAACACACCGAGAGTTGCTCAATCGGGCTAGTATAACATACCGAGAGTTGCGGCACTGCACGGGTATTTCGTACATGCTTTCATTATAATGCTTGTAGGTTCGTGTTGCTCCGGTCTGAGTGCAACATTCAACCGTCATGCCGCACCGATAATGAGTACAGAAATACAAGGTCGCTTACGCATTAATTAATAATGCTATAAATTCACAGGTATATATGGGATTGTTGCTACATGCCCCAACCTGATGAATTTCGTGTATTTAATTCACAAAATGGGATTGTTGTCACATGCTTCATTCTAGGTGAATTAGTAAAGTGAAGAAGTATTCAACACTTATTAATGGCTTTATTTTTTACAAGATGTTAGCGCATAATTTTCTGGTTTTTACAATTTTAACCTTAAATGAAAATCCACCATCAACAGCGGCATATTCCGGCATCACTGTTATTCACCTACAGGAGGTTGCGTTCACCCACTTCAGTGGGTTTGTGCACCCTTGTTAACTTTAATTTTCACCCACATCAGGTCTACGTCACCCATGTTAAGAGATGTTAAGAACCCCTGTTTGGATCTTTTAACCACGTCAGGGTTTGTTCACCCACTTCAGAGTTTTGTTTACCCGCCATTTCCTGCCATGTCAGCTGCCATATAAGCATCTTTGTCGTCACGTCAGTACTTTATCCACTTCAGTGGCGTGCCACGTCATACGCCACGCCATCACTTGGTACAGTAAGCGACTTCCACGTTAGCACTTGGTCCACTCGCATCGCCACGTCAATACTTTGTCCAACAAGATGCCGCGTCAAGCATTCACAAATAATGTCTCATGACCTTTATGCCATGTCATTAGAAAAGTACAGTCAGCTGGGCAGTGACGTCAGCGAGACGTCAGCAAACCAAACACAGTCTCAGCCGTTATGACACTGTTACAACAGTAGCCAATCACATCGTCTGTAGGTAACGCCGCCGAAGATCTTGACGCCTCAAAGAAACTAGCCAACTGAACTGGAACGCCCATTGCAACACCACAATGACGCCGGTTAATGAAACGTTAATCGACGCATGACGTCATCACGGTCACTTCTCCGATGACGGTTGCAGCAGCAGGTTGCCGTCGGCCATGCCCGACGGTCTTGCCCAGCAGCCGCCCGCCGGCCACCTCCGTCCGGCCATACCAAATTCCGTCGGCAGCAGAAGACGTTTTCCCGTGCTTCTCGGCGTAACTTACTTCGGTGGTCCTCGGATATTTCTGCCCCATTGATTTCTACTACAGGATGTTTACACCCCACCGAGCTAAGCCTAGTCGGGCCAGCCAACTGAGTCGCTAGCCGAGCCAAGCCAATGGCTCACTAGATTTCGACACCCCATACTGTTAGCCTTGCGGATTTATATGCCCCACTATGGGCTTGAGCACACTATTTTTTTTGGGCATGGTCTTCAATTTTGCTTCCTCGATATCTTCTTCATCCCACGTCCAAATTGGGTGATTTTCGGCTCGTTGCGATCGCGTGTTAATTTCCAACATCGTGAGGGCGGAATTTCAATTTTTGGAGAAAATTTAATTTTTAGAATTTAAAATGGCAACATCGAAAACGGTCGCATTGAATCACCAAGGGAATGCTAGTTGATCGAACTGTTGTAGTTCAATTTCTCAACAACCGCTGAAGTGCAGTTGATCGCAACTGCTGCAGTCCAGCTTTCCACACAACAATTATATCCAGCTGATCACAGCTGCTTATATCCAGTTCCACGATAACTATCTGCAGCCTAGTTTTGATTCAAGTGGCATAGCCACTGTTACATAGCCGAGATGCTCGAACCGTCTTCTTCAGTGTGACATCGTATCTCACACAATAACACTTTTAATACGGTGCGTATACAATTTCAATATTTTCGAATCTTTTTATCAAATCATGCATACTTTTGTTCAGTGAGACATCTACAATGTGGCGAGAATTTTTGCATGAAAAACATGTAGAGATGCACACATTTATATTCTACGCGCATCTGGAATAGTGGGATTGGCCCCCTGCGCGGATTCCAGATAGCAGACACCCTCAACTTCATCTCATACGTAAGCAAGATGCAGCAAGGTTGTGCACCCTTGTGCGAGCATTGAGCAACATGGCAATCACTATCTTCTGAGGGCGAGTTGCATATCACTTCAACGTGGATGACCATCACTTGGGGGAGAGATATGTAACACCTCATGGTATAAAGTAACCCTTTTGGGGCGAGCTACGTCACACACCACATGCTTGGGGGTGAGTTACGTAGCACCTAAATGCGATGCGAAATTCAGCCGCCGAAAATGCACTCAAATGGTAACCCGAACTTCTTAATACTCTAACGAATTACAGGATTAAGAGGGGACGAGCGTACGTACACCCTAATATTTTGAAGAAATTAGCGCAAACAGAAAGATTATTAGATCATAGCTCGGTTGAACCCACCAAGCGTTGGTATGTTTGGTTGTCATATTTTAGTGAATCAAAACTCATGTTAAGAGTCGCTTGATTATGTACTAGAGTCAACTTCGTATAGGTTAGCTTGAAAGTATTAGGATAATGAAACTTTACAAGTATTGCGAAGACTTGAAGATGTGAAGAAGCAAGGAGCTACAACAACAACAATCATCCTTCCACTTGAGGTTAGTGATGTTTGACTTGAATTGTTTCATTCCCTAACATATCTTTCAAGTCGTGCATATTGAAAACAAAACTGCGAAGCATATTTGAACTCTAGATAGACATAGTATTAAGGAATACAAGATTTAGGTTTATTGCTTAACCATTAAACTTTGTAAATAAGACATCGCCATAATCATTTGAATGTTATTGTGATTTTGTATGGGTATGAGGTGAGGATTGCATCCTAGGGAACAATGTTTTACATGTGTTCTAAGGAAGTAAGTTCATAAAATTGTTTGTGAATCGAAAAGGAAATCGCCAGGAGTTATTGGGATTGTTATTCATTGCATATCTTGTGAACATCCAATATGTGTGATTTAGTATAACCGTTCATGACTCGTTGTGTTATTGCTAAAACTATTCACAAAGGCCTGACTTATGTATTGGTATGACTTTAATTAGTGAAACTGATCTTAAGTAATCACCTGAGATGGTATGATCGGGTTTGTGATTTTATATCTGACCAAATATGGGAAAGGGGAACCGATCCTAGTAAGAGGTGCAGTATATCAAAAATGGGAACCGATCCTTGTATGAGGTGCAACAACATTTTTAGGCAAAGAGGAACCGATCCTATGGACATGTGCAACACATATAAGTTAGATACCATATATATGTGGGGAACCGATCCTAGTACCTAGTCAACCGAATTTTGGAAAGCTAGTGTGACTATGCACAATACTCACATGGAAGGTAGAATCGAAACTTGTTTTGGTAGAACCGTTAAACCCATGATTTGTGATTGAATGTTATTTCATCAATCGCATAGTTCTTGAAAGTCAGATGAACCAATTCTAAACTTGTTTGGAAGTGTGGCAAATCGGTTTCAATGTTGTAAGTGTGAAAGAGAACTTACAAAGTTAAGATGTCGACATACTTTGAACACATGTTGTGAATGTTTATTATTTAATTGTTCAAACTTATTCCTTAATAGCTAAGGGAAGAGAATCCCAGGATCGAAACATAAGTAAGTGAAGAATCTTTTAATTAAGGTTATTAACTTCATTTTTAGGAAAATAATAATTAGTAATGTGCATTTACTAATTAGAGATTTTCCTCGAGAGATTTCGATCATTATTTTTGGACAGAGCATTTCCAGGAATTATGAAAACCGAATTTGTGCTTTAATGAATATCTTGAGAATATATTCGGTTTTGGAAATTCCTTGGTGTCCAAACTTCCTTGTCTATAAATACTTGAAGTTTGCCTTTCTAGCAAACTAATCCTTCATAACAAAGAAACTACCTCTTGTTGTGTCACCATCGTGAAGCCGCCTATTCGAGAGAGAGAGTAACCTAATTAGGGAAATCTCTTATGGCCGCTCGCTTTAAAGTCTTCTTTGGGATTGAGAAGCTCTATTAGTACCGTTGGTGGAAACTAGATAATTGCGGTTTATCTTTTGTTTTCATTGATTTGAGTTACTAACGGTGGTTGAACTTTGATTGCACCTAGTTTGTTTATGTTTGAGAATCTTCTCTTCTGATATAAGATTCACTCAAACTAGTTCAGAGCTTCGACATGGATCTTTAGACTGTTGTTAGTTCTAAAGACGATCTTGTGATAATCCATTATTAACAGACTCCGTTATGTGCGTGATTGATCACAAGAGATTCAAGTGATTGTGTACAGGTGTTTATTGAAGATATAAGAAGATTTGAAGACAAAGAAGATATTTGATAGGTGTAGAATACACCTAATTTACTATCTAGTAGTTTATGCTTTCTTTGCTATTTTTCTTGTAAATTATGTATTTTACGCATGTTTTGAGTTTTGTAGCTACTTTGGAGTCACACGGAGGAAAAGGAGAAGAAATCACCATAATTTAAGCAAAAAGGGCAAATTTGTCATTTCCTAGACGAACACTATTTGGAGCCCAACCAAGGTTAAGGGGCAACTCTATTTGGAGGAGTATTAAACAAAGACTAGCTGTGGTTAAGGGGCTGCCAATTGGGTGGCCCTTATCCAAAAGATGTGTGTTGTTAGCACTCGATCCGGGGTGGTTTCTAATTTAGGTGTAAACATCCACCCCAATCATTCCCAACCCTAAATTGAGACGCCCATTTCTCAATCAATCATCTCGCTTTTAAATTGAGAAATGAGAAACAAAAGCGACCATGGTCACGTTGTACTTGAAGAAATAAAGAGAGGAAAGGGAGAAAGCTAGCTGCTTTGTTGCCAAGAGAAACAATCGAGAAATTGTGAGACGAAATCTTGAATTAGAGCTAAGGGGTTTGTCCGAGAAGATGCAGATGATGATGTTCTTGAAGCCGAGAAGACCGATATGATTCAGAGGAAATAGAAATGGTGGTATTTGGGTCGGGTTTGATTCAACAAAAGAGACAGGGATTAGAAGTTGTAATGGTGATGATTGAAAATGGGTTAAACTCGGATTCAATTTCGTGCTGATTGGAGATCGATTGCTTGGTGGCGTTGTTTGAAGAATAGTTTTGAGATTGTTCTGGGTAGTATGCTGCTGAGAAATCGATAAATGAGAAGATTTATGAGAGAGCTATTTGAATCAGAATTTGTCGAATCAAGGTCAAATTGGGAGAAGAAGAACTGAATCAAAGTTGTGGTGGTGATTAAATGGGTAAACTCAATTTGAGTTTGTATTGATTGGAGAGAATGGTCATTGCTTAGTGGGATCTGTTGCTCTTAGGAAATTATCAAGAACCGGGAGGAGGAACCGATGGAGCCGCCATTAGATTAAATGGGTTCTGTGGCCAGAGAATGGGTTTGTGGGTAATTGTTGAAAGGAATTGAAGAAACTGCTACCCGGGAGAGTACACAGAGATGATGAAGCCGCAAAGAATGGGTTATTTACAATGAATCTTGATGTTTGTTGAAGAATGGGTTGTGAGTGAGTTGTGCTATAGATGTATGATTAGAATTTTGCAGGGATAGTGTCACTCGGCTCCGGTGGTGGTGCTTTTTGTGGAGTAAATGCTCGGTGGTGAAGCTATAATGAGATTGGTTGCCTGCTTTGTGAGCTCGAGGCAAGGGTTTGTGTTTGTAGAGAGTATAGTTCAAATTTGAATGGTTGTCATGGGTATTGAATTGAAGCAACAGGGAGCCGCAACGATGCTATGATGAGAAGGTGCAGGCTTGTATGAGCTAATATGGCACAGTAATGAAAGGGAGGTCCGAGCCGAGATGAAGCCGGGATGAGCAAAGAATTCATGAGTTCGTACGAATGAAATGGAGTATGAGGGTCTCGCAGTGGCATTTGAGGCTTAGAAGAGCCATTGTAGCAAACTGGTGGATGACCTCGGGGGGACCGAATGGAGTTGCCGGCATCGGTTGTGGATGGGAATCAAATTCGCGGGAGATTGGCAAAGCCGTAGGTGGTGCCATATTTAGGTCAGGGTGTGTGTTGGCCTGAGTTTGTCAGGGTTGCATTGTGGCGAGGAGAAGTGCAAATTGAGTATGTTACTTTCAAGCCCAGAGAAGGAAAGAAGAGAATGTGGAGTGAATGGCCTGAGATAGCTCAGGTGATGTTGTGTTGATCTGAGGAGTTTACAAGGTTGCTTCCAGGGATGACAGCAGCTGAAACTGCAGGTGGGAACAGGTGATTGAGAACTCAGTGAAGGTGGAGTCATGGGCTGGAAGTGAAGCATAATGGCGCTTCCGTGGTTATAATGGGAAGGTTGCATTGCAAATGAAGGAGTGTGGAACTCGGGATTAGTGTGGTTTTGGCGGGGTGTTGATGCCGCACTTTGTGATCTTTGTTGAAATTACAAAATGCAAGTGGATGTCTTCTTTGGGTTGTTTGAGTTGCGAGACTAGCGAGAGGAATGAATATGGTCGGATATGAGCTAATGATGCACAATGATAAGTACAAATTCGTGGATATGGCTCTCGTGCAATGGCTTGGCTAACTAACTCGGACGACCGCCGATGCCGACTCTCAATCCACGACGGCTGACTTTCGACTCGGCTAACCCAATGCTTGACTCGGGACTCGCGACTCATGATCCCGACTCAAAGACTGGCTGTTGACCGATTTAACTCCTGGCCCGACCCGATTTGACCCGCCGAGTTGACTCGTTGACCGGTGACCGGGCGGACTTTGCCGGTCACCTGAGCTACTTTCCGGCGACGAGAGAAGTTTTCTACAACTTCTACACACCTCTCTACACACACATCACTTGTGTTTTTGCTTGCTTTTCTAAGATTTTTCTTTTTAATTACTTGTGTGAATTTGAAAATTCTTCTTTTAATAATTATTATTTGTGTGAATTTCAAAAACATGAGTAGCTAATTTTCTTATTGATTGAGGATGAATTCCTAGTTCTTAACATGATTTGAGTTTTTGTTTTCAATTCTATCTTGAGATTTTTCACATGATTATCGATTGTTTTTACTAATAGGAGTGATCTTAAAGACATTCATGATTGATTGATAGATTGTTTGGAGTGCACGCTAAATTAATTTGTTAATTGATCTATATCTAGTATAAGTTAGGGAATACGTGATCGTTCTCGACACTTTACACAAGTAGAAAACACGAGACCTTGCGGAGGGATTCCGTGGAGCAATTGTGTGTAGAAACAACGCTAGAAAGTGGACCAAGCGAACCGAGTTTAACTACTAGTACTAAACCTAAATTCATAAATCTTAATGTATTCTGGGAATTACATCTTGCAAGCGAACCTCAAGGTGGTTCTTTTGAATAGAATCTGATAACTAAGCGGACCTGTTACTCAGTGAAATTAGGGATTTTGGGGCTAGCTAAGCGGACCGCTATCCTACGGTTGGTGATAATCAGTGACTAATAACAAGTAGAAAAGAACATAACTTTAATCATTGTTTCGTAACGAAGAAGGATTCCTTGATCTTGTCTCTCTTATTGCTTTCATCTTTCAACTTTCGATTTTAATTTCTTTGTTTATTTTCTTTTGCTTTTACACCCCCTTTCGTGACAAATTTTACAACTAAGATCTCTTGCTCCTCGTGGGAAACGAACTTGACTTCCATTATATTATTTTTAATTGAGTGGAAACATTGATTAATTTGATTGCACCTACGACACGCATCAAATTTTGGCGCCGCTGCCGGGAGCAACGGGCGATTTTTAGTTGTTTTTAATTTTTCTTTTTGCTTTATTCTTGCTTTGTTAGATTCTTTACCGTATCTAACTTAGTTTGTGAGAATCTTGTTTCGTGTTATACCTTTGGTGAATGCTTAGAGAGGGTAGACCGAGTCCAATACGTCTTCGATCCGGCACTCAACTAAAGGATTTCATTCGTGCGGTTAACACTCCACTTCCTCCGTCTTCATCAAGTGATTTCACGATTCGGACAAAGAGGAAGAAACGATGGCCGATCGTACACTCAAGGACCTAGCTTCTCACAAGCTTGATACACAACAATGGTGTATCCAAACTAATTCAACCTTCGAGATCAAGCCGGGTTGATTAGAGAGTTACCAAAGTTCCATGGCATGGTGAATGAGGACCCAAACAAACATCTTATGGACTTTTATGCCATAGTTATGGCCATGCTTCCACCGGAGACTAATGCGGATGGAGCATTGTTGAAAACTTTCCCGTTTTCTTTGGCGGGAAATGCTAAGGAATGGTTATATTATTTGCCTTCCGAAGTATCACAACATGGAATGGGATGAAGAAACTTTTCCTCGAGAGATATTTTCCCGCATCCAAAGCTACTCAAATTCGCAAGGAGATTTGCGGATTGAAACAACAAGTGAGAGAATCATTGTATGAATGTTGGGAGCGATATAAGAGGTTGGTGGCAAGCTGTCCACACCATCAATTTAGCGATGTTATGATACTCCAATACTTCTATGAAGCTCTTCACCCAAGTGATAGGTCTCTTCTTGACGCCGCGGTGGTGGTGCACTAATGAACAAGACTTTGACCGAAGCTAGAGAGTTAATTGAAAGTATGGCGGTGAACTCGCAACAATTCTACACAAGGGATGAACCAATGGTTAGGCGAGTGCATGAAGTTAGTGATTCGTCATCACATCTTGATCAAAGGATGAGTAACATGGAGATAATGATGCAAAGGATTGCCGCGGTAATTATTCCGGATGGTGAGACCGAACAAGTGAATGCTTTATATCCAAATCAAAGGCCAAGGTACGATCCATACTCCAATACCTATAATCCCGGGTGGAAGGATCATCCAAACTTTAGTTATGCAAACAAGCAAGCGGCGGCTCCTAATCCATATGCGCAACAAGGAGGTTTTCAACAATCACGTTTCCAACCTCAACAACAAGGTGGTTCTCAACAATTCCAACCACAACAAGTCAAGGAACGTGATTCTTCAATTGATGATAAGCTTAATGTCATGATGCAAGGTATTACGTCATTGTTTCAACAAAATCAACAAAAGACCGATTCGGCTATCAAGGATTTACAAACTCAAATGGGACAATTGGCGACCGATGTGAACCTATTAAAATCTCAAGCATCCACAAAACTTCCTTCACAACCATTTGTGAATCCAAGAGAGAATGTTAATGCGGTTACTCTAAGAAGTGGAAGACAAGTGGAGGGTCCAAGTCATCATGAAGAAGTTATTGAAGAGGTAGTCAAAGATAAGGAGGAAACCGCACCAAAGGAGAACTCCACACCAAACGACCAATCCAAGGAACCGGTTCCTACTTTCACTACTCCACCTCCTTTTCCTAGTCGTTTTGCTAAATCCAAGAAAGAAGCTCAAGACAAGGCACTTATGGATATCTTCAAGAAGATTGAAATCAACATCCCATTCATTGAGGCTATTAAGACAATTCCAAGGTATGCCAAGTTCATGAAGGAATTATGCATCAAGAAGGATAGGTTACTTGATAATGAAATTACTAAAGTTGGCGAGCGTGCGTCGGCTATGCTATTGAAGAAGATGCCTACAAAGTGCACGGATCCCTATGGTTTCACGGTGCCAATTACTATTGGTAAACAAAGGTTTGAACATGCTTTACTTGATTTGGGAGCTTCCATTAGTGTGATGTCGGCCGAAATATATGACTCCTTGAATCTTGGACCTTTGAAAGAGACAAGAGTTATTATCCAATTGGCAAACAAGTCTAACATATATCCTAAGGGGCTTGTAGAAGACGTGCTAGTGTAAGTAAATGAGCTTATTTTTCCTATGGATTTCTTTGTGGTGGATATGGACAACAATGAGAACCGATCATCTACTTCTTTACTTCTTGGGAGGCCATTCATGAAGACCGCAAAGACGAAGATTGATGTTGATAAGGGTACACTCACTATGGAATTCGACAAGGAGATAATACACTTTAACATATTTGAAGCCATGCGCTACCCAAGTGATGTGCATTCCGTTTACTCCATTGATGTGGTTGATTCATTAGCGCAACAAATGGTGGAATTGAACCAAGAGGATGAACTTGATGTGGTGTTGCAAAAGAGCATTGAATTGGACGTCCATGGCTTGTCTAACTTGGATGTTGAAATCTCCAAGGAATTGGTGGAGATATGTGGAGCTTTGGCGACATTGCAAGAAGCTAAAAAGGGTGATGTTTCATATATATCTTTACCCGTGAATGATGAAATACTTGTACCATCTATTGTGAAGGCGCCCAAACTAGAATTGAAGCCACTTCCGGACCATTTGAAGTATGCTTTCTTGGGAGATGGAGATGAACTTCCAAAGGATTATTTCTAAGAACCTCACACCGGGTACAAGAAGACCGTTTGCTTAGAGTCTTGAAAGAGCACAAAACGGCTATTGGGTGGACAATTGCGGACATCAAAGGCATTAGTCCATCCATGTGCATGCATAGGATTCTAATGGAAGAGAACGTAAAGCCGGTACGTGATGCTCAACGTAGGCTAAATCCTCCCATGATGGAGGTTGTGAAAAAAGAGATACTCAAATTGCTAAGTGTGGGGGTAATCTACCCAATTTCCGATAGCAAGTGGGTAAGTCCGGTACAAGTGGTGCCAAAGAAATCCGGAGTCACGGTTGTTCGAAATCAAGACGATGAACTTGTTCCTACAAGAGTTCAAACCGGTTGGAGAGTGTGCATTGACTATAGAAAGCTTAATTCCGCAACCCGCAAGGATCACTTTCCTTTACCTTTCATTGATCAAATGTTGGAGCGGTTAGCGGGCATTCTTATTATTGCTTCTTGGATGGTTATTCGGGATACAACCAAATTGTTATTGCACCGGAGGACCAAGAGAAGACCACTTTCACTTGTCCGTTTGGAACGTTTGCATATAGACGGATGCCGTTAGGCCTTTGCAATGCGCCTCGGCTACTTTTCAAAGATGCATGGTGAGTATATTCTCGGATTATGTGGAGCGCATCATCGAGGTATTTATGGATAACTTTAGTGTTTATGGCAATTCTTTTGATGGTTGTTTAAATAACCTTGAACTAATTCTTAAACGATGCATAGACACAAACCTTGTCCTCAATTGGGAGAAATGTCACTTTATGGTAAACCACGGCATAGTACTTGGTCACATTGTGTCCTCCCAAGGGCTCGAAGTGGACAAGTCAAAGATAGATTTAATAAGAAACTTACAATATCCCACTTCGGTGAGGGAAATCCGTTCTTTTCTTGGCCATGCAGGTTTTCTATAGGCGGTTTATCAAGGATTTCTCCAAAATCTCCATGCCGATGTGCAAGTTATTACAAAAGGAGGTACCTTTCAACTTCAACAAGGAATGCGAGGATGCTTTTGACAAATTAAAGGAGATGTTGACAAGTGCGCCAATTATCAAATCACCGGATTGGAATCTTCCATTTGAATTAATGTGTGATGCTAGTGATTATGCGGTTGGAGCTGTTTTGGGTCAAAGGGTGGACAAGTTGTCCCATGTTATCTATTATGCATCTAGGACCCTTAATGATGCACAAATCAATTATTCTACCACGGAAAAGGAGTTATTGGCTATAGTTTTTGCGTTGGAAAAATTTCGATCATATTTGGTGGGTACAAAGGTTATTGTGTATTCCGATCATGCCGCACTAAGACACTTAATAAAGAAGAAAGAAGCTAAGCCAAGATTAATTCGGTGGATCTTATTGTTACAAGAGTTCGACATAGAAATTCGTGATAAGAGGGGTGTGGAGAATACCGTTGCGGATCATCTTAGTAGGCTTGTTATGTCTCAAGAGGAACTTCCATTACATGACCGTTTTCCGGACGAACAACTTTTCTCCATGGAAGAATCAACACCTTGGTATGCGGATATAGTGAATTACTTGGTGACAAGGAAAGTACCTAGTACAATGTCCAACTTCCAAAAGATGAAACTTAAGAAGGTCGCTAAGCAATATGTGTGGGATGAACCATACTTATGGAAATATGGCGTTGATCAAATAATGCGAAGGTGCGTGCCTAATTCCGAATTTCAATCCATTCTCTCCTTTTGCCACACTTTTGCATGTGGTGGCCACTTTGGTTCGAAACGTACCGCTCTCAAAGTTCTCGAGAGTGGATTTTATTGGCCCACCTTGTTTGAAGATTCATATGTTTTTTGTAAGTCGTGTGATAGATGTCAACGAACGGGCAATCTAGGTGCTCGAAATCAAATGCCACTCACACCAATTCTCACCGTTGAGATTTTTGATGTGTGGGTATTGATTTTATGGGCCCTTTTGTCAATTCGAATGGGAATTTTTATATACTTCTTGCCGTTGATTATGTTTCGAAATGGGTGGAAGCTAGAGCCACCAAGACTAATGACTCTCAAGTTGTTTGTGATTTTGTAAGGGAAAACATTTTCAATAGGCATGGTACACCAAGAGTGGTGATAAGCGATGGAGGCTCACATTTCAAGAAGGCTTTCCACGCTCTCCTCAAGAAGTACAACATAACACACAAAATTGGTACGCCTTATCATCCACAAACTAGTGGACAAGCGGAAATTTCAAATCGTGAGATCAAGTCCATTCTTGAGAAAACGGTGAATACCACGAGGAAAGATTGGAGCTTTAAGCTCAATGATGCACTTTGGGCGTATAGAACGGCATATAAGACACCGATTGGTATGTCTCCATATAGGTTGGTTTATGGTAAGGCTTGTCATCTTCCTCGTTGAACTTGAACATAAGGCTTATTGGGCGATAAAGAAATTCAACATGGAGTATGATGAAGCGGGAAACAAAGGAAGTTACAATTACATGAGTTAGAGGAGATACGTAATGATGCTTACGAGAGTGCCCGGATTTACAAGGAAAAGACTAAGCTTTTTCATGACAAGATGATTTAGCGGAAAAGTTTTGTTGTGGGGCAAAAAGTTCTTTTATTTAATACTCGTTTACGTTTATTTCCGGGAAAGCTTAAGTCCCGTTGGGTGGGACCATTTTTTGTTACTAATGTTTATGCTCATGGTGCAGTTGATATTGTTAGCGAAAAAACAGGACAACAATTGAAAGTCAACGGCCATAGGTTAAAGCCATATTATGAAAACTTTCCAACGGAGCATGTGGACGTAATTGGACTTCAGGATGCACTCCCTCTGGAGGAGTAATGTGCCGCAAGAGCTAAGTCGGGCCGTCGACTTTAAAACAAGCGCTTAATGGGAGGCAACCCATCGGTTTTGTATTTCTTATCCTTTTGCTTTTTGTTATTTCTTTTTCTTGTTTCTTATCATGTTAAAATTTCCCACCTTGACTTTACTAGGAGGATTCAATTACATTGAGGACAATGTAAGGTTTAAGTGTGGGGGAGTGGTTAAGCATGTTTTTAAAACAAAAATTACAAAATTTTGAAAAAAAAAAAAAATTTTACTTAAAAATTCCAACTTTTAAAGATTTTAGAGTCACTAGCATACTTCTAGGTATGTTTACATAGAGATTTTGACCGACATAATTGAACTTGGAAATGTTAGAGAACTACATTCGGATTTCTTGTTTGTTTGAGTGTTAAATAATGGATTTAATCATGCCGGTGATGCGAATTTGGTGCAGGGAGAAAGGCGTTATTAGAGTTGCTGATCAATCATTAGTGGAGACTACCCGTATTCATATCATGAGAGGCACCGACCAGAATTTTCCATCTACTAAAGAGCTTTCTTTTGAGTGTGTGTCACCGTACGTAAATTCCGGGTAGAATGGTGAGCTACCCAACCTCCCACCAATAAAAGCACTACTCTTTGATCTCTTGAGTGCTAATTTTGTCAATCATGAGGGTGACGTCCATGGATGAAAGCTTCCTTCTTGTAGTTCGATTTGCGCTAGCACCATTCTCTCTCGCGACAACAACGGATCCATAGAAACATTCTCATCATCAACAAGGAGCGACATCAAAATCTACAAGGAAAGTTGGAAAAGTTTAAGGTTTACAAGCAACGGAATGAGAAAAATAGCAAATTTCAAATACAAGTAAAGCAACATACAAAGAGCGGATTTTTACATATATGTTGAGGACTTACAATACAATGAGCATAATTTTATATTCGAGTATGAAGACTTATTCATAAAAGCGAAGAAAATTAAAAGGTGAGAATTTTTGAAGTTTATGATTTCAAGATGATACAAGTTGTGAAGAATCAAGCGGTAAAATACTTCTTCCACGGCCATGGTTTATTTTGTATTTAATTTCTCTTGTCGAAAAAAAAAAAATGAAAAAAAAAAAAAGAAAAAAAAAAGAAAAGAAAAGGAAAGAAAAAAAAAAGAGAGAGAAAAACAAGAGAAATATTTGTTTTGTTAATAAGCCGTGGGAAAGGAGAATTTATAAGGAAGTTTCAAGCGACAAGGATTTTAAGGTAAAAAGAGTTACAAATTGTTAAGGATTTATGAAATTCAAGGGTTTATCATCAATAGTTGAAACCGAAGACGAAGATTACGAAGACGAACGAGGAGCGGAAGACGTTTCTATTGGATGCCGTGAGAGTGGTGTTATCATAATTGGCGATCGGATGTGAAGGTGAGTAAGTAATCTCATCCTCAATATAAATGGTTGATTTCCTTTCGTAGAGATCGTCAGAAAAATGGTTTTTCAAAATATTAAAAGATGTGGGTTTTTAAAAATATTTCGGAAGTTGTCCTTCCCACCATTCAACGTGTTGCAGGAATTCTTTCTTCATTCCTACCTGCACACATGTGAGAACCATAAAAAAAAGCCGTCTTTTTTGAGTGCAATTATCATAAAATCCATTTTGGTGAGGCGTGTCGAGGCGAAATGCTTATTGATCGTTTCTCAAACACGCGTTCTCTCATTATGGTGTGGTTATTTCTCACTCAACATTTAAGAATGAGAATATGTTCTTTAGTATTTCTAACTTCTTATTACTAGAATGCGAAACTCTATGTCCTCATAGCTCTTTGGATGCTTGTGACGCTTGAACGCTTTGAAGTTGTGAGTTTTAGTTTGATTTGCTCGAGGACTAGCAAAGTCTAAGTGTGGGGGAATTTGATAGGTGTAGAATACACCTAATTTACTATCTAGTAGTTTATGCTTTCTTTGCTATTTTTCTTGTAAATTATGTATTTTACGCATGTTTTGAGTTTTATAGCTACTTTGGAGTCACACGGAGGAAAAGGAGAAGAAATCACCATAATTTAAGCAAAAAGGGCAAATTTGTCATTTCCTAGACGAACACTATTTGGAGCCCAACCAAGGTTAAGGGGCAACTCTATTTGGAGGAGTATTAAACAAAGACTAGTCTGTGGTTAAGGGGCCGCAATTGGGTGGCCCTTATCCAAAAGATGTGTGTTGTTAGCACCGATCCGGGGTGGTTTCTAATTTAGGTGTAAACATCCACCCCAATCATTCCCAACCCTAAATTGAGACGCCCATTTCTCAATCAATCATCTCGCTTTAAATTGAGAAATGAGAAACAAAAGCGACCATGGTCTGTTGTACTTGAAGAAATAAAGAGAGGAAAGGGAGAAAGCTACCGCTTGTTGCCAAGAGAAACAATCGAGAAATTGTGAGACGAAATCTTGAATTAGAGCTAAGGGGTTTGTCCGAGAAGATGCGATGATGATGTTCTTGAAGCCGAGAAGACCGATATGATTCGAAGGAAATAGAAATGGTGGTATTTGGGTCGTGGTTTGATTCAACAAAAGAGACAGGGATTAGAAGTTGTAATGGTGATGATTGAAAATGGGTTAAACTCGGATTCAATTTTGTGCTGATTGGAGATCGATTGCTTGGTGGCGCTGTTTGAAGAATAGTTTTGAGATTGTTCTGGGTAGTATGCTGCTGAGAAATCGATAAATGAGAAGATTTATGAGAGAGCTATTTGAATCAGAATTTGTCGAATCAAGGTCAAATTGGGAGAAGAAGAACTGGAATCAGGTTGTGGTGGTGATTAAATGGGTAAACTCAATTTGAGTTTGTAGTAGCAGGATTTCCCACACTACACCCCTTATTCATTGCGTCGTTTATTTTAGCTCCTGCGACTCCTTCGCGATGCTGTCGTTTATTAATCCCGCGAACCTTGTTTGTTGCGATATTACGATCCTACAGAGTTTGTATTGATTGGAGAGAATGGCTGTTGCTTAGTGGGATCTGTTGCTGCCGATGAAATTATCAAGAACTGGGAGGAGGAACTGATGGAGCTGCCATTAGATTAAATGGGTTCTGTGGCCAGAGAATGGGTTTGTGGCAATTGTTGAAAGGAATTGAAGAAACTGCTACCTGGGAGAGTACACGGGAGATGATGAAGTCGCAAAGAATGGGTTATTTACAATGAATCTTGATGCTGTTGAAGAATGGGTTGTGAGTGAGTTGTGCTATAGATGTATGATTAGGAATTTTGCAGGGATTGTGGCAGCTCTGGTGGTGGTGCTTTTTGTGGAGTAAATGCTCAGGTGGTGAAGCTATAATGAGATTGGTTGCTGCTGTGAGCTCAGGCAAGGGTTTGTGTTTGTAGAGAGTATAGTTCAGCTGAATGGTTGTCATGGGTATTGAATTGAAGCAACAGGGAGCTGCAGCTGATGCTATGACAGAAGGTGCAGGCTTGTATGAGCTAATATGGCCCGGTAATGAAAGGGAGGTCCGAGCCGAGATGAAGCCGGGATGAGCAAAGAATTCATGAGTTCTCGGTACGAATGAAATGGAGTATGAGGGTCAGTGGCATTTGAGGCTTAGAAGAGCCATTGTAGCAGCAGCTGGTGGATGACCTCGGGGGTCGAGGCCGGAGTTGCCGGCATCGCCAGTGGATGGGAATCAAATTCTCGCAGGAGATTGGCAAAGCCGTAGGTGGTGCCATATTTAGGTCGGGGTGTGTGTTGGCCTCGAGTTTGTCGGGGTTGCATTGTGGCGAGGAGAAGTGCAGTGAGTATGTTACTTTCAAGCCCGAGAGAAGGAAAGAAGAGAATGTGGAGTGAATGGCCCGAGATAGCTCGGGTGATGTTGTGTTGATCCGAGGAGTTTACAAGGTTGCTTCCAGGGGATGACAAAGAACAAACTGTAGATGGGAACAGGTGATTGAGAACTCAGTGAAGGTGGAGTCATGGGTGGAAGTGAAGCATAATGGCGCCTCCGTGGTTATAATGGGAAGGTTGCATTGCAGTGAAGGAGTGTGGAACTCGAGGATTAGTGTGGTTTTGGCGGTGTTGATGCCTGCACTTGTGATCTTTATTGAAATTACAGTGCAGCAAGTGGATGTCTTCTTTGGGTTGTTTGAGTTGCAGACTAGCAGGAGGAATGAATATGGCTGGATATGAGCTAATGATGCACAATGATAGTGCAGCTCAGGATATGGCCTGTGCAATGGCTTGGCCAGAACTAACTCAGACCAGTCAGATGCCGACTCTCAATCCCTGACTGGCTGACTTTCTGACTCAGCTAACCCAGTGGTCGACTCAGTTGACCTGCTGACTCATGATCCTGACTCAGTGACCTGTTGACCGATTTAACTCGGTCTGACCCGATTTGACCCGCCGAGTTGACTCGTTGACCGGTGACCGGGCGGACTTTGCCGGTCACCTGAGCTACTTTCCGGCGACGATTCCGACCGGATTCCGGCCACAATCCCAGTTTTCCGGCGAGCCAAAAATTCCATAATTTTCTATGGATCTCTCTCATGGGTGTGAAGACTTGGGCTAGGGAATTGGATGGAGAATTGGACTCAAATTTGGAAAGAGAAGGTGGAAGAGTTGAGAAAAGCTTGGATTTGGAAATTGAATTGCAAAAGGAAAAGGATTCTACTCCTTAGAAGATTTGGAGAATATTGAAGCTTATAAATAGAGAAGTTTTCTACAACTTCTACACACCTCTCTACACACACATCACTTGTGTTTTTGCTTGCTTTTCTAAGATTTTTCTTTTTAATTACTTGTGTGAATTTGAAAATTCTTCTTTTAATAATTATTATTTGTGTGAATTTCAAAAACATGAGTAGCTAATTTTCTTATTGATTGAGGATGAATTCCTAGTTCTTAACATGATTTGAGTTTTTGTTTTCAATTCTATCTTGAGATTTTTCACATGATTATCGATTGTTTTTACTAATAGGAGTGATCTTAAAGACATTCATGATTGATTGATAGATTGTTTGGAGTGCACGCTAAATTAATTTGTTAATTGATCTATATCTAGTATAAGTTAGGGAATACGTAATCGTTCTCGACACTTTACACAAGTAGAAAACACGAGACCTTGCGGAGGGATTCCGTGGAGCAATTGTGTGTAGAAACAACGCTAGAAAGTGGACCAAGTGAACCGAGTTTAACTACTAGTACTAAACCTAAATTCATAAATCTTAATGCATTTTGGGAATTACATCTTGTAAGCGAACCTCAAGGTGGTTCTTTTGAATAGAATCTGATAACTAAGCGGACCTGTTACTCAGTGAAATTAGGGATTTTGGGGCTAGCTAAGCGGACCTGCTATCCTACGGTTGGTGATAATCTGTGACTAATAACAAGTAGAAAAGAACATAACTTTAATCATTGTTTCGTAACGAAGAAGGATTCCTTGATCTTGTGTCTCTTATTGCTTTCATCTTTCAACTTTCGATTTTAATTTCTTTGTTTATTTTCTTTTGCTTTTTACACCCCCCTTTCGTGACAACTTTTACAACTAAGATCTCTTGCTCCTCGTGGGAACGAACTTGACTTCCATTATATTATTTTTAATTGAGTGGAAACATTGATTAATTTGATTGCACCTACGACACGCATCAATATTGAAGATTTCTGATTTGTGGGTTCATAATCTTTGGTGTGCACAATACTTGTTTCAGTAAAAGAGGACCCAATTGATAATCGGTTTATCCTTGTGATAGATTGGATTGATTAATTAAGTAGATCGGCATCAACACAATTCTTTGGATTAAGAGTGTTGTTGGCTTAATCTTAAACGATTACTTCGGTAATTGAACATAAGATAGATCTAAAGACCCTGATGAAGGATTTTATGTTAAGATAAACAGAAGAGCCTTTGTCCGACTCATATCACTTGGTTGAAGAGAGTTGATACCAAACAGATTTGTTGTTCCTTTACTATTTGGAATACGAACCAAAGGAATTGTTCCAAGTACGTGACTTAGGTCGGGGCGTGGGAATACGTACGGAACTAGGTGAACTATAGGTTTAGTTTCTTGGTCTCAACTATACGAAGTTAGGTGTAATTTTTTGTAGCGGCTTAATCTTGAGAGTATTCAATTCTGGACAAGGTCCCGGGGTTTTTCTGCATTTGCGGTTTCCTCGTTAACAAAATCTTGTTGTGTCATTTACTTTATATTTCCGCATTATATTTTTTTTATTACAATTAAAGTAAATCACACAAACGTTAATTCCTATTTACTTGATAAGTGAATCCTACTGTGTTTGGTTAAGTCCGAACCTTTTTATCAAGTAACATACTTCGTTGTTGTATTGTCTCGATCTCGTATCCATAGACGATCACACGAAGTGTGAACCGATTAGTTGTATTGTCTCGACTCAGTCCATAGACAATCACTTTCGGAGAAAGGACTTATAGGTAGGAAAAGTTTTAGCTTGAGGTATATTTGGGTACCCTCGTCTTTTCAAAGATTAATAATCATTTCTGATCCGATTGATCGAATCATTGTAGTCCGATTCCTAAGTAATCGCTTTCGATTGGACGCAACTAATGCAGTCATGTTTTGCTAAGCAAATCGCTGCACTCGATTGGATGCAATCGATGCGGTCAGATTTGCTTGCAATTGTTTATTGATTGACGCGCAATCGATGCGATCCGATTTAACTCGCAAATTTTATAGTCTAGTTGATCGAACTACTATAGTCCAGTACCACGACAACTGTTGCAATCTAACTGATCGTAGCTCCTGCAGTCCAGCTGATCGCAGCTGCTGCACTTTGCTCGTCGCTACTGCAGTCTAGCTGATCGAATCTTCTGCAGTCCATCTTTGTTCGTCGCTGCCACAGTCCAGTTGATCGAAGCTATTGCAGTCCAGCTTTGTTCGCAGATCCTGCAGTCCAGCTGGTCGAAGCTGCTGCAGTTCATCTTCGCTCGTAGCTCCCGCCCATCTAGGCGATCGCACTTGCTGCAAAGTGATGTTGATCGCATTTCCTCTTGTCCAACATCGCAACTGCTGCAGTACAGCTTTTCCCGAATCTGTTGTAATCTAGTTTTGATCATAACTAATGCAGAGTAGTTTTATATGGCTATCGCAATCCAGTTTACCACAGTCATTGCATTCCAGTTCCGCAGAAACTGTTGCGATCTAGTTTCACATCATTGTTGTTATCCTGATTCATATAACTGTTAACTACATATAAAGATCGATGTCATATCCAGTAGCACAACCAAGACCGTTGGAGGTTCAGCAACGCACAAATTCTGTTACCATCCCATTTATTGAAGGATCTCACCCTTTCGCTCACAACTACCGCGGCTCATCCCTTAGTTGATAGCTGATTAATACCAACAGATACTTCTACCCAGTTTGGTCAGAAGTTACGGTCATTCCACATATTCAATTTTTGCTTGCAACAACAACTGACACAGATTCCAGCTCAGTGACTTCAAGGACAACTCATTTCCAATAGTACAATGGTTTCGCGTCAATCACTGCAACCTAGTTTCACCAGTGATCGGTCGGGCCATCTCTCGCTTACAACCATTGCACTCCAATTTCAGGCAACTACTCCGTTCCAGTATCACACTTCCGTTGCAGACCAGTTTGGCCCTCAGTCCAGTTTTTGGTTACAACAAATGGTTCGTGCTCAACTGCTGCCCATCGATCTTCCAATCACAATAGCCTCACTTGGGGGCGACTTGATTATGATTTTCACAATCAACGAAGGATATTTTCTTTACGCTTCAACAACAAAAATTTACTCTTGGGGGCGTCTCTATTTTTGCAAACGATGAGGGAAGGTTGCCATTCACTTCAACAATAATAATCCATGCTTGGGGGCGAATTTTATCATTGTCAGTCAATACGAAATGGAAAATCAACTTCTTAACCCCACAACAAGTTGGAGGTTAAGAGGGGGCGATGTTTATACCATGATAAAATTATCGCATATCGGACTGCAATCACGCACAGGCCACCATTTTGTCATCATCCAAGCCTGCAATCCAGCCAGACACGGACGACTCACCAGCCGGCCCAATATTACATAAAGTCAACCGCCGGTAAATTGTCAAATTCAACGATGGGTCAACCGACAAAGTCAATGGTCAAATCAAATATCGGTCAATGGTCGAAGCCAAGCTTCCAAGACGCACTCCCATACAATATCCATTCATGTTGCAAGCGGTGCTGCCGACCAGTTCCCAGTCATATTGCCAGCGGTGCTGCCAACTAACATCCATCTGAGTTGTCAGTCGCGCTGCCAACCTGTTTCCAACCAAGTACTCAGCCGGCTGCCAGCCAGCATCCATCAAGGCAATCTGCCAGCATGTCATACCATTTAAAGCTTGACAGTCACAGTCAATATCATAAAGGAGGCATGCAGAATTAATACAGGGAGGCATGTAGGGCAGATTAATGCTAGGAGGCATGCAGTGCAGATTAATGCCAGGAGGCATGCAGGGGAAGTTAATACCATTTATGCTTACCTCGTATGCAATTTGGGTAAGACCCTAATTCGCAACTGTATAAATAAGGGGAATTATAACCCTAAAGGTGGAGGGAGGCTAGATAAGACAGAAAAGATCCATTGTAATTCTGACATCAATAAAACATCACTCCCAAGGGAGATTCATTCGTGGACGTAGGCAAAATTTGCCGAACCGCGTTAATTTCGTGTGTCTGTCATTCTCGATTATTTCCTATTATTAACCCTGTTTTCATCAACAACACCAGTTTAATCGTGTTCTATGCCTGGAAATATTCTGGGTTCAAACACAAGTATTAAGCCAAGTTTTGGCGATTTCCAAGTCCGAACCCATTTCTCCTCGCTCCCCAACCGAGTAAGACCGAGGAGAGATTTCGATTACTTTGGTCTTGTTATAGATCCCCAAGTAGCAGGGACGGTATTGGGGGTGGCTTACCTGACTCAAGACCCCCCCACCCCCAAAAAAAAAAAAAAATATTTTTTTTTTGTAAGAACTTATTTGGCCCTTGTAATTTTCAGATTTTGAAAAAATAGCCCAAGTGAGAATTAAAATTAGCCCAATTACAATTTTACAAGTATTGACTTAGCCCAACTACAATTTTACAAGTATTGACATAGCCCAACTACAATTTTGAATCGTTTTGGTGTTTCTAGTCATAGAATCTTACGTTGTTATACCATGCGGTAGTCGTTCAAAGAATTAGTAACACGGTCCCACAAAAATAAATCATCAATTAGGTGATCTTAGCCCTTCAAAGACTAAGAAGAGGAATAAAACATAGTTGTTTTCATTTTATTGGTTTAAATACATATTCTTTTTTATTTCTTATCAAATTTGATTATTTGTTAATTATTTGATATGATTAAATTAAAAAGAAAAAAATGATTGTATTTTTTAATTTTCTTGTGTAAGAAAGACCGACAGTCAGGAAAGATCTTAAAATCTATAATTTTAATAACAAGTACTACCATTTTCCTATCTCCACCTCCATTTCTTACGGTGACGGAATTGGGGGTGGCTTACCTATGCTGAAGTCCAAAACTTGTTTTCATTGTTCCTAAGATTTAGCCTGTGTAAATTTGAGTTAGCCAATTATCAAGACAGGAAATTCGCGCAACTATAATTTGAAACTCTTATTTTTATTTCTGTGATACTATGATGCTACGTTGAAATTTTGCAAGAAGATTGAAACTCGGTCCCATATAGATAATCCTTGATAATATGATCTCAGCCGTTAAAGGATTCCAAAGACAAAAGTAAAGAACTCATCCTTCAAATTCTCTCTCACACACACACACTGTGTTAGTTTGATATGGTCAAATCTTATTACGATAGCACCACGTGTGTTATTTCTTGTTCTACTTCTTCTTTTTATTTTAACTCCTCATGTTTCACCATGCTACGAAAATAAAAAAGCAAAGGGTGTGAAGAATAACATAACTTCCTATATGTATCATTGTTGCATCGGTTCATTTTTGCTTTTCTTCCTCTGCAAATGTAAGTATATTGACGAAGATTACATAGTGTAAGCCCAAAGCAACATTCTAGAAAGACAAAAAGAGCCGCGTGATAGCAAAAACCGCAACCACTTCCGAGCATTTTGCTCTGGAAACAACTCTCAAAGCTGAAACCCGATATGTTGAAAAGAAAAAATAGCATGTCGCATCAGGTATTCTAACCGCAGCTATCAATATTGCAATCGAAAAAGTAAAATAGAGTATTCACTAAAAAAAATAAAATTAGCCCACCCAGACATAAAATCCTGGATCCGTCGCTGCCAAGTAGGGAGCAGTCATCCTATAGATCCCTAGTTGAAATTGCACCACTAATCCTGTTGATTCCTTTCAATTACGAAACAAGTTTCGTAAGTCTACTTATTTAAACCCGTGTAGTTAAACATAGTTTTCTAGGTATGGAATCAATCATAAATTTATTACATAATCTAATAACAAGTTACAAAGATAGTTTCAATGTCGCAATTATAAAGTTCAAAATATAAGTGTTATACTTTGTAATTCAATATACATAAGTTGTGAAATAATTTTTTTTGTCTTCCTTGATACGTTGATCATAATAAGATGATCAAGCCTCTAATACTAGAGTTTCATATGCATAAATTCGCATGTTATGATTTAAATCTAAACGACTTGGAGTAACATGGATAAAAATGGAAACAAGTGAAGTCTTGTATTACCAACCTTGAGTAGAAGGATGATGTGTTCATTGATGTCGATACGTCTTCAGATTCTCCAGGTGTAGGATCAGAATATCGCGACATCAATACTTCGCGAGATTAATAAATGACGACATTGCGAGGGAGTCGCAGGGAAGTAAAATAAATGACGCAATGAATGACGATAGCCAAAACATGAGAAAGATATGACGATTCAAATAAATTTAGGAGTGTCGCGAGGATTGATACATGTACACTTGCGATATTTCGCAAGACATTCCCGAAAATAAAGGACAAACTTAGTTGTCATCCACTGTACTACCCTATATAAAGGGTTGAGTAAATCGTTGTAGGAGAGAGTTCTTTTTGAATTGTTAAGCAAGTCTTTAGGAGAGAGAAAGTTTTAGAGTGATTATAATTCTATTACTCATTTCTATTTCATATTGTAAAGATTCAAGTATTCAATCAATAGAAATCACAATCATTCATCTTAAAATGACTTAATTGTGTATATTCTAGTGAGGGGTGTAGTGTAGGATTTCCTGCAACTACATAATGGCACTAGAAACAGGGAATGTGTAGAGATCAACCTTGTAAATTGAAAGAATCAGGAGTAACAAGAAAGAAATTTCGTTTAATTTTCAAACAACTTACTGAAACTGAGAAATGGCTAGAAGAAGGAATGCATCAGAACAGTCAACAACTGTTAGAAGAAGCAGGAGATTAGCTGGAGAAAGGAGAAATGAAGTAGGTGAACCATCAAGAATAAACGCAAGAGATAGGGAAGAAGGCCAGATTCAACCACCAATTCAACCAGCACCGAATAGAGTAATAGATTATGATATGGTGAGTGTGCATACATGGAGGTCAGATTCTATGTAAGAGAGAGAAGAAGTACAAAAATTGATAAATAATGGACAAGAGGAGAGAAATCGAGAAGAGATGGGAGAAACAATTCGTGGAAATGAAGAAATCACAGCATTAGAAGCTTTGAGGCAAACAATACATGAAGAAAGGCGGTTAGAAGCGGAAGAATGTGCAAATTTAACAAGGCAAAACCATGAGTTAAGAATGGAAAATATGAGGTTGCAGAATAGAAGGTCGAGAAGTAATACCAGGTCAAGATCAGGATCGGTTAGAGATGATATGAGGAGAACATTACCTGTAAAAAATGTTAATGAAGAAAATCTAGAAAGAGAGCCAAATCTCGGTGAAGGATGCTGCGAAAGAAGGGAAATGGTGTGTATTCCGCGTCCTGGGATTTTACAGAATGGACAAAATGACGGAAATCAAGAAAATAGGCAGCAGAATAGTCCAATTGGTGAAGAAAATCAGGAAGAAGGAATAAGACTACTGCATGGGAGAGAAACACGGAGGAAACAAAAGGAGATTGAAGATGACATCGAAAAGCATTATATTGAACAAGCGCGTCTAGCTTGCGAAAGGGAAAGATTAAGAGTAGAAATGGAAGAACGAGAATTGGAGGAAGCAATTCAGCAGAACAATCATGATAATCGAGAAAGAAGGCGCGAGAAAAATCACAACAATGGAAATATCAATGAAGAATATGAAAGAATACAAAGGAGAACTGATAGACAACCAAGAAGAGAAAATGATAGATATAATGGTGTGCGAATTCGTGAACGAGATGAAGGAGAAAGTCGCAGAGAAAGAAGAGAAGAAAATGATGAACAAGAAAATCAAAGTAGACATGAACGCAGAAGGAGAGAGGCGAGCTAAAAAGACCAATAAATTCGAATCTCGATGTAAATGAACAAATCTTAAGAGAGTTGGCAAAGAGATGAGAGGAATGTTGAACAATAGAAGGGGAGGAGGAAGAAGACAATTGGATGAGGCCATCGAAGAAGCCTGCGAAAACCCCTTTACACTAGAGGTGCGATTAGGAGGAATACCCCCAAAGTGCAATTTACCCGCATTAACCAAAGCATTTTGATGGAACAACTTGCGCAATACAACACATCAAAGCGTATGTGAGATGTATGCTACAATGGGAAAATCATGACGCCATATTGTGCAAATATTTTGCATCAAGTTTAACGGAGAAGCACCTTGAAATGGTTTGAGGGTTTACAAGAAACACAATCACGTCATTCAACCATTTGCAAGCTATATTCTTAGGGGCATATATAAGTAACAACTCCTCGCAACCAGGAATTGAAGATGTATTTGGGCTGAAACAAAGAGTTGGCGAAAGTTTGAGACACTTAACTGTGAGGTGGAAGACAATGTGTAGCGAAATGGCTGGACGAGTGGATAAAAGATATCTTATTCTATCATTCATAAACGCCATGTTCGCAACCAATTTGTTATATATTCAAATTTTTAGAGTCAAGAATACAATTACAATGACTGAGTTGCGAGAACTTTAGGAGGAATATATTGCTCTAAAGGAAAGGAAAAATGAGATGGAATCATACCCAGTTGCGAATACAAATTCAAATGCTGCGAATGCAAGCTTATTACCCAAATTGATAAACACAGTAGCGAGCACTTCACAAGGGCAACAAGAAAGGATAATAGATGATGGACAGCCAAAGATAGTAGCTACGGGAAGCCGTGATGAGGAAGAATTTGAAAGAGAAAGGAACTACTACAACCATGGCGGCAATAACAAAATTCAAAGACTTGATCATCCGCAAGAAACTTATGGAGGTCGAAGGCAGAATTATCATGGAGGGCAGCGAAATCACAGAGTAGTATGGGAGGAAATCAAAATGCCACCATTAAATACTAGTGTGGATAAAATATGGGAAGCTATACTCTTGATGGAAAACATACCTGCACCATGGAACATGGGGAATGAGCCACCACCAAGTGATACAAGTCACGAGTTCTGTTCCTACCACCGCTTTCATGGACACATAACAAATGACTGCAGAAATATAAAAAGAATCATCCTCAGAATGATTGACCAAGGAAAGCTGAATCATTTTCTAAAAAGTGAAGAGAAGGTTCAACCGTTACCGCCACCGCTAGAAATGCACAGGACAAACTCAGCAAAGGGGAAAGAAACATTCGTAATAGAAGTTGGAACGAAAGCTAAAAATTTGTTTTGCGACTCTATTATACATTCATACCGAGCAATTGAAGATTTTCATGATAATGTTCTCAGTAGGGTTTTTGCGAGGATGCTGATAATAGAGAATTGATGAACATCGCGAAGGCGTCGCAGTTAAAAGAATGGCAAATGCAGATTATTTCTTTCACTGCAGAAGAGATTCCTGAAGGCAGAGAGACGCATGATAGCCCATTGGTCGTAAAATTGGAAATTAATCCAAAACCTATAGATGGCAAAGATGATGAAGCGAGAAAATTCTGGGCGATCAATAGAATCTTAATTGATACGGGAGCTCAAGAAACATTCTTTTTACCATACTTACAAGACTATGGGTGGGAAGGATGAAGAGTTGATACCTTCGACGTATAAAATATACGGTTTCAATGGCGAATAAGCCTAAAGGAGAAGTTCATATGAGAATACCCTTGCAAGGATTATCAATCTGAAATTTTGTTCTGTGTAGTCGATGTGGAGTCCCCTTATAATGCATTGATCGGAAGGCCATGGTTGCACGAAATTGCAGGTGTAGCGTAGACTTATCATCGAGTGTATAAAGTTTCCTCATCCTAGCGGTGTTGGAGTTATAAAGGGAGACTGGATGGAAGGACAAAAATGCTATGAGATTGATGTGGAGAGTCATGAGGAAAGAGCTGCAAAAAGAAAGGGCTGGAAGCAAAATATAAAAGATGAACAAAGAAGAGAAAGGTTGATGGTGGATACCATAGATACAAGAGGTGAAGATACATTGCGAAGCAAGTGCATGAAAACAGTTGAAAATCATGATGGAAAGGAATCATTAAGAGGTTTGAATGGTGCGAGGCGAAGAGCAAAACAGGAGCAAAAAGTGTAAGAAATGAATAATCATTATTATCAAAATAAATGATAAAGGCATATCAAGAGTAAGAGGAAGAAACAATAATTGAAGAAGAAATACGCGAGAATCTCGCCATCAAGAATGTATGAAAATTTGATTGAAGAATTGAAAACCAAAAATGAACAAACAAAGCAAGATTATGCGATAGCTTCGCAAACAAAATACCAAAAATGAATGATTGAATGAATTAACAAAAAAGAAAGAGTGAGTGAATGGGACAAACCTTTATGGCGTACACCCTAGTTCGCGAATGATATTTCGCAAGAGGCAAATGTAAGACCTAAAGTGCGTCATATAAGGGGTATCTCTTGACATGGCTCAGGGAAAAGGTTACACCGCCCCTGGAACCTGAGTCATGAAAATTTGGGGCCTATGAAAGCCTATCCGGAGAGATACCTTGGATTTCCAACTATATATATAAGGTTATACCCTGGTTGGGCGCCCGAGGGTCTCTTCCAAGGAGTCGGTGTATGCTCAAGGCGCCGAGGTACACGGTTGAGCCAAGAGTGCCTGGGACATTTGAAGTGTCTCGGCCATTCTTGGCAAGTCTTGGCACATGCTGCACTCGGCCCAAAGAAAACTCCACTTAGGGTGCAGTCTCGTAACCATAAACCCTATAGGTATAAGGGATAAGAGGCTGCGAAAACAATTGGTTGTTGTTAAGACCGGATGGGAGGAGCTAGTCTTGTATGGCCGATGTACGCCTCCTTGAAGGGGCAACCAGGAGATGATAAGGGCGGCACCCTCCATTAGGGAGCCGATAAGTGTCACAAGACGGCAATGTCATGGGGCTTTATATTCGCAAGAACATTTAGGCTGTCATCATATTGTCGCAAATGAAATATCCTGCAGAGGCAAAAATACTAAAGAAATGATAAGACAAGATCAATGGGTCATTACATGAAAGTGTAAGGACGTCCTGCGATTTTGTCGCAATACGTCAATGTCATGGGACTTTATGTTCGCAAGAATATTTAGATCTGTCATATTGATGCAAAATGAGGGGTGGCAAAATAAGACCTTTAACTAGGAAGGCAAAATAAAACCACACAAAAACAATGATAAGACAAGATCAATGGGTCATTACATGAAAATGTAACGACGTCCTGCGATTTTGTCGCAATGATGAACTTCAACATAAATGATGATAAAATAACACAAGAAATCGAGTAAGCAAACAAGCTTGCGAATACGATTATATTTCTTCATTTATTTGTGAAGAATCAAAGCAACAAAGATTGCGAAATTAAGAAGTATCATTACTTAAAGATTATCGACTTGATTTATCTCATGTGAAAATAAATAACAGAGGCAAGTATGGAAATGATTAGAATAAAAACTTGTTATTTATTTTCATATGATATATTTACAGTAAGAGATTACAAAATGGAAGGTTAGAAGGATAAATGTACAAATATCACAAGAAGAGAAAGGAAAATGGAACAACCTAGCAACTTATTCTTCTTCATCAGATTCTTCTTCTTCGCTTACATCACTATCAGAGACATCTGAGCAAGGCATATTTTCAGGAATTTCATCGAGAAGACAAGGATATGAAGAAAGAGGAATGTTGTGATCATTGCAAATTTGTTCAATAGTTTGGTTGCGAAAACGAACAACATCATTATTGAAATTCGCCACGAGTAGTTTGTAGTTGCTTCTTCATCTTAGAATATTTGTCATTGCGAAGAGAGAAGTCTTTTGCAAGTTGTGCTTTCTCAGATTCAAGTTCCTTGATTCTAGTTTGAAACCTCTTCTCAGATTCTGCGAACAAATGACAATGAGTTAGCATCTTAATAACAGTTTTATAGAAAAGAAGCGGAAAAATAATGAAGAACAGTGAAACCACCTTCTCCGTCGTAAAATCATATCTTTAACCAAGGCATTATGCTCAGATGAAGACCGACGTTAACACCTAAGTTATTTCGGCATTATCTAGAACCTTCGCAGCCCAAGCGAATTCATCATCATTATTTATGACAAGAAGTGAACGAATTTGATTTTCTCGCTCATTAAGTATGGCATTTTGGCGAAGGGATTCATCTTGTTCAATTTGGACTTCAAGAATAGTTTTTTGGAATTTTGCTAATGCTTGTGCACCTTGATTAGCAATGCGATCCTTATCATCTATGAGACTGCTAATCTTTTTCCTTAGAATATTATTACTCTCCTGGGAGTCAAGATATAAACGTTCAAATCGGTTGGCTAAACCTAAACTAGACCTATGTTCAATTTCTAAAAGATGAAATTTGGTTCGAAGTTCATTTAATGAGAGAGAATTAATCTTGTTTGAAGAACTACTTAAAGATTCATTGAGATGAGCGAGAAGAGCATCATCATCCATAGGTTCAGGGAATGAATGGAGAAGGATGGCTTCGTTTAAAGGTTATAAATGTCTGCATGAAAATGATAAGTCGAAAAAGAAAAATAAATGGTAAAGTAGAAATGAAGAAAAGAGGAGGGCGTTATACCATAAAGTTGCTGATTAGCACTTTGAAGAGTGGATATTTTGTCCTTTTGGGAAGAAGACTCAACTTCCAACTGTTGAATTTTCTCATCCTTCTTGCGAGATGTCGCAACTTCAATTTCTAGTTCTTTGATCTTCTCTTTAAGTTGAAGATTTTTCTTTTCAAGATTGTTGCGTCTTTTCTCGAGGTCTGAGGCAACAACAAATGAAGCTCTCCCAGACTATAAAGGAAGATAAAGAAATTGTTAGGATAAAGTTTATAATCAAAATTACAGAAAAATAAAGAAATTTGAACATACCAAAGCACTGAGTGCATTTAAGAGACTGGGAGTCATTATTCGAGAAACTCCGCGAAAAGAATCATTATCCACTAGCAGGGGAGCATCGCAAATATTAGTGAGAGCTTCGCAAGTAGCAGATAAATGATCATCTCCCAATCCTTGCATAGAATCGGAAAAGACACTAGACAATTGCGCCATAGCAGAAGCAACCGAATGATTCTCTATTGCATAAGAAGTATCAACCTCATTTTCATCTTCGTCAGAACTCTCGCTGGTTTGGGAACTAGAACGAGAAGGGGGATGTATTTTCCGTTTTTTAGAAGATGGAGCAGAAGATTTATCCTTGCGAAGAGTGATTTTATTCTTTCCCTTAACCTTCGCAGCTTCGGGAATGTCAATTTCTTCAACAACCTTTGCACACGAATGAAGATAAGAAACAGAGGCAACAATATTGTTAAAAATAACAAAAGAAAGTATTTCTTACTTCATCCGTGATTGATCGGAGTATCGCCAGAGTACTCGCCTTGGGACGTCTTCTATAACTCTTTTTCAATTTGGTAATCTGAAAATTTTACAAGCCTAGTAAATATAAGAGGAAGGAAATATCGTAAAGCAAACCTGAAATAGGAAGTATACCTCTTTTTCCTTCTCGGGCCACTTAAATTCCCAAGGATGATAGTTTGCAAAATTTGCAGGGAGAGTATGAGAACCTGCAATATAAGGTCCGTTCAAAAATAAAGGAACAACCCACCACTTCTCATCTTTGGAGTACCGAGGAACATTATTTTTGCCCGAGTGCCAGTCAATATCTTGCATATAAACGACTTATCACCGGAAATGTTATCTTTTCTCTTCAATCGAGCACCCCAGCGAGATTTATCATTTATCATATTTATTACTTCATAATTTTCAAAAAAGTTTTCTACAGTATACTTCTCAGCGACTATTTCTAAATTTGCGAATCTAGGATCTTTGACATCATCAGGATATAAAGATCCCTTACCAGCGCCACGGTTGGTGAATTCAAGCATTAAACGGATGCAATCACCGCTTAGTTGATAAATAGCTCGCGAGAATTTCTCATGAGCAAGAATTTCATAGAATAAAGGCATCTCGGGATTGTAGAGAGGAATGGGAAGGCCTGCGAGGATTTGACCTAGCGAGATTATGATTTTCTAATCATCACACTGATGATCAGAAAACAAATTTGCAGAAAGTATAGATGAAGATTCTTGATTAGGAATGGTTGATAGGATGAAGCCTTTCTCTTGTAAATTCTTTTGAGCTTCATTAAAAAGGGGTTTATATATACGACCAAGTGAAGCCATTTTTTAGAGTATGGGAATGATTAGAGAATTGAAGATCAAGAAAAAGAAAGAAGGGAATATTTACAGTAGCAAAAGCGCAGATTGCGGAGGAAGAAAGTTGAAGAAAAGTTGCAGAGGGAAAATAAAAGAGAAGAAGAGAAGGATGAGAAAACTATATATAGAGAGAAGAATCCTCGAGAAAACAAATGCATTTAATGCGAGATGGGACGTGAATGGTCAAGAATAAACGGTTGAAAGAAACGTGTCAAGAAAAGAGTGGAAGAAGAAATATTTGTAATAAGTTCCGTGTAAAAGTACGGGAGTGAAACAGATAAAGATGAACAATTGATGAACAATTGCGGCATTTCAAAATATTGGTTCTCATGACATTCTCTCCTTCGCAGAGAAGACATGAGAAGAGGCAAGATGTAGGATCAGAATATCGCGACATCAATACTTCGCGAGATTAATAAATGACGACATTGCGAGGGAGTCGCGGGAAGTAAAATAAATGACGTAATGAATGACGACAACCAAAACATGAGAAAGATATGAAGATTCAACGAAATTTAGGAGTGTCACGAGGATTGATACATGTACACTTGCGATATTTCGCAAGACATTCTCGAAAATAAAGGACGACTTAGTCATGTCATCCACTCGTGTACTACCCTATATAAAGGGTTGAGTAAATCTGTTATAGGAGAGAGTTATTTTTGAATTGTTAGGCAAGTCTTTAGGACAGAGAAAGTTTTAGAGTGATTATAATTCTATTACTCATTTCTATTTCATATTGTAAAGATTCAAGTATTCAGTCAATAGAAATCACAATCATTCATCTTAAAATGACTTAATTGTGTATATTCTAGTGAGGGGTGTAGTGTAGGATTTCCTGCAACTACACCAGGTTCTTCAGAGTAATACTTGTATGTCTCAATATTTCTAGACTTCTTAGTCTAAATTAACGAAGTTGACTTTAATAATCTAACGTCCTAAGTTTTGAAACTACAATATGACAATCAATCTTGACATACCAACGCTTGGCGGGTTCAACCAAGCAATGCTCTAACACGTTTACTTACCTATTATGATCTCTTCAAATATGTATCTCACATGACTCATGCAACTTACCCCCATAGAGTTTTCGGAGTGGAGACATATTAGTCATTAGGTTTGCTGTAAATGAAGGAGATCGATGCATCTAACCTGACAAGTAATGAAGTTTGTTGAAATAATTTTATTCCATGTTCTTGAACAGGACTTGCAAGACAGGTATACAAAAACAAATAACAAGATATTGTTTTTTTATGCCAGAAGAAACAACTCACAACATAGAGTTTTCGTAGAGAAAACATATTACTTGTTAATTTTTCATAAACCCTATGTAGGTGGGTTGTTTCTCTTTGTACAAGTCATGTTCTTCTCGATGCAGCAAACCTGACAAGTAACCTCCTTAGTTTCGGTTGGTGATCATAAACTCCTAACATGTTAGAGTTTCTTGTATTACTCATCATTAGTATGGTCTCCTTCCCTTAATGAAAATTTAGTTGCAGGATATGTATACAACATTAAAATATCAAGATATTCATTTTATGCCAGAAGAAACAACTCACTGCATCAAGTTTTTGTATAGAAAACATATTACTTGTTTAGTTTTCCAAATACTCGATGTACGTGAGTTGTTTCTTTTGGCACAAATCGTACTCACCTTATGGAGATCGATGCAGCAAACCTGATCAAAAGCGACCTGCTTAATTCCAATTGGTGAGTAAACTCTTAACCCATTAGAGTTTCTTGCATTATTATGGTCTCATTTTGTAAAGATTGGCGGATTCAAATGAGCACCGACAGGAGTACGGCTGAGGAGAGGATGGGGAAGGCAATATTATTTAGACACATGCAACTTATCTGGTTATGAATGACAGTTGTGAAATGAATGATCTTTGATTGTGTTTGCCATTTATAGCCTAAAACCCATTAGAGTATTGTTGATGACGATTATGATGACGTACTAATTGTAATGCAGAGATTTGTTCACTCCTTTGAGAGAAATTGTTTTTAAAGTCAAAAGTTTGGATTTACAGCCTATTTTTGGAAATGTTATGCACTCTAGTTTTTCCAAATGCAATTCCATGACTTGTATATACAGTAACACCGGTGGTTGAAAGCTTCGGCCTCATAGTGAATAACAAAACTGAATTGTGGGAGGACGTCATGCTTCGCAATGATGCTCTATGAGCTATTCCAGCTTTCAAATTTTGAAGGTCATTTACACTGGCGTTGTTGTTCTGTACATTTTGGTGCATTAATTCTGTAATGAAGTTTTTCAGTACATTTGGTGACTCTCTATTATGCACGAAGAACATTTATAATAACCAAGTCCATTGTATTTCATGACATTTTAAACCTTTAGTTTAAGGCCTGCCTCGATTGTTTGAGGCCTATCGAAAAGAACTCACATCCTAAAGCTAGGATACGGGGTGTTTAAATTGAGCAAAAATTCCAAACTACCCCTCTATATAATCCCAACTCTAATTATATATAAATAGAAAATCCTTTCCGTTTTCATCATTTTTCTCTAAACAACAAAAAAATTAAAACCATAGAACTAAAAAAACTTTCCATTTCCATCAAATTTTAAGAACCTTAATTTCATCTTTTTTTTTTCCCAACTTCGTTCTATTTAAGGTAATTCTTCATCAATTGATTTATACATCTAAAATTGGATTTTTGTAAATCAAGATTTCCAAAAACTACCCAGAATCATTAGATGTAGATCAGTTGTATCCACCGATTTTGGTAATTGTTCTTCATGTCCATAAAGAACTAGCAGTAAAATTGGTGCATAATATGCGTCTACATCCATCGATTCCTATGATGTTCTTCATGTCTATTACGTTATCATTAGACATATATTCATATGTCTTCTCTACTGATTACGCGGTTTCACTTTTCTGGAGATTTTTTTTAAATAGAATCGGTGCATATACATGTCTTATCCATAGATTTCTTGTGTTTCATTTTACAAGATTTTCATCCAGTCAGAATCGGTTAATTTGCATGCAACTTATCCACCGTTTACGTGGATTTCATTTTGAATCTTTTCTTCTTCAATCATACTTATATATTAATTTTTTTTATTTTACTTGTTTTGTAGATATGGATTTCAGCCACTTAAGCTTCTAGATATTCAAGAAAGTGATATTAAAAGGAAGGTAGAACTAATCAAAGGGACCACTACAAGTTCTCCTTCGAAACTAGAGAAGGCGTTGGAATTGGTAACCAACTTTCCTAATAAGAACTTGAAAAGCTCATCAGATTTACAAGAAGGAGGAGAAAACAAATTGCAGGTCAAAGGGCACATAACGAGGAGATAAAGGAGTTGTATGAACTTTGAGCAACTGCTGCAAAAGAACTTGTTGTTGTTGCTGTCAACGTTGGTGCTGGTGTTGTTGGTGATGTTGTCGCTGGTCTTGCTGCTCCCTGATATTTTATTATGCTTATTAAGACATTATAAGATTAAGATTCTATGACTTTTAGTGGTTTATAACTATCGTAAGACTTTTTTGGATGATGTTTTATTTATTTATTTTTAATTATGGTACAATGAGCTTATGTGTTTTTATTGTGGTTTGCGATGGGTTTATGCATGATTCAACTTTTTTTTTTTTTTGTAAATACAAGCATACAATCGGTTGGTAGAATTATTCGTATATACCTATTCTGAAAGCATGGAAAAATATCCATTTTGTGTTGATTTTGTAAACCACAATCTCTCAACGTGTGCAACAATATGAATCGATTCTAGTCAGTGGAAACTTCAACTTTTCTTCGATATTCAAAGATACAATCGGTTGATGTTGACACTATAAAAACCGATTCTAGTTGGTCTTAAAGCATAATCGGTAATTAGGGACATTCACTAGTACCGATTGTGCCCAATTATTTCACTCCTTTCGGAAAAAAACTAACCATTGGGTCTTCCTTTATAAGAATGACCGCTTTCCCAGACTCAATCCGGCCTAAATTTACATTTTTATTCACTCCTACTCCATCAACTAGTCAAACAACACACACCTAGTTTCATATACTCTCAAAGTTCATTCATCGGCTACTCTTTCTACTTCATACCCTCTACACACAAGCATGGCATCATTTGACTCAACTGAAGATTTGGCACCATGGTGTAATGAAACACGACGTGAAGATGTCCAAGTCGAAAGGGTTACACCCGAAACCTTTTGGGGAAGGATATATCTACAATATATGTACGAGATTATGGAAATGCAAATAGAAAATCTCTGTAGCGGATACAAGATAGGTAGCAAGTTATCCAAAATGCGACAGTTGATTATATAGGCATACAAGTACAAATATTTAACCTTAGCCATTTAAGCTTGTCGATCCAAAAATTTATAAGTATTTTTCGGGTTGTTTACATAAGCTAGGTTATTTGATCTTCTAATTGAATAACACTAGCAAAGTAAGTCCGCGTTGTTGTATGTGATAGTCGCAGAAATGCACTACTCGGGGGAAATGGGATATGAAATCATCATGATATCCAAAATTTCGGAGGATGTCCCGGACTTTATGTCGGGTTTCGTTGAAGTGGACGAAGATTCCTCCGACAGAGATTGCGACTTATAATAGTTTTTGAGTAGATTTTATGGGTAGATCTCCATGTTAACTCTTACGAGACTATAACTAGTCCACTAGGGTCACCTATGAGTTAAAAGGACAAGTGCAACCGTGATGTCTATGAAAACGAGTTAAGCTGAATTAAAATGTATGAAATTTCCTATAAGTATAAATGAAATCTTTCTTGTAATACGTGTTCATTAATCAGTTTATATGGATCCAACATCAACTGAGTCTTTGGTGAAAATCGGCTCCTACATAAACAAAATCGGCTCCTAAACAAATATCCAAGAACACCAACCAGTGGCAGAACCAGCCATTCATGTAAAGGGGGGCTAAAAAAAATTCTATAAATATATTGAAGTTTAGTGGGCTAAATACTACATCATGGTGGGCTAAATCCAAAATATTTGATAAAACTAAGGATGAAAATGTGATTATTTTGATTTTAGGGGGGGCTAGAGCCAGGGTTAGTCAACCCTTGGCTCCGCCCCTGACACCAACCCAGAATTGGTATACGTGTGACACCATGGGTTAGTGTTCTTAAAAAAAAACAAATTATGTTTTGAAGGTTGATTAACATCAATTAGTTTCACCTCTAATACGGTTAATTATGTTATAAACGTTTATTTATGTTAATAATATCTAGGGTAAATCCCGTTTATTACCGGGATGCCCTTGTGTCTAGCCTATATAAATAGAGGTTGTATTCTCCCTTTTTCGTTACACACATTAATAAGAATTCTCCTTCTCTCTCTATTTTTCTATCTTTTACACTACGTAATCAGCAACGAAGCTCTACTAGCTAATCGGTAATTATTCTTTTTTTTTCTTTCTAAACCCTAGTTTTCTTTTGTATTTTTTTTTCTACACAAAAGAATCTCTGGAGTTTTACTGGTTTGGTTATTGTAATCAAATCGGTGATCTAATAAAGAGAACATATGCTTATTTTAGGATGGAACAAAAAGACTATACGTCTATACCTAGAAGTACCGATGTACTAATGATGGGTTTTTCTTTAATAAAAAGAATCTTATGCACAATCTAAGTATTCTTTTATTTTCCATATGTCTGGCTATGCCGTCTAACCAATAATTTCTTTCTATTATTATTTTTTTTCTTCTTATATACGTGCTTCACAAATTTATTGGTCATGTCTGGCTATGCCGTCTAACCAATAATTTCTTTCTATTATTATTATTATTTTTTTTTCTTATATACGTGCTTCACAAATTTATTGGTCATGTCTGGCTATGCCGTCTAACCAATAATTTCTTTCTATTATTATTTTTTTTTCTTATATACGTGCTTCACAAATTTATTGGTCATGTCTGGCTATGCCGTCTAACCAATAATTTCTTTCTATTATTTTTTTTTTCTTATATACGTGCTTCACAAATTTATTGGTCATGTCTGGCTATGCCGTCTAACCAATAATTTCTTTCTATTATTATTATTATTTTTTCTTATATACGTGCTTCACAAATTTATTGGTCATGTCTGGCTATGCCGTCTAACCAATAATTTTATCTTATTTTATTATTTATTGTGCCATGTTTAATATTTTTTTTATTATTTTATACTCAGACAATGTCCAAACTCTCTAACCTGGACTTCATGGCCCTTGACATTACTGGAAAGAACTATTTGTCATGGATTTTGGATGCAGAAGTGCACCTTAGTGCCAAGACTTTGGGAAACACTATTGTTCAGAACAACAAAGAATCCCCGAGGATCGCAAAGAAAGCCTTAATTTTTCTCCGTCATCACCTTGACGAGGCTTTGAAGTCCCAATATCTTACGGTGAAAGATCCGTACACTTTGTGGACAGAGCTGAAAGATCGTTTTGATCATCAGAAGACAGTGATTTTACCTCGTGCAAGGTATGAGTGGATGCATCTGCGCCTCCAAGATTTCAAGAGTGTAAGTGCATACAATTCAGCACTTTTTCAAATTGTCTCTCGTTTAAAACTATGCGGTGAAACAATTACTGATGCTGATCTTTTGGAGAAGACTTACTCCACCTTTCATGCTTCAAACATTTTGCTTCAACAAAGAATATCGTGAAAGGCGCTTTAAGAAATATTCGTAGCTTATCTCTTGCCTTCTAGTAGCCGAGCGTAATAATGAGTTATTACTCAAGAACCATCAAAGTCACCCAGCAGGTTCAATAGTTGCTCCAGAGATGAACGCTACAGAAACTCGTGTCAATGCTGCTGGAAGCCGTGGGAAAGAACATGGACGTTCGTTAGGTCCTAAAAAGCCCAACTTCAAGAAGAAGGCTGGTAATAATTCCCATTATCAGAAGGGGAAGAAGAACGTGTTTCCAAAACAAAAAGGCAAAAGTTCACAAAGTCATTCAAAGCACCATGAAAGTGTCTGTCACCGTTGTGGTTCACCAGGGCACTGGGCAAATGTTTGCCGTACTCCAAGGCACCTTGTTGATCTTTATCAGGCGTCTATTAAGGGAAAGGAAAAGAAGGCTGAAACCAATTTTTCCCAATATGACATACCAATGGATATTACCCATCTTGATATTTCTGACTTCAAGAATGATGGAAATGAGATTGAAGAAACGGATTCCATTTTCAAGGATATCTGAGTTTATTTGTTTTATGATCAGTTCTTTTTAGTAGATTGAGTAGTAGTTTGGTTTGAATAAGTGACAATGTTTTGTCATATTTTTTTAGAGATTATTTTTCTTTTAGGCAGTTGATTTTAATGTATTAGTTATTGAAATTCTCTTTAGTAATGAAATTATTTTCTTAGTATTTATTCTCCATAACTTATATTATTGTCTTTATTTTTCTAAAGGGATATGGATATTGCTAATGGAAAGCCGAAAACAAGTGACGAAGATATATGTCTTGTTGACAGTGCAACAACGCACACAATTTTTCGTACCAAAAGGTTTTTCTCTCATTTAACGTTAGCTACGGCCAATGTTACTACAATTTCAGGGACTTCTAATCTTGTTGAGGGACATGGAAAAGCATCGATAATACTCCCTAATGGTACAAAAATCCATGTCCAAGATGCCTTATTTTCAACAAGATCCAAACGCAACTTGTTGAGTTTTAAAGACATTCGTCTTAATGGGTATCATATTGAGACAACAAATGAAGCTAACAAAGAGTATCTATTCATTACGCCATTGTCTCGGGTAAGAAACAAGTCTTAGAAAAGCTTCCATCTCTATCTTCCTCGGATTATATCACACTATCCTAATTGAATCACATCTTGTGAGTCATTCTAAGACTTCGATCCCTGTTTTTAAACTTTGGCATGACCGTTTGGGTCATCCTAGGGATCAACTATGATGCGTAGAGTTATTGAAAACTCATATGGACATCCTTTAAATAGACTAAAAGTCTTATCATTTAATGATTGTCCATGCATCGCTTGTTATCAAGGAAAATTGATTATTAGGCCATCATTGATGAAAGTTGGCATCGAATCACCTAATTTTCTCGCAACGAATTCAAGGTGATATATGTGGACCAATTCACCCTTCGTGTGGACCATTTCGTTATTTTATGGTTCTTATTGATGCTTCAACACGATGGTCACATGTTTGCTTACTTTCGACTCGTCTCGTTGCATTTGCAAGACTTCTTGCACAAATTATTAAGTTACGAGCTCGGTTTCAGATTTTCCTATTAAAACCATTCGTCTTGATAATGTTTGGTGAATTTACCTCTAAAACATTTAATGATTATTGCATGTCAATTGGCATTGATGTTGAACACTCTATCGCTCATGTGCACACTCAAAATGGCTTAGAGGAATCATTTATTAAGCGCTTACAATTGATTGCCCGACCATTAATCTTAAGGTCTAACTTGCCATTTTCAGCATGGGGTCATGCAATATTACATCTTTGCGATTGGTCCGTATAAGACCAACCAGCTATCAAAAATACTCACCTGTACAACTCGTATATGGGCATCAACCAAATATATCTCATCTTCGAACTTTTGGTTGTGCTGTGTATGTTCCTATTGCTCCACCACAGAGAGCGAAAATGGGTCCTCAACGTAGACTCGGCATATATGTTGGCTATGACTCTCCATCTATCATTCGGTATTTAGAACCTCAAACAGGAGATGTTTTTAAAGCAAGATTTGCTGATTGCCAATTTGATGAATCAAATTTCCCGTCGTTAGGGGGAGATAAGCCAAAGCTTGAGGAACGCCGTGAAATTTCATGGAATACACCATCATTAGCCCACTTTGATCCTCGTACAAAACAATGTGAAATTGAGGTTCAAAGAATCATACATTTGCAAAATATTGCAAACCAAATGCCCGATGCATTTACCGATACGGAGTAAGGTAACAAAATCACATATACCGCTGCAAATACTCCTGCGAGAGTAAGTATCCCGTAAAGGACATCATGATAATCGGTCCACGATACGCTTGAAGCGTGGAAGACCTCTTGGTGCAAAGGATTTAGTTCCGCGGAAAAAGAGATCGGTAGTTGGCATTCCTAAAAAGCCATTCACTCGAAACATTGATTGATCAATCAAATACGATACACAAGTTGCACCCGAAGAGGCACATGTACCTCGAACAATGAGATCTCTATAAACTATGTTGGTACAAGAAAAAGCTGGGATAGGAATACAATTATTACGATAGTAAATTTGCTTTTTACAAATTTGCTTTGGATATCATTGAAAATATTGATGATCCTGAACCACAGTCTATCGAAGAATGTCGTCGTAGAAAAGATTGGCCTAAGTGGGAGGTTGCAATCCAAGCAGAGTACAACTCATTAGTAAAACGTGGAGTCCTTGGTCCTGTTGTTGTAACTCCTAAAAATGTAAAAGTCATCGGATACAAATGGGTATTCGTACGAAAACGTAACGAGAAAAATGAAATTGTGAGATATAAAGCTCGACTCGTTGCACAAGGTTTTTCACAAAGACCAGGTATTGATTATCAAGAAACTTATTCTCCAGTGATGGATGCCATCACATTCAGGTTTCTTATTAGTTTGGCAGCTTCAGAAAAGCTTGAAATGCGTCTTATGGATGTAGTTACGGCTTATCTTTATGGGTCACTTGATAGTGACATTTATATGAAACTTCCCGAGGGATTTCGTATGCCTGAAGCAGACAAGTCCAAAGATCGTAGTGTATACTCAATAAAACTTCAAAGAGCTCTATATGGACTAAAGCAATCTGGAAGAATGTGGTATAATCGCCTCAGTGAATATTTATTGAAAGAGGGATATACCAATAATGCTATTTGTCCATGTGTTTTCATTAAGAAATCCAATTACGGGTTTGCTATTATTGCGATACGTTGATGATCTAAATCTTGTTGGAACTTTAAAAGAACTCACCGAAACCGCCGCTTACTTGCGTAAGGAATTTGAGATGAAAGATCTTGGTAAAACTAAGTATTGTCTTAGTTTACAAATTGAGCATGTCTCAAATGGGATATTTGTCCATCAATCTACTTATACGAAAAAAAAGTCTTAAAACGATTTTATATGGACAAAGCACATCCACCGAGTTCCCCTATGGTTGTGAGATCACTTGATGTGAATAAAGACCCATTTCGACCTAAAGAAGATGGTGAAGAACTTCTTGGTCCTAAGTGCCATATCTAAGTGCAATTGGTGCTCTTATGTATCTTGCAAATTGCACAAGGCCGTATATTGCTTTTTCAATCACCATTAGCTAGATACGCTTCGCTCCAACTCGAAGACACCGGAATGGAGTCAAGCACTTATTACGTTATCTTAGTGGAACTATTGATTTAGGTTTATTTTACCCTTATGAATCTAAGTCAAAACTAATTGGGTACGCAGATGCGGGTTATCTTTCGAGATCCACACAAAGGACGATCACAAACTAGGGTATTTGTTTACTTATGGAGACACGGCTATATCTTGGCGGTCGGTGAAGCAAACAATTTCAGCTACATCTACAAATCATTCTCGAACTAATAGCAATCCATGAAGCAAGCCGTGAGAGCGTCCGGTTAAGGTCGAAATACATCATATTCAAGAATCATGTGGACTTCCTTCAACTAAAGATTCACCAACAATATTATACGAAGACAACACTTTGCTTGCATTGCACAACTAAAGGAAGGATTTATCAAAGGTGATCGAATAAAGCACATCAATCCAAGTTCTTTTTCTCACATGATCTACTAATGATGGTGTGATTGATATCCAACAAGTACGTTCAAATCACAATCTAGCAGACCTCTTCACTAAGGCATTACGAACTTCTACATTCAAGAAATTAGTTCACAAAATTGGAATGCGTCGACTTAAAGATTTGTAGGCCAAGATTTCGCTTGAAGTATCCATCGGGGGAGCATCATTAGGACTTAAACGCGCTGTACTCTTTCCTTCGTCAAGGTTTGTCCCACTCGGGTTTACTTGTCAAGGTTTTAATGAGGCAAAGATATGCGTGTCCAACACTCTGTTTCGAGTCTCACACATTTCGGTTTTTTCTCTCTTGATTTTCCCGATATATTTTTATGACTTAGACACAAGTGGTCATCGTGGGAGTGTTATAAACGTTTATTTATGTTAATAATATCTAGGGTAAATCCCGTTTATTACCGGGATGCCCTTGTGTCTAGCCTATATAAATAGAGGTTGTATTCTCCCTTTTTCGTTACACACATTAATAAGAATTCTCCTTCTCTCTATTTTTCTATCTTTTACACTAAATTAACAACTAAAATAGTTATTGAATACTAATCAATCAGGGTAATTAGCCATTACCAAAACTAGTTGGTTAAAGGGCTTTTGAGTTTATTTCAAAATGACTTCCAGTGGTAGGTCCCAAACTAGCCAGGATTTAAATACTTCCTATCTAAAATCTATCCGTCTAGGAGATAACGACGTACAAATCAAATGGCAATAAAATCAAATAAGTATCAACATAATTCTAATTGTTTCGAGAATGATCCACCAAAGGGAAAATGCTTTTTCAATCAACAAAACAGTAAATAACATAGGGCAATAAACACAATCATATTATACAAACGGTTATTTCATTACTGCGTTGCCAAGAGCTTTGTTTGTTCATCCCATAAGATCAAACACATCTATCAGAAAATCTGATCCTGACAGGCTTCCAGTAAAGTTTACTTTGCAGTACGCGGGAAAAAGCAACCCTGCCTGATCACAATCCCACTCTGTAATTTGTGGACATGACCTTACGTCAAGATATTGTAGAGTTTTACATGATTCCAAGAGCTTCGTTATTCCAAAAACTGTAATCTTCGGGCAGCTACTAATCCTTAATATCTTCAAACTTGACTCAAATCCACTGCTTGCCAAGTCCTGGAAAGCCCTATCAGTTACCTCCTCACAACACCCAATATCAAGAGCTTCCAGGTTTTTGCAGAGAGATAGGATGCAGCTCAAGGCAGAATCAGAAATACTCAAGCACCAATCCATTCGCAAAAATTTTAGTTTGTGATTACATGAGAAGGCCAATGACTTTATCGATTCATCAGAGATGTTACGGCAGCCACCTATGACAAGAGTCTCTAGATTCTTGCATGAACGAGCCAATGAATAAATGGAATCATCTCCAGCTTTAAGGCAATCCAATAACTTTAACGTTGTAAGAGAAGAACATGACTCCGAGACGCTCAAAATCCCAGCATCACCAACATTAGTGCACTTACTGACATCCAAGAATTTTATCTTACGACATTTATCAACAAGAGATGAAAGCCCCGAGTCTGTTATGTTGATACATCCTTGCAATGCCAATGCCTCAAGATGAGGGCAGTTCTTTGAAAGTGCTATTAACGTTCCGTCAGTAATGAATCTGCAACCAACAAGATGCAAGTTTCTCAAATTGCGGCATCCCTCTGCTATGGCAGTTAATCCCTTGTCTGTTAGCTTTCTGCAGTAGGATATATCTAATGACTGTAGACGTGGAAGTCCCTTTCCAAGTTCCACCAATCCCTTATCTGTAATACCTGTAAAACAAAAGTACGCCACAAGCGTGCAACAACCTCAATATAAAAAACAAGGCTAAGCATGACAAAATGTAAGAGACTTATCGAAACAAACAACTGCCCTATATTGATAGGGTGGTGATCTGTAGAGACTCAGGGCAGGTTTTATAATTAAGGACTTATTTAACCTTACAACCAAGCGGACTGCAAACTAAAGAACTCGTCGGACACATTGATTAATAACTCACTGCTACTAAAAAGGTGTTTTAACTAGGAAATTTATCATTTAAATCCCTGCACTTCATAAAGCGAAATGGAAAGTAACACAAACAGAAAAAGAAGAGAAAACTTATACTTACCCTGACGAATGAAAATCGCATAACCAACAAAAAAAATGTTGCGTCAAACATTAACCTCATATACCTACCAAATTTCTATACTTAGTTGGAAGAGAAAAAAAAAAGTTGTTCACAAGCAACAACTTTCATAAAACTAAGCAAGCTAATCGATAAAAGACGAATGAACCAACATTTGAATTATTGGTTTGGTAGAGCACCAACCAATTCATTGACCAGGATAGAGTCATGGCATCATTTAAAGAACACTCAAACTGTTAAAGATTCTCAGTAGTGATAATTGAATCCGTTGATCAATCAACTTTTATCGTTTCGCAAAGTCGAATACCATTTCCCCAACAAAATTCAATGATTCTAGAATTTTACCAACTTCCAAAAATGAAGAACCCTATATGAAATTTTGAAAACCCAGAGTTAAAAACTCCATAAATCTACAAACTTTTCAGCTCAACTATGATTCTAAGAACTAATTTCAAACAATCCATTGAGCAATTAAGATGAATTTCTGAAAACCCAGACTTAAAAACTCATAAAGCAATCAACTTTCCAGCTCAACTAACATTCTAAGAACTAATTTCAAACAATTCATTGATCAATTAAGATGAAATTCTAGAAAACCCAGACTGAAAAACTCATAAAGCAATCAAATTTCCAGCTCAACCGACATTCTAAGAACTAATTTCACAGTGATTAGGAGTTCAATTTGTAATTCAAAATCAAAAGGAGGAAGAAGAAGTATAAAAACCAAACCTTTACAGTTGTTAAGATGAAGCGTTTGTAAAGAAGTAAACCCATTAGAAACAACAGAGAGATCAGAATCAGTAACCCCGGGATAAAACGAACGAGAGAGTGATTGAGAGAGATCTAATTCCACAATCCTTGAGAATCTAGCAGCCATTTTCTTAAGCATAAGAGGACCTGCTCTTGCACAAAGCTTCCTCCTTTCTGTACTTTGTAAATGTAACCATTTCTTACATACTAATCCAAAACCTTCTTTATCTTTATAGTTATCTAATTTTGATAGAATTGATCTTAATTCATCATCTGTTAGGGTTTCATTTATGCAGACCCCCTTGCTGATGATTTCTTCATTGAGTTTTGACATTAGAAATGATCCAAGATAGTTTTCCTCTATCTCTTTCTTTCTCTCTGGTTTGCTCTATCTATCTACTGAACCCTAAACTCAGTCTTTCTATACTGAGTTCAGCTCTGAAATGACAAGTACAAAGGGACAACCAGATAATAGTACAAAAGCCATTACTTTTCACATTTTCTATGTTCACCTGTTTTTGGTGCTTATTGATGTGTCAAAATCTTAGACTTGTTGGGAGCCAAGATGCTAAAATGTGTAGCCAAGATGCTGCAGGTAGATAAGATGGAAGAGGTGCGATGGTTGAGTTGATTATTGCACCACCAACTTATGAGTTGGCATGGGGGATTTTTTTTTTTTTGAGAAAGGAAGGGTGTATTAAAAAGAATGGGGGATTCATTTGGCTTTGTTGGTGGAGTAGGGCACTAAAAATCTCAACATGCCAAAAGAATGCCATGTACCAAACAGACTGTTCTGTGTGTAATACGTATCCTCGAGCTCCTACACAATGTGAAACAGGACTAAGCCCATGACTAAAGCGGGAGCCGGGAAGGTTAGGGGCAAAAATATAAGATTCCACTTCATGTTTATTTGGCAAATATGAAAAAAAGAATTAATTTGTTGAGTTCTGTGCTAAAATATCTTCAATAATCCCTATAAGTAGGGGGGGCCAGTTAAACCATTTTGTTATAAGTTGGTTTTTCACAAAGAGAAAAAAATTGTTTACAAAATAGGATTTTAATATCAGATCTCAACTACGAAAATTATTTATCTTTTTGTTTGTGATATTGCTAGATCAGAAATGTTTAAGCAACATGTAATGAAAAAAAACAAGACTAGATTCATCAGAAATACAATTTTTTCTTTTCTCCCCTGTTTCAAAAAGTATCATGTGCGGAAGCGTTGGAGTAATTTTAAGTTTATCTTCCCCTTCCCAAAAATCACCGCCACTTTTTTACCATACACAACAATGGGATTTCCGACACCAATCTATACAGTAAAATTTTGGCAAGTGTCACTAGTTCTTGAGTCGAGAGTCAGCACCGG